>CM061750.1:26335678-26660409 GCA_030979885.1 Lolium multiflorum
ACTCTGTCTTATGAAGTAAAGCACGGAGAGATATCATTTTGGGTTTCGAACATGGAAAATTTAAAAAAACCTCCCAAAAGCTTCATTTGGAGTGAATAAGAAGGATCCACACTTACTTTTCATTTTCATGTTTTAAACTTGTTTAAATATTGGTCAAACCTGCAAGGATTTGAGCAAGATTTAAATGGGCATAAAAATTCAAAAAAGCGAAAACCACTTCTCTTCGTCCTTGACTTCATTAGACAGAGTTTAGGGTTTAGAGTATATACATGATTTGTAATGTTTAAATATATGTATAGACTCTCTTGATCAACATGAAATGCTTACTATAACTTAAGAAGCTTAATTATGTGCTTTGGTTTTTCATTTTGATTTTTTTGTGAATTTTATGCCTATTTTGAATCTTGGTCAAATCCTAGGTTTGACTTGAGAATTAAACAAGTGAGTAACATGAAAATGAAAAAGTAGCTTTGGATCCCTGCTTATTCCTTTCAAAAAGCGAAGGCTTTTGGGAAAGAGGGTTTAATTTTCCCATGTTTAAGCAAATATTCCTCTTATATGCTTGACTTCATATATATAACAGAGTTTAGGAAAAAAGGTATATACATGATTTTTCTAGTTTGAATATGCAAGCCTTGTTTATCAACTTGAATGCTTACTATAAACCAAAAATTCATGTATCCCTAACCCTAAACTTATGCATGAAGAGAAGTGGTTTTGGGTTCTAAACATGGATTATCTCAAAAAAACCCTCCCAAAGCTTCATTTGGAGTGAATAAGAAAGATAAGCTTAATTTTTCATTTTCATGTTTTAATCTTGTTTAAATCTTGCTCAAACCTGATTTGACAAGATTCAAATGGGCATAATTTAAAAAAATGAAAAATCAAGGCACTTAGTATGGCATGTGTATAGTAAGCATTCAATTAAGTTGATAAACAAGCTATGGACATATTCAACCTTCAGAAAAATCATGATGAATCTACCTATATATCCCTAAACCCTAACTTATGAAGTCAAGCATGAAGAAGTGGTTTGGTATAAATCATGGAAATTTCATATTCATGTTTATTAAACTTGTTTAAATCATGGTCAAACCTAGGATTTGACCAAGATTCAAATGGGCATAAATATTCAGAAAAAACAAAAAATGGAAAATCAAGGCACATGTTTTAAACTTGTTTAAATCTTGGTCAAAACAAGGATTTGACCAAGATTCAAATGGGCCTAAAAATTCAGAAAAAAATCAAAAGAAT
Source organism: Lolium multiflorum (assembly GCA_030979885.1). Lineage (NCBI taxonomy): Eukaryota > Viridiplantae > Streptophyta > Magnoliopsida > Poales > Poaceae > Lolium > Lolium multiflorum. The sequence continues at coordinate 26,336,933 of CM061750.1, forward strand.
GAAAAAGCAAAGCACATAGCATTCTTATGTCATATGTATAGTAAGCATTCAAGTTGATAAACAAGGTCTAGACATATTCAAACCAAAAATCATGTATATATCTACCCCTAACCCTAAACTGATCTGTCGATCTTATGGAAGTCAATCATGAAGAGAAGTGGTTTTGGGTTATTCTGAAACATGGAAATTTCAAGAACATCCCAAAAACTTCATTTTAGAGTGACTAAGAAGGATCATTGCTTACTTATTCGTTTTCACGTTTAAAACTTGTCTAAATCTTGGTGAAACCTAGGATTTGACCAAGATATGATTCAAATGCGCAGAAAATTAAAAAAGTCAGAAGAATTAAAAACCAAAGTACATAGTCTTCTTATGTCATATAGTAAGCATATTCAAGTTGATAAACAAAGGTTTGGACATATTCAAACCATACAAATCATATCTATACCCCCTAACCCTAAACTTTTTCTTATGAAGTCAAGCATGAAGAGAAGTGGTTTGGGTTTCAAAGATGGAAATTTCAAAAACCTCCAAAAACTTCATTTTAGAGTGACTGGGAAGTAGCATTCAAGTTGATAAACAAGGTTTAGACATATTCAAACGAGACAAATCATGTATCTACCCCCTAACCCTAAACTCGGTCTTATGAAGTCTAGCATGAAGAGAATCGTTTTGAGTTTCAAACGTTTGACCAAAAGCCCCATTTCAAATATTTCAAACTTATTCAAAGTTGGTTCAAATTTGAAAGACATACAGGTTATAGCACACATAGTGCATACATTTTCACACATACTGCACTAGATGCTAACCCTATAGTTTGAGGCCACTTGGATGAGGTCGAAAAAGTTCTTGGATTAGAATAGTGTTGTTCGAACTCCGTAGTTGGATTTTTTTGAACCTTGATGTGTAAGTAGCGGGCAAAACCCTAGTTTAACCTGGTATATTTAATTCGTAGGTCGATTTTTCTGCCTTTTTATTATTACTATGCTGTAGATGTGTTTGCCGTCGAGTGAAACTCGGAGGAAGAGGATCACTCGGAAGGAGAGAAAAAAGCGAGCATTATGGTGTCTTCCCTTTTTCGGGTGATGATGATGATGTTAGCATTGTCTGAAATTTATCAATCTGTGAAAGTCACAACTGACAGCAATAATCAAGCGAAATAATTGTTTTTTTTGTGTGAGAGGGACAGCAGAAGGATCCAGAGACGACTTCAACTTCGATGCAGCATCTGATGTCTTCTCTTGACAAGAAGATGGCCTGGGAGTTGGCGTACCTATTACACGTGACTTGTGCTCACTCAAGTGTAGGACCTCACGCGTGGGCACCACTCGTAAGTGACAGACCTGTTGGTGTAAAAACTTGGTTGATTATAATAGTGCATTAGAACAAAGTTTCCTATGGATTCAAGGGTAGGAAATCCAAGTTAACTCATTTACATGACATTATTTTTTCCATGAAGCAAAGTTAACACCTATCTATTGGTACATTTTGGAGTGACTAAGAAGGATCCATGCTTACTTATTCATTTTCACGTGTTAACTTGTCACAAATCTTGTTCAAACCTAAGTTTGACCAAGATTCAAATGGAAAATGAAAAATAATTAAAAAAGCAGAAAAATGAAAAACCAAATCACATAGTCTTCTTATGTCATATAGTAAGCATTCAAGTTGATAAACAAGGTCTAAGACATATTCAAACGAGATAAAATCATGTATCTATACCCTAACCCTAAACTCTGTCTTATGAAGTCAGTCTGAGAGAAGTGGTTTGGGTTTTAAACATCGAAATTTCAAAACCTCCCAAAAGCTTCATTTTTAGAGTGACTAAGAAGGACCAATGTATCTTTACATTTCATGTTTTAAACTTGTTTAAATTATCTTGGTCAAACCTAGGATTTGTGAAGATACAAATGGGTGGGCACAAAATTCAAAAAAATCAGAAAAATGAAAAACGAATCACATAGTCTTCTTGTGTCATATAATACGCAATCAAGTTGATAAACAAGGTCTAGATATCCAAACCAGACAAATCATGCTAAACTCATTCGATCTTATGAAGTCTAGCATGAAGGAGAGTCGTTTTGGGTTTCAAACATTGAAATTTAAAGAACATCCCAGAAGCTTCATTTTAGTGGCTAAGAAGGATACAGACTTCCCCTTTTCATTTTCATGTTTTAAATTTGTTTAAATCTTGGTCAAACAGAGATTGACCAAGATTCAAATAGCCTAAAATTCAGAAAAAAATGAAAAGAATGAAAAACATAAGCACATAACATTCTTATGTCATATGTATAGTAAGCATTCAGTTGATATACAAGGTCTAGACATATATTCAAACCTAGGATTTGACTAGCTAAAGATTCAAATGGGCATAACAAATTCAAAAACAAAAGCAAAAACAATAGTCTTTTGATGTCATATAGCAAGCATTCAAGTTGATAAACAAACTTGTTTAAATCATGGTCGAACCTAGGATTGACCAAGATTCAAATGGGCATAATTTTTAAAAATGTAAAATCAAGGCACATAGTCTTCTTATGTCATATAGTAAGCATTCAATTAAGTTGATAAACAAGGTCTAGACATATCAAACCAGAAAATTCAGGTGTCTAGTGATACGTCTAACCCTAAACTCCGCACGAAGAGAAGTGGTTTTGGGTTTCAAACATGGATATTTCAAAAACCCTCCCAAAAACCTTCATTTTGGAGTTAATAAAAAGGATCAAGGCTTACTTTTTCATTTTCATGTTTTAATCTTTTTTAAATCTTTGGCAAACCTAGGTTTTGACCAATATTCAAAAGGGCATAATTAAAATGAAATATCAAGGCACATAGTCTTCTTATGTCATATAGTAAACATTCAATTAAGTTTGATAAATAAGTCCTAGACATATTCAAACCAGAAAAATCATGATGCTACCCCCTATATATCCCTAAACCCTAACTTATGAAGTCAAGCACGAAGAGCAGTGGTTTTTGGTTTAAATCATGGAAATTTCAAAAACCCTCCCAAGAGCTTCATTTTAGATGACTAATAAAGAAGCATACATGCTTACCTTTTCATATTCATGTTTAAACTTGTTCAAATCTAGGTCAACAAACCTAGGATTTGATGAAGAATCAAATAGGTATAAAAAATTTAAAAACAAGCTCTAGATAAGCTCAAGTTGAAAAACAAGTTCTAGACATATTCCAACTAGAAAAAAATCATGCATGTACCCCTATATATATATATATCCCTAAACCCTGACTTATGAAGTCAAGCATGAAGAGAAGTGGTTTTTGGTTTCAATCATGGAAATTTCAAAACCCTCCCAGGCTTCATTTTGGAGTGGCTAAGAAGGATAGATACTTAATTTTCATATTTATGTTTTAAACTAGTTTAAATCATGGTCAAACCTAGGATTTGACCAAGATTCAAATGGGCATAAAAATTCAAAATAAATGAAAATAAATGAAAAACCAAGACACGTAGTCTTCTTATGTCATATAGTAAGCATTCAATTAAGTTGATAAACAAGGTCTAGACATATTCAAACCCGAAACATCATGTATCTAGCTACCCTAGCCCTAAACTCTGTCTTATGAAGTCAAGCATGCATGAAGAGAACGTTCGGTTTTGGTTTCAAACATAGAGGACCCTAAAAACCTTCCCAAAGACTTCATTTTGGAGTGACTAAGAAGGATTCATGCTTAATTTTCATATTCATGTTTTAAACTGTTTAAATCATGGTCAAACCTAGGATTTGACCAAGATTCAAATGGGCATAATTTAAAATAAAATCAAGGCACATAGTCTTCTTATGTCATATAGTAAGCATTCAATTAAGTTGATAAACAAGATCTAGACATATCAAACCAGAAAAATCATGTATATACCCCTATATATCCCCAAAAACTCTCTTATGAAGTCAAGCATGAAGAGAAGTGGTTTTTGGTTTCAAGCATGGAAATTTCAAAAACCTCCCAAACTTCATTTTAGAGTGACTAAGAAGGATACAAGCTTGCCTTTTCATTTTCATGTTTTAAACTTGTTTAAATTATCTTGGTCAAATCTAGGATTTGAGAAGATTCAAATGGGCAAACATATGATAAGTGATGCAAATATCATTTCTAAGTGCGGGCAAACCAGGAGATATGTGGTTTTTGGTTTCAAACATATTCAAACGAGAGAAATCATGTATCTACCCCCTAACACTAAACTGTGTCTCATGAAGTCAAGCGCATGCATGAAGATATGTGGTTTTTGGTTTCAAACAAATTTCAAAAACCCTCCCAAGAGCTTCATTTCGAAGTGATTAATTAAGAAGCATACATGCATGCTTACTTTTTCATGTTCATGTTTTAAACTTATTCAAATCTTGGTGAAACCTGATTTGACCAAGATTCAAATGGGTATAAAAATTTAAAAAAGAAATAAAAAGGTCTTCTTATGTTATATAGTAGGCATTCAATTAAGTTGATAAACAAGTTCTAGACATATTCAAACAAGAAAAATCATGCATGTATCTACCCATAACCCTAAAATTCCATGTTTGAAACCCAAAACGACTTCTCTTCGTGCTTGACTTGATAAGACAGAGTTTTGGGTTAGGACTTGACTAAGAAGCATACATGCTTACTTTTTCTATTCATGTTTTTAACTTATTCAAATCTTGGTGGAACCAAGGATTTGACAGAGTCGAATAGGTATAAAAATTCAAAAAAAACAAGGTCTTCTCTTATATTATATAGTAAGCATTCAATTAATTTGATAAAGAAGGTCTACAACATATTCAAACCGGGAAAATCATGTATCTACCACCCTAACCCTAAACTAAATATTATGAAGTCAAGCATGCATGAAGAAGTGGTTTTTGGTTTCAAACATGGAAATTTCCATGTTTGAAACCCAGAACCCCTTCTCTTCATGGACTTCATGAGACAGAGTTTAGATTAGGGGGTAGATACATGATTTTTAGGTTTAATGACAGATGTTTATCAACTTAAATGCTAACTATATGACATCAGAATGGGCATAAAAATTTAAAAAATTAAAAATGTAAAACCAAAATTTAATTGGGAGAAAAGGGTACATGAATTACAATTAAAAAACAAGGTAACTTAAATACTTGGATGCCCCAAGATGTGTGGAAGCCCAAAACAATGGCAAACATATCATGTGCGCATGCTGCATCCAATTCAAGTAGAACACATAGTAGGCACCGATAGTTTGACCTAAATTTGAAATCAAAGAGAAGGTGGTTAGAAAAAATCAAAATTGGCAAAGCAAAGCATGAAATCAAAAAGTTGTGATGCACTCTAGCTATGAAAATTATCAAACAATGCAAACCAAAATGATTTTTTAGAGGAATACTAGTTCAACTTATTTAATTTTTTATTTTGTAGGCCAAAATCCAATCAAACACGTCATTGGATTTTTTTTTCAGCAAATCTGTAATCTGGGGAAAACCCTAGTTTATAACCTATTTAATAATAGATTCGTAGTCGATTCTTTTTACTTTTTATTATTACTATGCAGCACATGTGTGTTTGTCCAAGTGAAACTCGGAGGAAGAGGAATCACTCGGAAGGAGAAGAGGGAGGAAGAGACAGGGCCCCTCTTATTGATGGTGTATATTCTTTTTTTGGTGATGTTGAGAGGCTGTTGTCGAGGAGTTTGTCGGTGCGCGAGGAGGTGCGAGCGACGAGCGAGCGAGTCGATCGGCGGTATGAGAGAGATTTGTTTTTTGTGTGAGAGGGACAACCGAAGGATCAAGAAGGCCACAGACTTTCAATACGCATCTGATGCGTCTTCTCTTGACAAAGAAGATGGGTAGGGAGTTGGCGTACCTATTGCACGTGACTTGTGCTCACTCAAGTGTGGGACCTCACGCGTGGGCACCACACCTAAGTGACAGACCGGTTGGTGTAAAAACTCGGTTGATTATTATTATAGTGCATTAGAACAAAGTTTCCTATGGATTCAAGGGTAGGAAATCCAGGATTAACTCATTTACATGACATTATTTTCCATTGAAGCAAAGTTAACACTATCAATTGGTACATTTTGGAGTGACTAAGAAGGATCAATGCTTACTTATTAGTTTAATTTCACGTGTTAAACTTATCTAAATCTTGTTCAAACCTAAGTTTGACCAAGATTCAAATGAAAATGAAAAATAATTAAAAAACAGAAAAATGAAAAACCAAATCCAATAGTAAGCATTCAAGTTTGATAAAAAACGAAGGTCTAGACATATTCAAACCCGGACAAATCATGTATCTATACCCCTAACCCCTAAACTCTTGTCTTATGAAGTCAAGCATGTGAAGAGAAGTGGTTTTGGGTTTGGGGAGTATATATACATGATTTTATTGTTTAAATATATATAGACTTTGTTGATCAACATAAGCGTAATTACTATATGACATAAGAAGTTTATGTGCTTTTGGTGTTTCATTTTTTGATTTCTTTTTTTGAATTTTTATGCCCATTAAATCTTGGTCAAATCCTAGGTTTGACAAGATTTAAACAAAGTTTGAAACATGAAAATGAAAAAGTAAAAGCTGGATCTTTAGTCACTCCCAAAATCAAGCTTTTCTTGGAGTGGGTTTTTGAAATTTCTGTTTTGAAACCAGAGAGCCACTTCTTCTCTTCATGCTTGACTCAAATAAGACAACGTTTAGGGTTAGGGGGTAAGTGCATGATTTTCTGGTTTGAATATGTCTGAACTCGTTGCAACTTGGATGCTTAGTATATTACATAAAGAAGACTATGTGGTTTGGTTTTTTTTTCTTGATTTTTTGTTTGATTTTTTATGACCATTTGAATCTTGATTTGAATCTAGGTTTGACCAAGATTTAAACAAATTTAAACATGAAAATGAAAAATGGAAGCCTGTATCCTGCTTAGCATGACAATGAGTTAACTTAGCTTTACTACCCTTGATGAATCCATAGAAAACTTTTTGTACTAAGATATATACATGATTATTTGGTTTGAATATGTCTAGACCTTGTTTATCAACTTAATTTGAAAGGGACATACAAGTTATAGCACATAGTGCATACATTTTCACACATCTTGCACTAGATGCTAACCCTATAGTTTGAGGCCATTTGGATGAAATTCGAAAAAATTCTTGGATTAGAATCGTGTTGTTAAAGAACCAATAGTTGGAGTTTTTTTGAACCCTTGATCTTTAAACCGGGCAAAACCCAAGTTTAACCATGCAAGATTCAATGGCCCTAAAAATTCAGAAAAAAAATCAAAAGAATGAAAAACCAAAGCACATATATAGCATTCTTATGTCATATGTATAGTAAGCATGCATTCAAGTTGATAAACAAGGTCTAGACATATATATTCAAACCGAGAAAAATCATGTATATATCTACCCCTAAAACTCTAATTAAACTATGTCTTATGAAGTCAATCATGTAGAGAAGTGGTTTTGGAGGTTTTAAATATGGAAATTTCAAGAACCTCCCAAAGCTTCATTTAGAGTGACTAAGAAGGATCCGGGCTTATCTTTCATTTCATGTTTTAAACTTGTTTAAATCCTGGTCAAACCTAGGATTTGGTGACCAAGATTTATGGGCATAAAATTAAAAAAAAAGTGAAAAATAAAAAACCAAAGCACATAAGCATATTCCAAGTTGATAAACAAGGTTTGGACATATTCAACCCCTAAAAGGTATGTATCTACCCCTAACCCTAAACTCTCATCTTATGAAGTCAAGCATGAAGAGAAGTGGTTTCGGGTTTCAAACATCGAAAAATATAAAAAACCTCCCAAAACTTCATTTTTGAGTGACTAGAGAAGGATACATGCTTCCTTTTCATTTTCATGTTTTAAACTTGTTTAAATCTTGGTCAAACCTAGAATTTTGACAAGATTCAAATGGGCATCAAAATTCAAAAAAATCAGAAAAAGAAAAACCAAAGCAATAGTTTTCTTATGTCATATAGTAAGCATTAAAGTTGATAAACAAGGTCTAGACTGTAGGATAACGTAGCATAGAAAACAAAAATTTTCCTTATGAAGTCAAGCATGTGAAGAAGTGGTTTTGGGTTCCAAACATCGAAATTTCAAAAACCTCCCAAAAGCTTCATTTAGAGTGACTAAGAAGGATACATGCTTCCCCCTAATTTTCATGTTTTAAACTTGTTTAAATTATCTTAGTCAAACCTAAGTTCGACATGATTCAAATGGGCATCAAAATAAATAAAAAGCAGAGAAAAAGGAAAAACTAAAGCAATAGTTTTCTTATATATGTCATATAGTAAGCATTAAGAAGTTGATAAACAAGGTCTAGATATATCCAAAACCCAGGACAAATCATGTATCTACCCCAGGCCTGTCGATCTTATGAAGCTAGTCTACTAACATGTGAAGGGAACTCGTTTTGGTTTCAAACATAGAAATTACAAGAACATCCAAAAGCTTCTCCATTTTAAAGTGACTGAAGGATATAGAAGCTTCCCTTTTCATTTTCATGTTTTAAACTTGTTTAAAATCTTGGTCAAATAAGGATTTGACCAAGATTCAAATGGGCTTAAAATTTAGAAAAAAATCAAAAAGAGATGAAAATAAAGCACACACATAGCATTCTTATGTCCTATATCAATAAGTAAGCATTCAAGTTGATAAACAAGGTCTAGACATATTCAAGCCAAAAATCATGTATATATCTACCCTAACCTTAAACTCTATCTATGAAGTAGATCAATCATGAAGAGAAGTGGTTTGGGTTTTAAACATGGAAATTTCAAGAACATCCCGGAAGCTTGCTTCTTTGTAGAGTGACTAAGAAGGTTCAATTTACTCACTCGTTTTCACGTGTTAAACTTGTCTAAATCTTGGTGAAACCTAGGATTTGACCAAGATATGATTCAAATGCGCGGAAAATTAAAAAAGTCAGAAAAATTTAAAAACCAAAGTACATAGACTTCTTATGTCATATAGTAAGCATATTCAAGTTGATAAACAAGGTTTGGACATATTCAAACCATACAAATCATGTATCTATACCCTCTAACCCTAAACTTTTTCTTATGAAGTCAAGCATGAAGAGAAGTGGTTTGGGTTTCAAAGATGGAAATTTCAAAAACCTCCAAAAACTTCATTTTAGAGTGCTGAGAAGTTAGCATTAAAGTTGATAAACAAGGTTTAGACATATTCAAACCAGACAAATCATGTATCTACCCCTAACCCTAAACTCGGTCTTATGAAGTCTAGCATGAAAAGAATCGTTTTGAGTTTCAAACGTTTAAGCCAAAAACCCCATTTCAAATATTTCAAACTTATTCAAAGTTGGTTCAAATTTGAAAGACATACAAGTTATAGCACCCATAGTGCATACATTTTCCACACATACTTACTGCTAGATGCTAACCCTATAGTTTGAGGCCACTTGGATGAGGTCGAAAAGTTCTTGGATTAGAATACGTGTTGTTCGAACCCGTAGTTGGATTTTTGAACCTTGATCTGTAGTACGGGGCAAAACCCTAGTTTAACCTATTTAATTACGAATTCGTATATCGATTTTTCTACCTTTTATTATTACTATGCACTGCGGAGTGTGTTTGCCGTCGAGTGAAACTCGGAGGAAGAGGAATCACTCGGAAGGAGAGAAAGAAGGCGGAAACATTATGGTGTCTTCCCTTTTTCGGGTGATGATGATGTTGGCGTGTGCGGGAGGTTTGTCGGTCACGCGGGAGAGTGCGGCACATGATCGAAGCGGCCAGGAAATGAGAGAAGTTGTTTTGTGTAAGGAAGGGACAGAAGGATCGAAGGACCTGAGACTTCAATACGCATCTGATCGTCTTCTCTTGACAAAGAAGATGGGTGGGAGTTGACGTACCTATTGCACGTGACTGTTGCGCTCAAGTGTGGGACCTCACGCGTGGGCACCTCACGTAAGTGACAGACCCTGTTGGTGTAAGAAACTGGTTGATTATAATAGTGCGTTAGAACAAAGAAGTTTCCTATGGATTCAAGGGTGGGAAATCGAGATGTCATTTACATGACATTATTTTTTCCATGAAGCAAAGTTAACACTATCAATTGGTACATTTGGGAGTGACTAAGAAGGATCAATGCTTACTTATTCGTTTAATTTCACGTGTTAAACTTGTCTAAATCTTGTTCCAAACCTAGGATTTGACCAAGATTCAAATGGGCTGAAAAAATAATTAAAAAACAGAAAAATAGAAAAACCAAATCACATAGTCTTTTTATGTCATATAGTAAGCATTCAAGTTGATAAACAAGGTCGGAACATATTCAAACGAGACAAATCATGTATCCCCTATACCCTAACCCTAAGCCTAAAACTTATAAAGTCAAGCGTGAAGAGAAGTGGTTTGGGTTTCAAACATCGAAATTTCAAAAACCTCCCAAAAGCTTCATTTTAGAGTGACTAAGAAGGATACATGCTTCCTTTACATTTTCATGTTTTAAACTTGTTTAAATTATCTTGGTCAAACCTAGGATTTGTGACGCCCCGGAATGGAGTAAGGCATAAAATTCAAAAAATCGAGGAAAAATGAAAAACCAAATCACATGATCTTCTTATGTCATATAAATAGTAAATAAAGTAACAAGGTCTAGATATATCAAACCCGAGACAAATCATGTATCTACCCCGTAGATCTTATGAAGTCTAGCATGAAGGAAATCGTTTTGGGTTTCAAACATTGGGAATTGAAAAGCATCCCAAAAGCTTCATTTTAGAGTGACTAAGAAGGATACGAGACTTCCCTTTTCATTTTCATGTTTTTAAATTTGTTTAAATCTTGGTCAAACCAAGGATTTGACCAAGATTCAAAACCGTATAAAGTAAGAAAAAAATGAAAGAAAAGAATGAAAAACTAAAGCACATAACATTCTTATGTCATATGTATAGTAAGCATTCAAGTTGATATACAAGGGCTAGACATATATATTCAAACCTAGGATTTGACTAGCTAAGATTCAAATGGGCATGCAAATTCAAAAACAAAAACCAAACACCAAATTCCGATGTCATATAGCAAGCATTCAAGTTGATAAACAAACTTGTTTAAATCATAGTCAAACCTAGGATTTGACCAAGATTCAAATGGGCATAATTTTAAAAAAATGAAAAACCAAGGTATTCTTATGTCATATAGTAAGCATTCAATTAAGTTGATAAACAAGGTAGACATATTCAAACCAGAAAAATCATGTATCAAGCTACCCCCCCCTAACCCTAAACTCTGCACGAAGAGAAGTGGTTTTGGGTTTCAAACATGGATATTTCAAAACCCTCCCAAAAACCTTCATTTTGGAGTTAATAAGAAGGATCAAGGCTTACTTTTTCATTTTCATGTTTTAATCTTTTATAAATCTTTGTCAAACCTAGGTTTTGACCAATATTCAAAAGGGCATAATTAAAAAAAATGAAATATCAAGGCACATAGTCTTCTTATGTCATATAGTAAGCATTCAATTAAGTTGATAAAAAAGCTCTAGACATATTCAAACCAGAAAAATCATGATGTATCTACCCCCTATATATCCCTAAAGCCTAACTTATGAAGTCAAGCACGAAGAGAAGTGGTTTTTGGTTTAAATCATGGAAATTTCCAAAAACCCTCCCAAAGAGCTTCATTTTGGAGTGACTAATTAAGAAGCATACATGTACCTTTTCATATTCATGTTTTAAACTTGTTCAAATCTAGGTCCAACAAACCTAGGATTTGATGAAGAATCAAATGGGTATAAAAAATTTAAAAAACAAGCTCTAGATAACGCAAGTTGAAAAACAAGTTCTAGACATATTCCAACCAGGAAAATCATGTGTCACCCTATATATATATATATCCCTAAACCCTGACTTATGAAGTCAAGCATGAAGAGAAGTGGTTTTTGGTTTCAATCATGGAAATTTCAAAACCCTCCCAAGAGCTTCATTTTGGAGTGGCTAAGAAGGATAGATACTTAATTTTTCATATTTATGTTTTAAACTAGTTTAAATCATGGTGAACCTAGGATTTGACCAAGATTCAAATGGGCATAAAAATTAAAATAAATGAAAATAAATGAAAAGCCAAGGCACGTAGTCTTCTTATGTCATATAGTAAGCATTCAATTAAGTTGATAAACAAGGTCTAGACATATTCAAACCGGGAAAATCATGCATCTACCCCCTAACCCTAGCTAAACTCTGTCTTATGAAGTCAAGCATGCATGAAGAAATGTGGTTTTGAGTTTCAAACATAAAATTTCAAAAACCCTCTCAAGAGCTTCATTTTGGGTGACTGAGAAGGATACATGCTTAATTTTCATATTCATGTTTTAAACTTGTTTAAATCATGGTCAAACCCAGGATTTGACCAAGATTCAAATAGACATAATTTAAAAAATGTAAAATCAAGGCACATAGTCTTCTTATGTCATATAGTAAGCATTCAATTAAGTTGATAAACAAGGTCTAGACATATCAAACCCAGGAAAAAATCATGTATCTACCCCTATATATCCCCAAAAACTATGTCTCAAGTAAGTCAAGCATGAAGAAGTGGTTTTGGTTTCAAGCAAATTTCAAAAACCTCCCAAACTTCATTTTAGAGTGACTTAAGAAGGAGTACAAGCTTGCCTTTTCATTTTCATGTTTTAAACTTGTTTAAATTATCTTGGTCAAATCTAGGATTTGACAAGATTCAAATGGGCAAACATATGATAAGTGATGCAAATATCATTTCTAAGTGCGGGCAAACGAGAGATATGTGGTTTTTGGTTTCAAACATATTCATGAGAAAATCACGATCTATCTACCCCCTAACACTAAACTCTGTCTCATGAAGTCAAACGCATGCATGAAGATATGTGGTTTTTGGTTTCAAACATGGAAATTTCAAAACCCTCCCAAGAGCTTCATTTCGTAGTGATTAATTAAGAAGCATACATGCATGCTTACTTTTTCATATTCATGTTTTAAACTTATTCAAATCTTGGTGAAACCTGATTTGACCAAGATTCAAATGGGTATAAAAATTTAAAAAATACAAAAAAGGTCTTCTTATGTTATATAGTAGGCATTCAATTAAATTTGATAACAAATTTCTAGACATATTCAAAGCAAGAAAAATCATGCATGCTGTCTACCCATACCCTAAACTTTGGTTCATGAAGTCAAGCATTGTGGTTTTTGGTTTTGAACATGGAAATTCAAAAACCCTCCCAAAACTTCATTTGAAGTGACTAAGAAGCATACATGCTTACTTTTTCATATTCATGTTTTAACTTATTCAAATCTTGGTGGAACCAAAGGATTTGACAAAGATTGAAATGGGTATAAAAATTCAAAAAAAACAAGGTCTTCTCTTATGTTATATAGTAAGCATTCAATTAATTTGATAAACAAGGTCTAAACATATTCAAACCAGAAAAATCATGTATCTACCACCTAACCCTAAACTCTGTCTTATGAAGTCAAGCATGCATGAAGAGAAGTGGTTTTTGGTTTCAAGCATGGAAATTTCCATGTTTGAAATTTAATATATAATATATATTTTATTTTTTATGACAAGAGTTTAGCGTTAAGGAATTAGATGCATGATTTTTAGTTTGAATAATGTCCGAACCTGTTTATCAACAAATACTAACTTTATATGACATCAGAATGGGCATAAAAATTTAAAAATTAAAAATGTAAAACCAAAATTTAATTGGAGAAGGTACATGAATTACAATTAAAAAACAAGGTACTAAATACTTGGATGCCCCAAGATGTGTGGAAGCCCAAAGCAAATGACAAAACATATCATGTGCGCATCCTGCATCAATTCAAGTAGAACACATAGTAGGCAGATAGTTTGACCTAAATTTGAAATCAAAGAAGGTGGTTAGAAAAAATCAAAATTGGCAAACAAAGCATGAAATCAAAAAATTATGATGCACTCTAGCTACTAAGAAAATTATCAAACAATGCAAACCAAAATGATTTTTAGAGGAATACTAGTTCAACTTATTTAATTTTTATTTGTAGGCCAAAATCAAACACCGTAGTTGGATTTTTTTATTGATCATCTTGGGAAAACCTAGTTTATAACCTCTTTAATAATAGATTAGTAGTCGATTCTTTTACTTTTTATTATTACTATACGGCACATGTGTGTTTGCCCGGTCGAGTGAAACTGGGAGGAAGAGAATCACTCGGAAGGAGAAGAAAGGAGAGCTCACGGGGGCCCTCTTATTGATGGTGTATATTCTTTTTACGGTGATGTTGGCATTGTTGTGCGGGGGTTTGTCGGTCATGGAGGATGCTGACGGCGACGTGATCGTAAAATGAGAGAGATTTGTTTTTTGTGTGAGAGGGACAAGCGAAGGATCCAGAGGGAAAGACCACAGACTGTCGCATCTGATGCGTCTTCTGTTGACAAGCTGGGGGTTGGCGTACCTATTGCACGTGACTTGTGCTCACTCAAATGTGGGACCTCACGCGTGGAAACCACACGTAAGTGACAGACCCATTGGTGTAAAAACTCGGTTGATTATTATAGTGCATTAGGACAAAGTTTCCTATGGATTCAGGGTAGGAAATCCAAGTTAACTCATTTACATGACATTATTTTTCCATGAAGCAAAGTTAACACTATCAATTGGTACATTTTGGAGTGACTTAGAAGGATCAATGCTTACTTATTCGTTTAATTTCACGTGTTAAACTTGTCTAAATCTTGTTCAAACCGATTTGACCAAGATTCAAATGGGCAGAAAAATAATTAAAAAAGCAGAAAAATGAAAAACCAAATCACATAGTAAACATTCAAGTTGATAAACAAGATTAGACATATTCAAACCGGACAAATCATGTTTATCTATACCCCTAACCCCTAAAACTCTGTCTTATGAAGTCAAGCATGTGAAGAGAAGTGGTTTTGGGTTTGGGGGGTATATATACACATGATTTTATTGTTTAAATATATATAGACTTTGTTGATCAACATGAATGCTCTATATGACATAAGAAGTTTGTGTGCTTTGGTGTTTCATTTTTATGATTTACTAGACCTTATGCCCATTTGAATCTTGGTCAAATCCTGGTTTGACAAAGATTTAAACAAGTTTGAAACATGAAAATGAAAAGTAGGCCTGGATGCTTCTTAGTCACTCAAAATGAAGCTTTTGGGAGGTTACTGAAATTTCCATGTTTGAAACCCAAAACCACTTCTTCTCTTCATACTTGACTTAATAAGACACAACGTTTAGGGTTAGGGGTAGATACATGATTTTTAAGGTTTGAATATGTCTCTGGAGCTTGATTTGATCCCAACTTGAATGCTTAGTATATTACATAAGAAGACTATGTGGTTTGGTTTTTGATTTTCTTGATTTTGTTTGATTTTTATGACCATTTGAATCTTGGTCGAATCCTAGGTTTGACCAAGATTTAAACAAGTTTAAAACATGAAAATGAAAAAGTAAGCATGGATCCTTCTTAGTCATAACAATGAGTTAACTTGGCTTTACTACCCTTGATGAATCCATAGGAAACTTTTTGTACTAATGCAGTATAATATTCAGGTTTGAATATGTCTAGACCTTGTTTATCAACTTAATTTGAAAGACATACAAGTTATAGCACACATAGTGCATGCATTTTCACACATACTGCTAACCCTATAGTTTGAGGCCATTTGGATGAGGTCGAAAAATTCTTGGATTAGAATCGTGTTGTTCGAACCCGTAGTTGGATTTTTGAACCCTTGATCTTTAGAAGTGGCCAAAACCCAAGTTTAACCATGCAAGATTCAAATGGCCCTAAAAATTCAGAAAAAAATCAAAAGAATGAAAAACCAAAGCGCATATATAGCATTCTTATGTCATATGTATAGTAAGCATGCATTCAAGTTGATAAACAAGGTCTAGACATATATATTCAAACGGAAAAATCATGTATATATCTACCCACTAAAACTCTAATTAAACTATGTCTTATGAAGTCAATCATGTGAGAAGTGGTTTTTTGGGTTTCAAATATGGAAATTTCAGAACCTCCAAAAGCATTTCGGTGACTAAGAGGATCCGAGGCTTATCTTTCATTTCATGTTTCAAACTTGTTTAAATCCTGGTCAAACCTAGGATTTGACAAGATTTATGGGCATAAAATTCAAAAAATCAGAAAAATAAAAAACCAAAGCACATAAGCATATTCAAGTTGATAAACAAGGTTTGGACATATTCAACCCATACACTAAATCATGTATCTACCCTAACCCCATTCATCTTATGAAGTCAAGCATGAGAGAAGTGGTTTCGGGTTTCAAACATCGGAAATATCAAAACCTCCCAAAAACTTCATTTTAGAGTGACTAGAGAAGGTTGCATGCTTCCCTTTCATTTTCATGTTTTAAACTTGGTGAAATCTTGGTGAAACCTAGAATTTGACAAATTCAAATAGACATCAAAATTCAAAAAAATCAGAAAAAGAAAAAGCCAAAGCAATAGTTTTCTTATGTCATATAGTAAGCATTAAAGTTGATAAACAAGGTCTAGACATATTCAACCAGGACAAATCATGTATCTATACCCTAACCTAAACCTCTGTCTTATGAAGTCAACATGAAGGGAAGTTGTTTTGGGTTTCAAACATTGAAATTTAAAGGACATCCCAACAGCTTCATTTTAGAGTGACTAAGAAGGATACATACTTCCCTTTTCATTTTCATGTTTTAAACTTGTTTAAATTATCTTGGTCAAACCTAGGATTCGACATGATTCAAATGGGCATCAAAATAAATAAAAGCAGAAAAGAAAAACCAAAGCAATAGTTTTCTTATATATGTCATAGTAAGCATTAAAGTTGATAAACAAGGTCTAGATATATCCAAACCAGACAGTGTGCCATCTACCCGGCTTTGTCGATCTTATGAAGCTAATCTACTAGCATGTGAAGGGAACTCGTTTTCGGTTTTGAAACATAGAAATTACAAGAACATCCCAAAAGCTTCTCAGTTTTGAGTGACTAGAAGGATACAGACTTCCCTTTTCATTTCATGTTTTAAACTTGTTTAAATCTTGGTGGAACAAGGGATTTGACCAAGATTCAAATGAGCCTAAAATTTGAAAAAAATCAAAAAGAGAATGAAAAACCAAAGCACACATAATTCTTATGTCATATGTATAGTAAGCATTCAAGTTGATAAACAAGGTCTGAACATATTCAAACCAAAAAATCATGTATATATCTACCCTAACCTTAAACTCTATCTATGTCTTCTGAAGTCAATCATGAAGAGAAGTGGTTTTGGGTTCTAAAACATAAATTTCAAGAACATCCCGGAAAAGCTTCATTTTTAGAGTGACTAAGAAGGATCCATGCTTACTTACACGTTTTCACGTGTTAAACTTGTCTAAATCTTGGTGAAACCTAGGATTTGACCAAGATATGATTCAAATGCGCAGAAAATTAAAAAAGTCAGAAAAATTAAGAACCAAAGTACATAGTCTTCTTATGTCATATAGTAAGCATATTCAAGTTGATAACAAGGTTTGGACATATTAAACCATACAAATCATGATCTATGCCCCCTAACCCTAAACTTTTTCTTGAAGTCAAGCATGAAGAAGTGGTTTGGGTTTTAAGATAAATTTCAAAAGCCTCAAAAACTTCATTTTAGAGTGGTGAGAAGTTAGCATTAAAGTTGATAAACAGGTTTAGACATATTCAAAACCCGGACAAATCATGTATCTACCCCTAACCCTAAACTTCGGTCTTATGAAGTCTAGCATGAAGAGAATCGTTTTGAGTTTCAAACGTTTAAGCCAAAAGCCCCATTTCAAATATTTCAAACTTATTCAGATTTGGTTCAAATCATACAAGTCATAGCACACATAGTGCATACATTTCACATCTTGCACTAGATGCTAACCTATAGTTTGGGGCCATTTGTGAGGTCGGAAAAGTTCTTGGATTAGAATCGTGTTGTTGAAGACCCCGTAGTTGATTTTTAGACCTTGATGTAGTACGGAGGCAAAATGATTTAGCCTATTTAATTATAGATTCGTATATCGATTTTTCTACCTTTTTATTATTTATCTTTATGAGATGTACGTTTGCACATTAGTGAAACTCGGAGAGAGGATCACGGAAGGAGAGAAAAAGGCAGAGCATTATGGTATCTTCCCTTTTTGGGTGGTATTGATGATGTTGGCGTTGTGCGGGGGTTTGTCAGTGCGCGAGTGCGAGCGACGGCAGCGAGAGGCGCAGGAATGAAAGTTGTTTTTTTTGTGTAGGAGGGACAACCGAGATCGGGAAAGGACCCGAGACTGTCGCATCACGTGCGTCTTCTCTTGACAAAGAAGATGGGTAGGAGTTAGCGTACCTATTGCACGTGACATGCTCACTCAAGTGTGGGACCTCACGCGTGGGCACCACGTAAGTGACAGACCTGTTGGTGTAAAACTTCGGTTGATTATAATAGTGCGTAGAACAAAGTTTCTATGGATTCAAGGGTGGGAAATCCAAGTTAACTGTTTACATGACATTATTTTTCCATGAAGCAAAGTTAACACTATCAATTAGAATTTTTATTTTGGAGTGACTAAGAAGGATCAATGCTTACTTATTCGTTTAATTTCCCGTGTAACTTATCTAAATCTTGTTCAAACCTAGGATTTGACCAAGATTCAAATGAAACGAAAATAATTAAAAAACAGAAAAATGAAAAACGAATCACATAGTCTTCTTATGTCATATAGTAAACATTCAAGTTGATAAACAAGGTACAGACATATTCAAATAGGACAAATCATGTATCTATACCCTAACCCTAAACTCTGTCTTATGAAGTCAAGCGTGTGAAGAGAAGTGGTTTTGGGTTTCAAACATCGAAATTTCAAAAACCTCCCAAAGCTTCATTTTAGGTGACTAAGAAGGATACATGCTTCCCTTTACATTTCATGTTTTAAACTTGTTTAAATTATCTTGGTCGAACCTAGGATTTGTCCAAGATACAAATAATTGAGCACAAAATTCAAAAAAAAAATCAGAAAATGAAAAACCAAATCATAGTCTTCTTATGTCATATCGTAAGCAATCAAGTTGATAAACAAGGTCTAGATATGTCCAAACCAGACAAATCATTTATCTACCCCTGTCGATCTTATGAAGTCTAGCATGAAGGAAGTAGTTTTGGGTTTCAAACATTGAAATTTAAAGAACATCCCAGCTTCATTTTAGAGGTGACTAAGAAGGATACAGAGCTTACTCTTTCATTTTTCATGTTTTAAATTTGTTTAAATCTTGGTCAAACCAAAGGATTTGACCAAGATTCAAATGACCCCTAAAAATTCAGAAAAAATGAAAGAATGAAAAACCAAAACACATAACATTCTTATGTCATATGTATAATAAGCATTCAGTTGATATCAAAGTCTAGACATATATATTCAAACCTAGGATTTGACTAAGATTCAAATGGGCATAACAAATTCAAAAAACAAAAACCAAACACATAGTCTTCTGATGTCATATAGCAAGCATTCAAGTTGATAAACAAGCTTGTTTAAATCATGGTCAAACCTAGGATTTGACCAAGATTCAAATGGGCATAATTTTTAAAAAAATGTAAAATCAAGGCACATAGTCTTCTTATATCGTCATAAGTAAGCATTCAATTAAGTTGATAAACAAGGTCTAGACATATCAAACCAGAAAATTCAGGTGTCTATCTACCCCTAACTCAAGCATGAAGTGCAGTGGTTTTGGGTTTCAAACATGGAAATTTCAAAACCCTCCAAAAACTCTTCATTTGGAGTTAATAAGAAGGATCAAGGCTTACTTTTTTCATTTTCATGTTTTAATCTTTTAAATCTTTGTCAAACCTAGGTTTTGACCAATATTCAAAAGGACATAAAAAAAAAAGAAATATCAAGGCACATAGTCTTCTTATGTCATATAGTAAGCATTCAATTAAGTTGATAAACAAGCTCTAGACATATTCAAATGAAAAAATCATGATGTATCTACCCTATATATCCCTAAACCTAACTTATGATCAAGCACGAAGAGAAGTGGTTTTTGGTTTAAATCATAGAAATTAAAACCCTCCAAGAGCTTCATTTTGGAGTGACTAATTAAACATACATGCTTACCTTTTCATATTCATGTTTTAAACTTTTTCAAATCTAGGTCAACAAACCTAGGATTTGATGAAGAATCAAATAGATATAAAAAATTTAAAAACAAGCTCTAGATAAGCTCAAGTTGAAAAACAAGTTCTAGACATATTCCAACCGGAAAAATCATGTATGTACCCCATATATATATATCCCTAAACCCTGACTTATGAAGTCAAGCATGAAGAGGTTTTGGTTTCAATCATGGAAATTTCAAAAGCCCTCCAAGAGCTTCATTTTGGAATGCTAAGAAGGATAGATACGTAATTTTTCATATTTATGTTTAAAACTAGTTTAAATCATGGTCAAACCTAGGATTTGACCAAGATTCAAATGGGCATAAAAATTCAAAATAAATGAAAATAAATGAAAAACCAAGGCACGTAGTCTTGCTTATGTCATATAGTAAGCATTCAATTAGTTGATAAACAAAGGTCTAGACATATTCAAACCCGGAAACATCATGTATCTAGCTACCCTAGCCCTCAACTATGTCTTATGAAGTCAACATAGTCTTCTTAGTTTTGGTTTCAAACATGAAATTTCAAAAACCCTCTCAGAGCTTCATTTTGGAGTGACTACGAAGGATGCATGCTTAATTTTCCATATTCATGTTTTAAACTTTGTTTAAATCATGGTCAAACCTAGGATTTGACCAAGATTGAGATGGGCATAAAAAATCTTTAGCAGGTGCGTTTTTTACTAATCCATATGGAATATTTTGATAAAACCTTTTAGAAGGCTTGTTAAGGCCTCAAGGACAATGAGTTGGGAGGAGGCCGGGTAGGCTGTGGTACATTTATTTGTGAATTTATGATGCTTGTTTGATCTTCTTTGATGCTGATTTCCCAGGTGACGCAGCTTTTTTTGGCTCAACCATGGATAGGTCATAGGAGTGCGGAGAGTTTGTGGCGGTGCGGACCAGAAGTACGCAGGACGTGACAGTGTAGGTGTGTTGGTTGCTTGCAGCAGTGAGGCTATGCACTGTGTAGGGTTATGCGAGTAGGCCTTTTTTAACCGGGAGGTGGCACAAGAAGATTTTAGTAAGGAATGGTTCCTTTCCGGAGAATGGAATGGTTCCATCCCCGCGTTCGGTTTGGACAAAAGGAGGACCGGAGAATGGTTCTATTTTTTGTTCGGTTGGAGGAATTGGAGGGCAGGAGAACGGAATGTGGTTAAACTAAACTTTTGTCTAAGAATCGTAATTAACAATGGCAAATAGCCTTTTAAATCTTAAAATCGTAATTAACAACCCCTAATGGCCTTTTTAATCTTAAAGTTAGTAATTAATGTTATTTTTTGTATGAGTCGGGGAAGAGTAGAACGGAATGAAGTTAAAGTTTAATCTTTTGTCTAAATATCGTAATTAATAGTGGCAAATGGCCTTTTTAATCTCAAAATCATAATTAACAACAACTAATAATTTTTTGGTTGGATTAGTGAAGTGCTTTGTAATTAATAGCGGCTAAGTAACAGTCGTTCCACCACATTCCACCGGTTCGGTGGAATGGGTGCATTTTGCATATGGGGAGAATATTCCCTTTCGAAGAATCACTCAGTTGTTTTTTGGTCTCAACCGAACACAAGAATGGGCTCTAGGTGCAGACAGTTCCATTCCATTCCACTTGGTTATGGAACCCGAACACAACCTAAATGCGTTGCAATGGAAAATGACGGTGTGTGGTGGCCTGAAGGAGAAAGGTCGGGCGAAGAGTTGTTGGCTAGAGTCGGTTTATACGAATCGATGAGGTGCGGGATAGTTTGATTTAAGGGCTCCTTTCATTCACAGGATAGGGAAATCATAGGAGTAGGAATGTAGGATTGGGATTTGGGATGACATGTGTAGTTAAATCCTATAATAAGATGAGTTGCGTTTGATTGCGCCAAATGAATTTTTCCATGAGGTAGGACCAAATATTTAATCCTATACTAGGATTTGCACTACTTGATGATTCCTATTGGATATGTTCATATGAATCAAACTACTAGTGTAGGAAATATTCCTATAAGATCTAAATCCTATTATCTTATACCAACCTAATATGAATCAAAGAAGCCCTAAAGGATTTTCGAAGGAATCATGTACGAAGTATGATGTTTCTAAGTCACCCAACATATATACTAGGAATAGAACTAAGTAGTACCATATACTTAGGCCAGCATGCACAAATATTAAGTGTGGATTGAGGAAGTCGATAACTTGGGAAAAAACTTTCGCAACTGCACACCTATTTTACCACCCTGCGACGCTAATTATTTAGTAGAGCTGACCTAGAACGAACTCTTGTCTCGGTTAACATGAGAGATAAGGGATAAATACGGTGTGATACACTTTCCTAATATTTTGTTGAATGAGATAATCTTGTGTTTTCTTAATAGGGTTAATTAAGTACACATTTGGCAGCTCGTGTGTTGCATACGTTGGTGAACTTTAGAGCCCAACTATATATTATTATTTGAATACCTCTAACACTTAATTATGTATAATAAGGTCCTAACTAACCTCAAACACAATTAGGTATAACAGGCGGTCCATAACTAACCTCAAACACTTAATTAGGTCTTACATTGCCCCCTTAGACTACCCCTTACCCTCAGCAACGGCAACATGGTGTTTGGGTTGAATGGCCCACCCTATTTTAAAATATTTTAGTTAATTAATTATGTAAAAAATTATCACATATAAAGTGGAAAAAAGAAAATTAGTAAGGTGTGCCCACCTGGCCTACGGTTGTTTTGTGCGTCCTCCACTACGTACTCCTCTTGATCTGTGACGATGAACATAGTTCTTTAGAACACATGCAACACTTACAGTTGATAGGCCGTTGCAAAGCTATCAATGATAAAACCTGCTTTTATAATCCATTGTACTTTGATTTAATTAATCCCTCTAATGGACCCCAACTATGTGTGCTTGAGATTTAGCAAAATGCTTTGCCGCCGTGCCACAGAACAAATAATAAACGGACCAATCAAGTTTTTATCATTGCTAGACCTAACTAAGTGTTCAAGTGCTCAATTTTGACACATTAGAGTTGAGGGCCAAACATAATTCTTAAATACGTGAGGGACCGAACATATACTCTAAACACCGAGGGACAAGACAAATTTGAGTACTATTGTTATTATTAGATAGTCACAATGGGGAGTATCATATAATAGTATCATACATATGATACTAATGTACAAGTATTTTCACAGTCCATATTATCATCCATGTAGTAGTATAATGTAGTTATATTTATTGATTTGTAGAATCTCAATACAAAAGTGTGTACAAGATTTGTTTGGCAGTAATTTTTCTAGTTCTACATGATGTGATACGATATCTACCTATGATACCACTATCGTCTCTTTCATCATTAACTGATATGACACATCAACATTTTGCATGCATGTGGTGCATGATACTACTTATGATATTGCCATTGTGAGTAGTCTCCCTTTGTCCTAGAGTACAATGCCAATTTGTTTCCAGAGGCAAACTTAGACTAATACTTGGGCCCGCCAATTATGAGTTGCATGTCATTCAAAAATATATCATCAGATGCTTGTTTCGATGAACTTTCCAATGGTATATTTTGCGGCTGTCATAAAATTAGGCTGGTCATACTATTTCTATAGTGGGTAGTATCATGGAGTAGTATCATAGTAATGCTACATTTATTATTTTTAGAATCTCAATGCAAATTTGTGTACAAGATTTGTTTAGCATTAAGTTTTCTCGTTGTTTGCGCTATGATACAGTATCTACCTATGTTACACTAATCTCCTCTCTCCTACTTAATTAGCTGCCACATCAACATTTTTGTAGGACCAATGTGTATGATACTAGCTATGATACTAGCACTATCATGTGGGTACCTAAATCTCGAGTCAAAAAGTTTGACACGAAACCGATGTGGACTTTATTCATGGTGGAAGGGAGTAACAATCATAAGCACATTATTATTATTGTTTGAACAACATTTTATTTGATGTGCCATAAGAAGTTTAGAAACTCCAAGCCTGCGGAGGTGGCGTTTTGGCACACGCGTGCCATATGCACCAATTATAGAAAATGATTAAAAAAAATTATATAAATGTTAATTTTTTTGGTATACATTGTGACATCATATGTTCGTTCTCAAGTTTTCGTGGAAAAACGACATTTTGTGTGGCGTGTAAAAAAAGGCAAAAAATATACTGTACGTAGTCGTGTTACAACATCAAAATTTGTCTTTTTTATAGGAGCCACATAATTTTTTGTGAAAAACTTGTGTACCAACATAAAATCTAGATATACATGTAAAATTTTAGTTTAGAATTTTTGACACTTTGAAATATGGATTCACATAATGGGAGCATATGCTCCTATGAGGCAAAGTGCATTTCCGCTAGCCCCCGCCATTTCTTATATCTCTATTGTCTATATATCTATACCTCTACCTCTCCCCCCTTGGATCCCTGAACAGACGTACAGTACTAGTAGGGCCTACTATTTATTATTATTAAAAAAAAAAAAAAACACTGCAGCCAAAATTTAATATCCTCGAGCGGTAAATTCCCCGCTAACGCCCAAATATCTCGCGCCGCAAAGTTTCGAGATCTGCGAATATTTTTTCCTCAAAAAAAAAAGACTCCGAAATTCCCTTCTACTCCTCCATCGCCCAGCTTCGCCCT
Source organism: Lolium multiflorum (assembly GCA_030979885.1). Classification (NCBI taxonomy): domain Eukaryota; kingdom Viridiplantae; phylum Streptophyta; class Magnoliopsida; order Poales; family Poaceae; genus Lolium; species Lolium multiflorum. Next base: position 26,361,730 of record CM061750.1, read on the forward strand.
AGTTGCCCGCAAGCCCTCAGAGAAATCGCCCCTCTTGCCTACCTCCGGATCTTCTGCGCCCCACTTCGCCGTCCAAGCTGCCACGGCTTCAAACCAGAGGCTGCCCTATCCGCTATAGGCGTCCTGTGCCGTATCTCGTTAGCAGAAGCTCTATCGACCAGCACGACCAACCAGCAGAGCAAGCGCCACCGTGCGCACATCATGCACTTCACCGACCTTCTAGTTCGTGACGCGCTGAACACTTCATCGACCGCCCGGCATGTCCTTCACAGACCCCCCAAGATCTGCTTCCCCAGCACCCACATAGCAGCGGTCCTCGCCGACCTCCGTCTGTGAAACGCGGAACACGTCTAGCCCGAAATAGGTAACAGACATCTGCAGCGTTTTGTTCGGTAGGAGTATTACGGTATTGTGTTACGTTCGTGCTATATTTCTAACTTACAAGTGCTTTCGTTGATAACCACCTCATCCTTTGGGTTTAAACACGACGCATAAGTATGTTTTTCCGTGACCAAACCCACCCATTAGCTGAAACTCTACATGGTATCAGAGCCTAGGTTTCCTTCCTGCTAGCCGCCACAAACAGTGCCAAACAAGTTCTTCCTTTGATCACAAAACCCACCGTTGAGATGTAGAACGGCGGGAGGCCGCATCCGGTGCTCTGCGTCGGTTGCGGCTATCACACAGGTGTGAGCTGTGTGGAGAATCGCAGCTGCTCGCGCGGGGAGAAAGGAGAGGGTGAAGATCGTTTTGGTTTAGAAAAGGAGAGAAGAGAGGAGGTAGATAGTGGCGGAAGATCTGGATCGTATGTGAGGGCAGAAGTTGGAAGCGTGCGGAGTGGGGCGGAGCAACTGACGGTGAACCGGAGGTTGGTGCGGACGTTATTGTGTGAGCGATCGATGTAAGCGGTCGTCTGCAGTTGCTTGAGCGCGCGAACGAGGGCGCCATCCGAGTGGAAGTGAGGAGAAAATGGAGAGGTGAAGGCTGTGGGGATATGTGGTGATGGAGTTGATGAAGCTGTTGCGGTTGAGTCGTGATGGAGTTGATGAGACTTACGGTTTAGTGGTGATGGTGATGGTTGTGGATATGTCAGGGGAAAGGCATGCGTGCCGGAGGTGAGACTGGTTGGGGCCTGACCGGGGGATAGGCATGGGTGCTTGAGGAGTGGATGGTTGAGGCGGGAGGTGGGCTGGGGGTTTGTGGGAGAGACGGAGGTGGCCGGGCAGTGGAGAAGAGGCGAGGACATTGAGGGCGGTGTGGATGGCTGCGGAACTTGTGTGGTGAGGCAGCCGAGGTTGTTGAGGACGTGTATGGTTTAGGAGTTGTGCGTATCCCAGAGGGTTGAAGTTGGATATCTTCGCTGCTGATGAAGATATGAATCGAGATGACAAGGATGGAAAGTGCAATGTTGTCATGTATCCTAGGAGTTATATTTGAATGTTCATTATTGGTAGTTGTCATATGTGTCATGTGTTGTTGCAAGATAGCCATGGTTGTTTACCCATGATCATCTTGAGAGGTGTGTTACCATGGTGAGTTTAGTAGTAAGCATTTGTATTAATATTGTATCCGGTGTAGAGGCCCATGAGGCCCATGTCCGATGTGTGTAACCCTAGCACAGGATGATATAAATACGGTGGTGGTAAGGCCTTCCTTACACCCATTAATGCAAAGCTCTACAAAATATGAGCCACCAATCATGAGCGTTGGAATGCTCTACATGTCCACAGTCCAGCAACAACAACAACAACAACAAAGCCTTTATTCCCAAACAAGTTGGGGTAGGCTATGCAAGTCCCGATTGACACGATTACAATTTCTCACTATTTTGCCGTAGGCTACTGCTCTGCTCTAGTTACATCATTTTTGATATCTTTCTGCGATCTGTATTACATGTTTATGCACGTCTGTGCAGGTTCAAAAAGCTGGCGCTAAAGCGAAAACGTGAGGCAACACCAGCAGAAGCTGGCAGCAAGCGGGCTTAGCGTAACAAGCATGGGGCTAAAATCGTACGAACATGAAACGGGGAAGTCAAGATGGGCACATATGCCCCTATAATATGCTGTAAATTTGTATCCTAAGCATGTAATGCTACATTTCTGAGGAATACGGGGATTAATACCTTGGTTAGCCTCGGGTTTGCTCCAATTTCTTATAAACACACAAGCAACTAAGCAAACAATAAAGCCAAGACTCAATCAAATGCTATTTAACATCACTTTTGCCCGGAGGGAGGTTGAAGTAGCAAGCAGCTAAGCCAGACCTAATCACCATCAATGCATCGAGCAAGGAGCAGAGAAACACAGGCAACACACCAACACTCATAGAGGAGATTCTAGCACAAAACACGACCGAGATTCACTAATACAAGCAATGAACGCTTAGGCCAAAGCGAAGCGGAAGACAGCAAACTCAAGCGGCAAGCGCAACGTACCTAGACGATACGCTTTTTGAACCATGAAGCTCTTCTTATTTGGTGTCAATTTAATTATATCAAAGCCGTGTTATTATTACACGTGCAGCAGGCACATCTTGCACTCATAAACGTAGAGTAAAGCTAGCCTATAATCATGTAAGTACATGCTGTTTTTGTATATTGCTTAATGCAAACTTCTATATCTTAGACTGCTTTACATTTACAATTGGCCTCTCCCCTTCATGCAGAGGAAAACGATGAGAACACCGAATATACATTGAAATTTGCAGTGGTCCAGGTAGTGAAAAAATACGTAAGTTCCTGTTTTTTTGGAATGTTAATTTACCTCATTATAGTTCAATTGCATCATTTTCTGTATGTTGCACTACCTAAGTTGCCTAATGGAATCTAATAAAATAAAAACAATGACCATATTTAACATTGCACACTGCCTTTGACCCATCTGGCATCCGGCATGCCTGGGTATAAGTTACATGATTTGGCTATATTAATACAAGTCCTGAAATTCTATTATGTTAATTTTTTGCCTGTTGCTTCATTGAGTTTGCCTGTTGTTCCATAGCTAGTGCATGAAGTTTGATAGAAATGATCCTAGCTGAAATGATGCACTTTGTGTTTTTTTATTTTTTTTCCTAACCTAGCTTCCTATTCTACTTGAAATATGATTGCTTTATTCCTAACCTAGCTTCCTATTCTACTTGAAACATGGTGAAAAAATAGTTATATTACTTGTTTAAATGTCTAGCTTTGTTTTTATGAGTCCCATTGACATGATGTGGTATATCCATATTCAAATGATCTGGCTGTTTATATAATACGCTCCATGTTCAATTGCTTCATTCAATTTCTAGTAATCTATTATACATGATGCACATGGTGCTACTTGTTATATGCCCTTTTTGTTTGAGTTCGATCATGAATTCAAGATTAAGCATTGCTTAAACGTTGACCAACGTAGGATTCCCTCCCTTGTCTATTCGTTGTGAGATAGATGATGAGACCTCTCCTATACGCGAATTTATACGCTAGATAACTACCACACTAATTAGGTCTTTGTTGGGACTGAACAGGAGTGGTAGGCCTGCTTTTCATAAGCCCTTATATGAGCTAGCACCCTGAGTTCTCGGATTAACATAATGCCTCGTTATGCTTAATTTAAATGTTATAGCATAATACAAATATATAATTAATTGACAAGTGACCTTACTGAATCAGAAGCTCGATGTAGCCGTCCTACTTAAATCAATCTACAATTAGTTCCTAATAGTATCAAATCTAACATGCACATTTGATTGTATTTGGCTATTTGCTAGATTTCTTATGTGCAGTGACCTGGCTCCGTTATTGGGCACATGATGTCTAGTTACTTGGATTCATTTATGCCATCATCATAACAGTCTAGTTTGGTTTTGTTAGAAGGCATGTGGCTTAATGGTTTTCTTGTTGTATCTTATAAGTTCTTTCAAAATTATATCATAACCATCTTTGTTGTTTGCCTTGTATTGTATTGCATTTAACTTGTTTTGTCTTAGTTTCAGCCCGCAAAGTAATGTCAGTAGGGACAACCCCTTTATCAAGTGTTGCGGTCATTTCGAGCAACGATGGCAGTGTACGATGCTCTCATTGGTCCATTGATCCAGAATTTTCAACCATTCGGAAGAAATGATATCGAGCTCTATTTTGATTGCTTGTTGTGTTATATCAGCTCAATGATATTCTTGAAATTGGAGGTCCTTTATTGCATCATATGATGTTGTAACTTGTTTTATCTAAATTTAGGGCTTCAAATAAAGAAGCTACAATGCGAAGCAGAACTGATACCTCCAAGTATTGATGTTTCTTAAGCGGTGAGAGTGCATAATGTTGCTCGCATAGGCCATGGTATCTATTTATTCAACTTAATCAACTTTGAAGATTTGAGGGGATGCACTCCAAAATGAGTTAGTATTTAGGCTGGAAAACAAGATCTTTGATGAATTAATTGCCAAGACACAAAGAGATACATGAATTGAAAAATAAGCAAACTTTACAGAAAATGTTCTAAAGAATCTCCTATGCTCTTGTCATGGTAAGCCAAGTTGTGATGTGTCCGGGAATTGAAGGTGTCTAAATAAACTTTGATTAATTTGTTGAGTCAAGTGAATTGGCGATGCCAATCTTTGTAACTAATTAACGCTCAAGGAAATTTACGTTCAAAATTTGATGATCTGTAATAATTGCAAATTTTGTTGTTGTACTAAAATTAGATATGTTCCATGTGGCTGCTGTATTTTGTATGAAAATAATTTCCTGATGTGTACTTCAATTAAACCATAAATGTTGCATGCTGAAAATTTAGATCTGAAAATACGTGTGAACTGTTTTCTGCTCATAATGCAATAACGGCTGTTTCTTGGAAGGACCTACGTACATGGGTGAAAAGTTAGAGAAGCTACGGTACTCTAACTTGAAGGTGAAAAATTAGAGAAGCTACGGTCTCTAACTTTCCTTCCCCCAAACCATATGTCTAAAATCCAAATAATTTATTAATTAATTTGCACAATACAAACTTGTGTCTTGCATTTGAAGTAATTACATGCGAGAGAAAATTATGGTGTAATAAAATTTAGTTTGGTTTTAAACATCTACAGTAATCACCTTTATTAGTTAAAGGAAACAGTGCATAACCTTGTACTTATACTACAGAAGCCTGACTCTGCTTCTTTATTTTTCCTGACTTAGCTCCTTCACGTTAGAGGATACGGTTCCCGTACATGGTATCCCATTAATAATTATGCCTGTTAGCAAGATAGATGGTCCTTATTATAGTCAGGCATGTCAACTTGTATGATTAAAGTAGTTCGTACACATTAAATCTACTATGCATTTTTCTCTGTAATAACTTTCTTTTTACACAACTCAAAACTTGTATGGCTAATATGAAATTTGAGATGGCCAAAACCGGGAAAGATAAAGATATCAACAAAAACTCTTTCCTGCGAAATCCTTGGTTTTTGAAGCCCAAGTCCAAGTCTTTCTCTACTCAAGTTTTGGAGGAACAACTCAAGTAGAACGAGTTGCAACAACTATGCTAAGAACAAAAGTTGACATGTTGAGATCGAGATTAGAAGCATGTGATGCCCTGCTGCACGGGGCCAATCAAGTTCGAATCTCCCAAAGACTAAGAAAATGCCATAGATGATTGGAGATGAACACTAACATAGTGAGTACATTGGTCTTGTGAAATGTTTCCTTAGATTAAAGGCACCGTTCGGACTTTTGTTGGTGGATGCATTTATCTGCGGTTGGGATCAACTTGGTAGTTGTTCCTTGTGGATATTATATAAATTAATTGCCTAGCCTTTTTTTGAATCAGTTCGACTTAAATGGTATCATAGCCCAGGTCTCAAGTTTGAATTGTCGAACGTGTGGTTTAATTTAATCTCTGTCGGGCGGCAAAATCTCCCACCAATCCTGAAATATTTCAAAAGCATTTTTGAATGGGATTAAGAAGATAGATCATGATCATGGTAGTGTAACAAATTCCAACGTGATGATGATTTGATTTTGCACTCGGCCATGAGCAGTACTAGTGCGGTGTCACAATTTTTATCATTATACTTGTACCTTAGCGAAATTCAAATCTCATAACGGCAAAACTTCCACTTTAAATACAAATTTCTACGCTTCAAATTCCCATTCTACTTACTGACAGAATGACGACAAAGTCGGTTGGTGAGAGTTTGCCGTCCTTTTCGATCCACCACCTCCCTAGCCCGGGAAACCCTCCCAAAAAAAATACATTTCCTTCAGTCTCTCATCTGAGACCACCCATGGGACTTCTCAAGTCCCTCTCTCTACCACCTCGACGACACCGCACCGGAACATCCCCGCGGTTCACACAGCCTGCCAGGAGCCCTCATGATCCTCGTCATCCGGCTGCATGCCGGAGCCGCTTCATCGACGTCATCAGCCGGACAGTCCCATGCCGAACCACCTCGAAACCATATGCTCATCCGGCGGTCTAACGGTGGCGGCTCTTGTTGTCGTCCCCCCCGCCGGAATGGCTTCGGCCAGGATCGTCGTCCTACACATCGGATCTTGCTCGACCTTGGCCATGGGCAGATCTGCTTCACCGGCCTTGATGCATGATCTAAACTCTTCTACTGTATGGCTTTTCTATTGCTTGCCTGCAGTTCTTGTTTAATCTTGGGAGAACCTGTTTGTGCTAACGACTCGCCGTTACGTTTTTGCAGAAGAGATGAGTAACCATGAAGTGTAATGGCCGACATCTCTCCAACCCCAAGTAGCACATGTAACTACTTCATCACGGATCTATCAACCCCAGGAAGATCTGCTGTGACTCCCCCAGAGTGCTTCTCCTAATGTAAGTCCCTTGTTTTTAGCGCCATGTTCTGGGTTCAGATGCTTGTTTGTCCGAAGCTCTTTTAGTTCATTCCTAGCTATGACCGTAACACGTTGATATTTTCTACTTCATTGCTAACTTTAGCGATTGAACATTTGGTTTGCATTCCCTCATCGTAGATGTAGCCATCATAACTTCTATCTTGCTCGGTCGTTGTTACAAAATTTATACATAGGTATTATAGTAACATCTGCTATTATTTAGTTCATGGCCAATTTTAAGTAATTGCACATGTTGGTTCGCATTCCTGCTCTATAGCTTTTGGCATCGTAACTTTTACATTGCCTTCTCTGTAGATCTAGCCATCATAACTTTATCTTGCTCAGTCGTTGTTACAAAAATTATGCCCTGCTACTATGTTGTTTGTGCCAATTTTTTACTCCATGAACATGTTGGCTTGCATTCACAGTACTGTGATGCCATTGTTTGTATCTAGTTCATTGTAAGCTAACAAAGTAAGGACTTAGTTTGGCATACTATCACTCTGCTATCTAGCCTGTAGTACAAATAAACTTGTCATACTACTAGATAATAATTTTGCGTGCCATCTTGTTCTTCAAAAGCTGCATTATTGACTTGTTTCTCGGACTTGGCATGAGGCTCACATATGGAAAGCTGAACATATTGGTTTGCATTCCCTCTTATACAAGTTCACAGGTGATCCCAATATATTCTGTATCTGGTCCATCCTAAGCTCCAGCATTAACTATCCTTCATGTGTTGCTCATTACAAGTTTATATCCAGAAACATCTTGATTTGCATCCCCTTCACTATAAGTTCAGGAGTATTATTTAGTTCATGACCAAGTGAAGTAATTGCACTTGGCACATGTTGGTTCCGCATTCCTCCTCTTGCTTTTGCCATCGGCAACTTCTATTTTGGTTTGTTCACTGCTTTCTTGTAGATGTAGCCATCATAACTTCATCTTGCTCTTGAGTCGTTGTTACAAAATTTATAGCACTGCTACTATGTTGTTCATGCCAATTTTGTACTCACCGAACATGTTGGTTTGCATGGGACATAAGCCGGTAGTAAGTCTATTTACATTTCATTCTAACATGCTGTTATATTGAGTATTGGTATCGGCATACACTCTTCCATTTTGTAATTAATAGCATTACAATGATCTTGTTATAACGACGAAATGATGAGTTCAAATTCTTTGCAAACAATATTGTAGTGTCTTTGCCTTTCCATTGTTGCTGTCTGCTTGTAATGTCTTTGTTTGGAATAGCTGCATGGACAACTTAAAAGATTGCTAGATCGCTTCATTGTATTGCTAGGTTTAATTACCATTCAATTTCTATGGGTTCTGTAATATTTCAATGCCTTGCAGGTGATGTAATATTTAGTTAGTTTTTATAGTTCTTTCGCGCATTTTTCTTTGGTGCTTGTGGTAAGTGAGAGCTGTCAAGAGAAATCCAATCTTTGCGCGTAAATATTCACCGATTATCTAAATCCACAATTCCAATCGCCAAAGCGGCCCAATTAAGGCGAAATCACATATGTGCTGCCTTAAAATCCTAGCGCATATTATCTTGGAAAACATATAAACAACAACAAAAGCAGGCCATACTTCTTGGGCCAGCCCATTTGATTCACGGTGGACCCAGCACACTAGTGGGCTGGCCCGCTTGCTTTAAGGTGGACCGCACCCACTACGCCCACCAATTAGTTGGGCCAGCCCATTTGTTTTACTGTGGACCCTTTTAATAAATGGGCGGCCTTTAAGAGGAAGTGGGACCCACCTGTGTTTTTTGGCCGGGCCCACTATCTTGTTGGCGAGCCACGCGCTATATGGTGGAACCCACGTACTAGTTGGGCCGGCCCTTTAAAGAGGAAAGTGGGACCACATGTGTTTTTGGCACGGCCCGCTGTCTTGTTGGGCCGGCCCGCTATATGGTGGTCCCGCATACTAAATGGGCGACCCTTTAAGGAAAGTGGGACCCACCGTGATTTTGGCCCGACCCGCTGTCTTGTTGGGCAGCCCTGTACCTATGGTGGACCCTCATACTAATTAGTAGGCCCTTTACGGGAAAATCAGGACCCTGTGTTTCAGCCGACCCCGCCTATCTTCGCCAGGCGACCATGCTATGGTGGACCCCACATACTAAATGGGCCGGCCCTTTAACGGAAAGTGGGACCCACTGTGACCTTGGCCCGACCCACTATTTTGTTGGGCCGGCCATGTATGGCCTTGTGGTGGACCCCTGACGAAATCGTGACCCTTCAGCCCAGAAGATGGGACCCACATGTTTTAGCCGACCCACGACATTGGGGCGGCCCATTCACTATACGGTGGACCCCGCACACTAAATGGGCAGAAGCCTTTTATGAGAAGGTGGGACCCACACAGTGTTTTTTGGCGGTCCTTGCTTCTTGGGCACGCCCGATTGCATGAGTGGACCCCATATTCAAATGGGCGGCCCATTTAAGTTTTGACTATAATCAACCTTAGAGGTTAGGCCGGCCCACGTAACTAATGGACAGGCCCAGCTATATAGTTGACACGGTCAAACTATATCCTCGGCAGAAGCAGCGCCCAGAGCGTGGCGGGCCTGCGTGTGAGCCTACCATCTACCACGGGGGTTTATTGGGATTAACGCAGGTGTGGCGATTAGCAGCGTCACCGCCACGTGTCGGTTGCATGTGTCGACGATCATGAGCTCGAAAACACTTACGCCCAACGGTCCGATTTCGTGGCGGAAGGCGCCCAAACGCGACGGACCGAAAAAATCGTCGTTGGACTTTGCCTGACGCAGTTTCCGCAACGGAACCCATATCGTCGGGTTAGGCCCATAGGCGGCGAAAACCCTCAGCGGACGATTTTGAGACGTTGTCTATCAGAACTTTTCTTGTAGTGGAAAAAGGAAAAGAGTGCGTCTGAAAACTCACGGGCGTTTCAGTACATTGTATGTTTACAGAGGAGACTATATTTCGGCATCTAGCCTGAGCTGCGCCACGTTCCAGGGGTTTTTCTCGGGATCCCCCGTCTTCTTGTCCTTGATTGTATGCTCCTCCTTCGATTACCTGCAATGACGATGTGAGTCCAAGCTAGAGTGACTCAAGTTTTTCATAGCTTTTTTTGGTTGAGTATAAAGACTAAATCTCGGAAACTTGAAAGATCTTAGACGCAATCGTCTGTGGTAATTCTTCGAATCTGATGATATTTAGCGGCTAGGCGATAGGACTTCGTCTCGAGCTTCGTCAAGTGCATCGGCGTCATCCTCTAGTGCTTTCTGGTTTCATCATATTACACGTGACTCTTGGAGAATCGTGCTCTATTTCTATTGTCAGTGCTTCGGCTCCATGGACCGGAAAAAACGGCGTTTCCTGCTTTCGCTGTATTTGGTGTTGTTCGGATGCTCCACAACACCCTTGGTAGTTCTTCGGCCAAGTATGGGAGCTTTCCAATGGTCCTAGTGTTATCACAGAATTTGACCAAGTCAGAGGTGGGCCGCGGTCAAAGATGGACTTGACGATCTATGCGTGGGAGAGATGTGGTCGGCCTTGTGTATCAAGTTTGGGCTGGTTAGCCCCGTGTATCTTTATAGTAGGTTATGTAGAAGTTAGAATTTATCTCGTACGGTTTGGGAATTGCTGTTAGATTTCGGCTTGGACTATAAATATGTATCTAGGGTTTATGGAATAAACAACAACCAACGTTCAACACAAACCAATCTCGGCGCATCGCCAACCCCTTCGTCTCGAGGGTTTCTCCGGTAAGCCCCATGCTGCCTAGATCGCATCTTGCGATCTAGGCAGCACGAGCCTGCCCACGTTGTTCATGCGTTGCTCGTGCTGAAGCCTTTTTGATGGCGAGCAACGAAGTTATCATAGATGTGTTAGGGTTAGCATTGTTCTTAGTATCATATGCTGTCGTAGTACAACCCTTGCGCATCTAGCAGTCCTTGTACCTCATCATGGGTGCGGGGGCGCACCCCGCTTGATTGTTATTTAGTAGATCTGATCGGTTACGGTTGCTCCTTGATTCATCAAGTTAGTTTAACATACGCAATAGTTAGGCCTTACAAAGGTTGGAGGATCCAGGTCGCGCGTAGGGTGTAGTTTGCTGGCCCTAGACGGGAGTTTCGAGGATCAACCTCGTGTTGGTTTTAAGGCCCTGTCTAGGATCGGCTTTACGGTCACCGTGCGCGGGCGCGAGGCCCAGTCGTGAGTAGGATGATCGATTATGCGGTGAAAACCTAAATCGTCGTGGATCTCATATACTTTATCTTTTGATCAAGCAGAACCACCATATATTCGGCCACCTTGAATGAATCATGGGTGAATCGGCTCCATGAGCCGATTCACGGGATAACATGAGAGCCGATCGAGGCTCGTATTCACCGTGTACGTGTGTGTGCCCTGCAAGAAACTAAGCGAGGCATCATCCACACCTTCATGACCAGGTATATCAGGTGGCACGCCCTGCAATTTGCATCGGCGCGCGACCAGGGAGGCTTTGCGGGCCGTCGCTCAGAGGGAGGGGGCCCGCCGCAGCCCTAGTTGTTCCGGCTCTACGGTGTTGACCGATCGCATGGGTGGGTTTTGCAGCGATCAACATTCGAAGCACGCCGGTGGACATCCTCAACATCAACCACATCGCCGTGCGCATACGAGATGGCGACTTCCGGTCACGTCCCGAGGACCTGGTACAGCAAGCTCCAGAAAGGCTTCTGCCGGGCAAGGCGGTTCTGAAACCAAACCTGCGTCGACTCACCAGCCAGAAGACCCATTCGCACGGCATCAGCACGAGGACACGTCGGTTGCCCCGATGTCACCTTAGCCGCCGCATAAGGAAGCCAGAGTTCTCCCTTGGTGTCAACATGGCGGAGGGCTCATGAAAGCACCATGACAAGACAAGGCGGAAACGACCACTCCCATGATAAAGGCTGAAGAGGAGAGCCGCTCCACGCGGCCCAGGCCCCAGACGATAGACGGTACCTAACCTAGGAGGAAGAGCATATGGTATCAACACCCACGCGCCGTACATCTCCTCAACAAGTATGAGCAGCAATATGGCCAGAGCGTGGCACTCTGACGAACGATCAAAAGGAGCCAGCCAGGTCAGTACGAGGAGGCAGAGGGTGCCGAGATCGCGTGACGGAGGCAACGACGAATGCGAACGTCACGCGAGAAGAGGGTCAGGGAGCGGGACAAACGTGGATAGCAGCTGGGACACCCTTCTTCGGTCTTTGCTGGGATTAGGAATGGCCAGGTGCAATGATCGGCAATTGCCCGGGAATGTAAACAAAAGAAGGAACACAGCCAAGGTGTCGTGTTCGAGTAGGGGCTTCTCCGCCTTGGAGCAAGCATGCTGAGTCCGGTCAGAGGGAAGATCGCGAGGAACAGAGGGCGATGATGAAGAGGATAAGTATCGTCGGCCAAGATGGTGTGATGGGCTCAGCCGCTCCCAAAAACGAAGGGTTCAGCGACTACGTGCGTTGGAAGAAGCGGAAAGGTTATATCTGCACGCGCTGAGAAGGCACGGCCCTGACTGGCCGCCAAATTCGACGAACCCTGGATGAAGAAGGTCGACACAAAGAAAAGAGTGGCGCTCCAAACAAGAAAAAGGATGAAACATCGGCTGGCACAAGCATGGTCTTCATCCTTCAGTAATTTAGCGCTCAAGGGTTGTGGCTGCTGCTTGGCGCAATTGAATTTGCTGACCTGACAGTGTCTTCGAAAGCCAGAAAGGAGTTACGAACTTGTCAGAGGCCCTGGCCTTGCGAGGTTACATCAATGGGCAACTTGTCAATAAGATGTTGGTGGACATCGGACGGTCAACATTATGCCATACTCCATGCTACGTCGGTTGGGACGCTCCAGCTCGGATTTGATCAAAACCAATGTAACGTAAGCGATTTCAATGGCCAAGCATCCCGACGCACAAGGTGTTACGAACGTGGATCTGGCTAGTAGGAAGGAGAAGAAATTGTCCCTCTGGCCGTTCTTTATTGTCGACGGCTTAAAAGCACCTATGTTTGTCTTGTTAGGGAGGGATTGGATCCCTTCGTGTTGTGCATCCATCAATGCATCAGTGCATCATACGATGGGATGGAGATGAAGTGGAAGTCGTCCACGGCGATGATTCAGCCGAGATTTCAACGGCCGGCATGGGCATTTGGGAGACTTGTCGAGGTCAAGAACACTCCTCGGGCATCAATTTGGACGGCTTACGAACGCATCGATGTGACAAAGAACGAGGTAAGGCTGGTTCTATCCAGCGGACTGACCGGTGTAGCAAGAACGCCATCAATGGACGAATGTGGCAAGGCTGATCCTTGTGATTAAAAGATCTATGAAGGAACATTACAAAAACCTTCACCGAACAAGCAAGGGGAGCCGATTCCGGCAATCGGCCAAAATTCTCCACATACATCTATTTTGCACAGGATCGACATTTGACCCGGCGGGACTACCTAAAGAGCCGATACCATCAATTCTCTTGACAGAATCGGCTCGGGGGGCACCTAGATGGATAAAACACGAGGATATGAGGTAACACTATCAAGTATGGGGGCCGACGCACAAATCGGCCGTGAAAAATTCAAAAAAATTTGAGTACAGCCGATGCAGCAGACATCGACTTAAGGATATGAAAGCCGATGCAGGGCTCGGGGGGCAGTTTGCCCTGAAGGATCCTTTGCTATCGGAAGCCGATCTTTTCGGAATCGGCTAGCTTTGTATCATAGCTTGTCTGAGGAATGGTGCTGATGTAGCCAAAAATATCGGTTTCCACATACAAGTCAATTGAGAGACAAGCCTAGAGCTCTATTGAGGACACCTGCCCAAAACCAAATTACCAGCCTGCGGGGTTGGTGGGTAAGAGTCATGATCCTGTTTGAGGTGTCTCATGGTGCAAAGCCGATGCACAGCCATCGACTCTAGTACAAGTGCTCAAAGTTGCCCCATTGCCAGTTTGGCAGTGTTTCGCAAGCTTGCAGGTCAGGTTAGGATCATGAGAACAATGTGATCTTGATGATCTCCTAGAGCGACCATTCGCACCGGAAAGTTGCATCGGTTGCCGAGATGAACCACTCAAAACGGCAAAGGTGCGTGAATGGAGGTACAGGAGGTAGAAAGGCTACTACATTGAGGATCTTTGACAAGGGAGCTGTTGACCTTTCCAAAACCTGCCAGGTGCTGGCTCTTTGAGCCTAACACGGCGCTACGGTTGGGGAGCGATGGTGGCTCAATCGGCTGAGAATCTGCGCCTTTTATCCTCTGCTTTGTACTAGGCTCGGGGGGCAGCAGCTCTTTGGGTTCCTTGTTCTATTGAGCGATTTGGTTGAGAATCGGCTTGCTGCATCACAACTTCGACGGGAGGGTGAACTATTACTTAGAGGAATGGCTGGAGGTAATGGGGGGAGGCGACGATCGTCGACGGGCGCTGGACCAGATGTGACTACAAAGAAATGAAGCATTACAAGGGTGAGTTGTGAGCCGAGTACTTTGTTCAAGTAACCGTCGTAGATTGTTCTAACGATGGTCTAAGACCTCACAGAAGGAAAAAATTGGGAAGACGAGGATGCCGCTAAAGTCTAACATTCCGTTTAGATTGAATCTGCATCTCCAGGATCTAGGAATCGCACGATTGTGGCTCATCCGGGAGGTGGAGGTCCGGATGGATCTTCCTCGAATTTGCCATGAGAGTCGTGCAGTGTCCACTCCCGGCTCCTTAAGCACCGACCAGATTGGCGGTCGGCAAGCTCGGTACGAAGGGCAATCGGCTAAGTTAACCGTGAAGAAGGTCGACAAAATCGAGTTGGGGGAAATTCTTCATTGACAAACTAGAGTTCTTACATAAGGCGATTGCTCTCAAAGAAGACCCTGGGGGCTACATTGCCCCGTGCGCTCTTTGCTGGCTAGCTAAGACCTATCTGGGGGCATTTGCTGCCTCGTAAATCGTCGTCATCATCGCCGTCGTCAGCGCTGCTCAGCCGGCCTCATCATCATTGTTGTGCGACCGCCCGACGAGACCTTGGTGTCTCGTCTTCTTCGTCGAGCGTCGTCGTCGTCTGCGGCGGCTCCGCAGGCTGAGGTGCCCGGGCCAGGGGCGATGGCGTTTGGCCGGCTCGTCGGAGGAGTTGTCATCTTCTTCCTCCTCCTGCTCCTCCTCTTCGGAGGAGGGGGTCCCGTCCCAGAGAAGGTGGTCGCCGTCGCTTTCCTCCACTGCTTCCTCATTGGCAAGGAAGCGGTCGCTCTCCCCGTCGGTCAGGGACTGGTCGTCCTCTGACCAGGTAGAGAAGTCGTGGCTTGGCTCATCCCCGGCCTCAATGGCGCGGCGGATGTTGGCCGCATGGGCTTCTTCCGGGTTCCACTCCGGCGTTGGCTCGCGGAGGCTGGCGAGAAAGATCAGACGAGGGACATGGTGGCGAGAAGGAGGTACTAGTGCAGAGGATGAGGAAGAGAACTACGAAGTGGCTGAATAAAAGGGGGAATATATGGTTTAATGCCCCGAAGCAGTTCCCGAGGACGTGGTGCCGGAGCCGTCAAGTCGTGCAGAGGAGGCGGGGAGGCAATACATCATCATGAAAGAAAAGCTGCGGCAGATGCTTCCAGTCCCTTCGAAGAAAGCGGATGGTTTTGCAATTATCATTATCAAAACCGAGGGGGGGCATGTGTTATCACCAGAATTTGACCAGAGCAGAGGAGGTGGGACGCGATCAAGATGGACTTGACGATCTATGCGTGGGAGAGATGTGTGAATCGGCCTTGTGTATCAAGTTTGGGCTAGTTAGCCCGTGTATCTTTATAGTAGGTTATGTAGAAGTTAGAATTTATCTAAATTGCGAGGTTTGGTGCAGCCTGCCGGTCAAGAAGTCCGGCTGGACTATAAATATGTATCTAGGGTTTATGGAATAAACAACCAACGTTCAACACAAACCAATCTCGGCGCCATCCTTAACCCCTTAAATCTCGGGGTTTCTCCGGTAAGCCCATCTTTACCTAGATCGCATCTTGCGATCTGGGCAGCATGGCCTGCCTACGTTGTTCATCGTTGCTCGTACTGTTGAAGCCTTTTTGATGGCGAGCAGCGTAGTTATCATAGATGTGTTAGGGTTAGCATTGTTCTTAGTATCATATCCTGTCGTAGTGCAACCCTTGCGCATCTAGCCGTCCTTGTACCTCATCATGGGTGCAGGGGCATCCCGCTTGATCATTATTTAGTAGATCTGATCCGTTACGGTTGCTCCTTGATTCATCAAGGATTAGTTTAACATACGCAATAGTTAGGCCTTACAAAGGGTTGGAGGATCCAGCGGTTGGCGTGAGGGTGTAGTTGCGGCCCTAGGCCGAGGTTCAGGATCAACCTGCGTGTTGGTTTTAGGCCTTGTCTAGGATTGGCTTTGATCACCACGTCTTGGCAGCCTTGAGAATATTGTCGTGAGTAGGATGATAGATTATCACGGTGAAAACCTAAATAAATGCGTGGATCTCTTATGCTTTATCTTGATCAAGCGGGACCACCATATATTCCACACAGGGCCCGAATCATGGGTGGATCAGCTCCATGAGCGATTCACGGAAGGATAACACGAAAGGCCGTCGAGGCTGTATTTAACGATGTCGTGTGTGCCTATGAGAAACTAAAAGTGACATCATCCACACCTTCACGACCGGTATAAGGAAATTGGGTGCGCGCTGCTGCAATTTGCATCGGTAGCGACCCAGGAGCTTTGCGGGCCGTCGCTCTCAGGGACTGGCCAGCCGCAGGCCTAGTTGTTCCCGGCTCTACGGTGTTGACGGTCGCTGCCCGCCCGGTGGGTTTGGCGATCAACACCTGGTAAAGACGCTTCTTGATGCCATTGGAGATGATGCCATTGGCCTTCTCGACATGTCCATTGGTCTGAGGATGCGCGACGGACGAAGCTTAATTTGATGCCCACTTCTGCAAAATATGCTTTGAACTCCTTGGAGCTAAAGGGTCTTGCCGTTTATGCGTGACAATCTTTATGAGAACTCAAATCCCGAAACGATGCTTTTTATGAACTTGATTGCCGACGCGCCGCTCCGGTGAATTTCTCGGCTTTGCTTCTATCCACACTTTGTAGAACATGCGACGCGACAAGCATATACTACGTAACCTCCTGGCGGCTGTGTAGTACTTACCATGCCGAGACCCCATTGAGCAAAAGGCCAAGATAGTGGGATTGGCATAAGTTATGCGAGAGTGAGGTTTAGCGGCAAATCTTTGCTTCAACGTCGCAAGTTCTGCACTATTTCCTTCGCGTCTCCGATTGCTGTTAACCAATAAAATCCTGCTCTGAAAACCTTGGCAGCGATAGCTGCTACTTCGCGTGGTGCCCTTATCATACGTTGCACATCTTCGGGATGAGATTCTTCTTGAATTATAGCATCTCATGTGGCAGAAATACTTTTTGTACAACTCCTTTACAGTGAAAGCTTTTGATCTCCACGATTGTTAGCCTTGCTACTGGATCGTCGGGTATTGTTTCCTTAGGATGTATGATATATGCCTGCATCCATGGAATTTGCACCATCATGACAAACTCTGCTCCTCTTCTTCTTCTCTTAGTCGCCAGAGCTGATACCGAGGTTTCTCTTTTTTCTTCTCCTTCTTTTGTCACATATTATAAGTTTGTTATTTTTTTTATGTTATGAGCCTTTGATCTGGCGAGACAACTTTGTGACCGTGTTAAGTTTTGCCCTCATCATTGCTCAACCTGTTGATGTGGTTTACCTCACAACCATCAAATAGTTTCCAACTCATTGTACACCTCTTTGTATGCTATCATACTTTAGTTGTTGCATCGCATTGGTTCATGACTTGCTGTACCACCAATTGTGAGTGTGAAAATTTTCAGTGAGTTGCTCCGCAGGCTTTTACCATCTTCATCCCGTGTATGAGAGCTTCATATTACTTGCTTCATTGTTGAGCGCGTTTGGGAGCAGTCATGCTTAAAGCGTGCTTCAACTTGTCGCCTGGGTGATACCAATATCACGCTGATGTCTACGGTCCTCTCTTGGACCCATCGAAGTTCATGGTCAAGTTCTACATTAAATCTAGGGTTCCCGTGTTTTGTAATTCCATCCACTCTGCAATGAAATCTGGTAAGACCTGTGATTTTATTGCTTTTCTTTCATACGTGATGTCTCGAGGAGAAAGTTCTATTCCCCAAAGAGAGACACGACCCGTAGCCTCTGGATTATTTAGTATATTTGAAAAAGGGAGCCTCGTTGACCACTATTATCAGATGTGCTGAAAAATAGTGCTCGCAATTTTCTTGCTATCGTGAATACTCCATATGCAGTTTCGATATTGCCGGGTACCGCTGTTTGAAATTGGCCAAATTACTTGATGAAATATGCGGCCTCTGAACTCCATGAAGCTTGCCTTCTCCTTCTCTCTCGACTACGGCCGTGCTGACCACCCGAGGTGTGGCTGCAATGTACAAGGGAGGTTCTTTCTCTTTCGGTGCCACCAATATCGGTGAGTGTCGAAGTGCTACAGCAAAGAGGTTCTCGAAGGCTGTATGCAGCTTCCTCGTTCCATTGAAATTTTCCCTGTTTGATCCAATGCATGAAACAACCAGCTGCATCTTTTCTCTAACTTTAGCGACGAATGCCTTAAAGCTACTGACTCACCTGATTAATTGTTCTATCTCTTTCAGCTTTGTTGGCTTTCTCATAGTAACGTTGGCCTGTATTTTTTCGGGATCAGCTTCCCCCTTATACCCGTCTAAGGAGGGCTTGAGAAGTTCTCCTGCGGGAACTCCAAAAGGGCACTTTGTCGGGTTCAGCTTGAACAGAACTTGCTCAGTTATCGAAGGTTTCCTTCAAGTCTTCGATCAAATTGAACCTTTCTTTGATGTTATTACAACATCGTCAATGTAGACACTTGTACATTTTTTCCAATCTGTTTTGCTAGGCATTGCATCATCCGCCGATATGTTGCTCCCGCGTTTTCAAACCAAAGGGCATTGTTTTGTAGTAAAACACGCCATAAGGTGTGATGAACGCTGTCTTGGCGCCATCTTCTTCTTTTAATCTTATCGGGTTATAACCAGAATATGCGTCGAGGGAAGACGTTCGCATCCTGCCGTGGGGTCGATGATTTGATCGATCCTTGGGAGGAGAAATATCCTCAGGACAATGTTTATTGAGACAAGTGAAGTCGACGCAATGGGAAGGACTATTGTGTGTTTTTTTCGGCACCATCAGGTTAGCTACCCATGTGGCTACTGTATTTCTTTGATGAAACCAGCATCTTTGAGTCGGTCTATTTCTGATAACATGGCTGTGCGGCTAGGTTCCGAAAAACGCCGCCGAGTTCTTTCTGCCGGGTCTTGCGAGAGGTCCAAATTGAGGTGGTGCTGCGGCCAAGTTCTGGAAGTACTCCCCGGCGTATCATTTGCGGTTTCATCACGAAGAATTTTCGATGCTCACGGAGGGCTTCGGCAAGCGCGCTTTCCTATCGACATCCATGTTTGCGGCAATGGGCGTCGTTTTCTTTGATCTTTCGGGTGGATCTGTACCTCTTTTGAATCATGGTTGTGTTGAAAGTTGGCTCCTTGAAGATCTCCCTGCCTCTGGCAACACATCATGTCGGTGGGCAAGTAGGCGCGCATATTCTTCTTGCATCAGTTTGACGGTCGATAAGCAATAGCATTTATCGAGATAGCAGCGAAACTTCCTTTGATTGTGATAGGTCCCTTGGGCCAAGGCAACCTCCACAACAGATATGTATAATGCGGCAACTGCCATGAACCTAACTTGTCTGGCTGATCGTCCCAACAAAGCGTGATATTGCGGCAGGAAATCCACAACTTAGGAACTCCAAATTCTCTATCTGTAGTTTTTCTGCAGGTTCAAAGCTGAACGTCGGGTTGATTTTGCCAATGGGTAACTTGGCTTCTACGGTGTAATCCCATGGAAACGTCAGTTGGTTTCAAGTTTGTGTTATCACCGGGGTGACCAAGTGAGATGAAGACGGACGTCAAGATGGACGTGAAGATTGTACGTGGAAGAAATACGTGAATGCGGCACAGTTTACAAGTTGGGCTGAACCGGCAGGTGTATACGTAACATATTAGATGCCATCTTAGTTTAGGAGTGGGGGAGTTTTATAGTGCACGGTTTAGTGCGCCCATTAGAAAGTCCCTGGACTATAAATATGTACCTAGGGTTTATGGAATAAACAGCAACCAACGTTCAACAGAAGCCAATCCTCTCGGCATCGCCCGCTCCTTCGTCTCGGGGTTCCTCCGGTAAGCATCATGCTGCCTAGATCGCATCTCGCGTTCTAGGCGCGAGCCTACCTAGTTGTTCATGCGTTGCTCGTCCTGAAGCGTTGATGGCGAGCAACGTAGTTATCATGGAGACGCGTTAGGGTTAGCATCGTTCTTAGCATCATATACTGCTCGCGTGGTGCAACCCTTGCGCCTCTAGCCAGTCCTTGTGCCTCATCATGGGTGCGGGGGCGGCACCCTCTTGATCTTTGTTTAGTAGATCTGATCTCGGTTATGGTCGATCCTTGATTCATCAAGGATTGGTTTAACTCTGCAATAGTTAGGCCTTACAAAGGGTTGGAGGATCCGGCGGCGTGTAGTTTGCTGCCCCTAGGCAGGACGTTCAGAGGATCAACCTAGTGTTGGTTTTTAGGCCTTGTCTAGGGCTGGCTTCGTTTACCGTGCGTGAGCGAGGCCAATCGTGAGTAGGATGATCGATTATGCGGTTGAAAACCACAGATCGTCGTGGATCTCATACGCTTTATGATCAAGCGGGACCACCATATATTCGACCACCTTGGGGCCAGATCATGGGTGTGGCTCACGAGCCGATTCGCGAGATAGCGAGCGATCGGGGGCTCGTGACCCCAACGTGCGTGTGTGCCCTGCAGGAAACTCGCGAGGCATCATCCACACCTTCTGACCCGGTGCCGGTCGGGTGGCACGCTCCATGGAGCCAGCATCGGCCCAGCGCGACCGGGAGGCTGCGGGCCGTCGCTGCGAGGACTAGGGCCAGCCGCAGCCCTGGTCATTCCCGGCTTCTACCGTGTTGGCCGGTCGCTGCCCGCGGTGGGTTGCGCGCCAACACATTACGCTGCCTTAGGTGGGACAATCTTCAAGCGACAAATCTTCAGCGACAACCATCTCGCTATCCCATCGGAGATGGCCGAAAGGGCCTCATACCGTCTTCTCATCGAGTGGCGAGAAGAAACTCCCAGGTCACGTACGGGATCTCAATGGCGAGCTCGAGAGAAGTACGACGAGATCAAGTCTGCCCTCGGCGAGCCTAATCGGCTCTTTCCTGAGACCCGCTCCCATGGCATCGAGGTGGAAGGGGTTCACTGAAGCGCACTTGATGGAGTGGACATGTCCACCCCGTCCGAAGAACACCAGGTCGCTGCGTCAGGAGAGCAACTTCATGGTGGCTCATGCGCTGCACCGCCATGCTGAGAGCCTGGTGAATACGTTGGAGCGCGTCGCGTTGCGCGTGATCCAGGAGATCACTGAGCCATCGGTACTCTCGCGTCGGGACCAGCCCTAGGGACTCACCAGGGAAGATACCGTTCCAGACCAGACCGCTGCCTGCATTCGCGTTAGCGGCGCTTGCGAGGCGCCGAACTCATCGGCTTTGTCGTCTACAAGATTGGTGGTGACCCCGGTGACTACCAGTTCCTACAGGACGCGCCCCAGGAGATCCCGCACGGATACGCATGTGCATACATGCCCGTTGCAGCTTACTGGGCACCCTCGGGTCGAGTTGCTATAGCGAGGACCACGGGGCCCTTGAGGAGGAGCGTCGGAGGCAGACCACGAGGAAACTAAGCGTGGCTAGCTAATCGCCACCGGAAACCAAGCGCTCAAGGCCGAGCTCCTGCGGTTGGCTCGAACCCCGGAAAACGGGCGTGGCTGGTTAAGTACGCCACTCCGGCAGATCTTCGAGTTGTTTTGCAGCCATACGCGGATCAAGTTGTCCCGATCTACAGGAAAGATCAGATTCGGCATGATGCGAGAGAAAGAGCGATCGGCTATACCAAGCCGTACCCCAATGAGTACGAGTGATACCACCCAAATATCGGCTCCCGGACTTCACAAGGTTCAGTGGGTCGGATGGCTCCAGCTCCATCGGGCATGTGAGCCGAGCACAGCTAGGCATGATCTCAGCATCAGATGAGCTGCGCGTGGGGGGTACTTCGCACAGTCCCTCACGGATCGGCTTTCGGATGGTACACGTCGCTGCCACCGAACTCAATCCAGACCTGGAAGCAGTGGAAGAACGGTTCCCACCAAGCAGCATCACTCAGAGGCTTCCGAGGTGGCATTGCCGATCTAGCCCAAGTACGACCGAAACGCGGAGAAACGGTGTCCGAATACATTCAGCTCTGGACCGTTAGGAACCGATGCTATTAGGTTCACGTAAAAGAAGCAGTCGAATTGGCGGTGGTGGGTCTATCATCATCGATCAAGGAAGTGGCCTCGCAGGCGGACTCTCCTTCATTAGCACACATGGTCACGAAGTTGTCGACTATGAGCAACGCCACCCGGATGTCTACCAAGATAAATTCAAGCGCGTAGTTACCATGGTTGACGCAGGCGAAGATGTCCTACGGGAGAGCGAGAGGTCGCGGTAGCTGGTGGACTCGAGCTGCAGGCTGATGGCTTGCAAATGGGTACAGCCACCCAGGGGCCTCCAAGAGGGTTCGACTTCGACGTGACGAAAACCGGGCAGATTTTCGCCTCTTACTCGCGGAGAAGCACATAAAGGTACCCGAACACCACAAGTTTCCTACGGTGCAGGAGCTGAAAGCCTGCAAGTGGCATAACACGTTCACCCACACCACTAGCCTGCAGAGTGTGGCGTCAGCAGATCCAAGTGGCGATAGAAAATGGGCGATTAATTTTTAACCGGTACGCACGAAGGTCGACACACACCCCTTCCCCGCCGTCAACATGGTGGAGTTCACCACCTTGGAGGGTGTCAGCCTGATTTCTCAGCCAATATCGGTATGGTAGAGCTTGGACACCGCTCACGAGAAGGGCGGGGATGAGGACAGCTGCTCTGACAAGGACACAGAGAGGGCCGCTCCATGCGATCGGCTCGGTCAAGATGGCAAGCGCTACGTCACGGAGGGGGAAGTGAAGAACATAAGATACAACGACCCCTCTCTGATCACCCCCTCAACAAGTATGTTAGTCGATACGACCAACATGACGACAACAACAATGACAATGATGAAGAGGTCGTCGAGGATCAACAACGAAAATAAGCGGCATAATCATGATGAGGAGGGACTGCCGCAAAGCATGGCAGGGAGCAGGCCGATACGGACAGGCATTGGCGCGCCCCTTCTTGAGACAACTGCGGGATTAGGGAATGAGCGATTACCAACAGCGGAAATTGCCCCGAGAATGCAACCGGAAGAAGGAGACAGCCAACGTATCTCGAGCGCCTGGGGCCTCTCCCACCGCAAAGCAGACGGGGCGAGACCCCTCGTTGGAGAGGTCTCGATGATTCGAGAGAAGACGAAGGGAATCTGAAAACTGAGGTGCCACGGGCAGGTGGTGCCACAGCGGTCTCCAGCCATACACAAAAACGCGGGGGTTCAGCGATTGCGCGGCTGGAGGAAGCTGAAGAGATGTACTTGCATACGGCCGAGAAGGCGCGGCTTTGATACAGGCTGCGAAAGTCCGGAGGACCCTGGATGAGGAGGGGCGATGTCGCAAAGAAAAGAGTGGCGCCCCAAGCAAAGAGAAGCGATGATGACACATCGGTGGCACAAACTTTATGGTGTTCATTCGTCAGAGGCGGGGTGTAGTGCTCCACGATTACACGAGGCACCCGACATGGATAACAGCAAGCACACCAACGTGCTAAAGTCGGAGATTGGGCTGGTTATCCGCCGACATGGACCAGTAGCAAGACTACGTCAATAAAGCAACATGGCGAGGCCGATCCTTTACGATCGACCCTCAAAACTTGATAGAGGACCGTACAAAACCTTCATAGGAGCAAGCAACGTGGGCCAGGTCCGAGCAATGAAGGCCAAAATTATAATCTCATGTCTGCTTTGCTGGGGATCGCGTTTAGGCAATAGGGACTACTAGAGCCGATACCATCAATTCTCTTGACGTAAGAATCGGCTCGGGGGCACCTAGATGGATAAAACACTAAATATGGAGGCCGATACACATTTCTTTTTTAACAAATTTTAAATTTTTCATATTAGATGCATGGCCATCGACTTTAGAATTGAGATACGGCCGATGCATGGCCATCGACTCAAAGGGGTACAATGTCAACCAGAAGGTCAGCCCTAGTAAATTATGAAGAGAAGCCACAATGGAAGAACTCCTCAGAGAGAGGTTTAACAGCTCAGGTCTTCTCTTCAAGAACGATGCTAAGGGCAGCTTGGGCGAGTCCAGATCGGGTTAAAGGTGGGTCGCATCAGATCCACCGAAGGAAAGCCGATCTGACTTGCAAGGGCAAAGAGGCGCGAGGAAACTCGGGGGCAGCCCTTTGTGAAGGTTCTCTGCAGAAACGATTTATGTGCAAATCGGGCGCTCACGCATGATCAAGCCCCGAGCTAATTCGGAACGTGTTGCAGCAGCCAAGACTTCGGGGGCAGCAGGCACGGTGGATGTTGCACTTGCCCATACGTTTTTTTACGAGCCGATTGACGATCGCCGGCTGATCCTTCATTGCAACTTCTTCACAAATGATGATTATTGAAGAACATTGTTTAGGTTTGGTGGGGAAAGTTCAAGGGTTCCCTGAAATTTTCTGCCAAATTTAGAAAATCATCGGTTGGGGAAGGGAAGGGCGAATCTTGAAGGACCGATACGGTGCTATCGGCTCATTATGCATTGGCAAAGGGGATGAATCGGCTCAATTGAACTCAGAAGAAATCGGCAAATCAAATTGGGGAAGGTTCTTCATTAATAGGCGAGATTTCTTACATAGTAGAGCTGATTACCCTCAAAAGGGGATACATTGCCGCCTACTTCTACGGATCCCTATCACCAGGGCCCTATCTACGGGCGGTGCTGCCCACACCAAGTGGGTCACCGTCTCCCATGACTGTCGGCGCCTGCTCGACTTCGGCTCGTCGTCGCTGCTCCGGCGGCCGCCGGCGGGACCTCCATCTCCTTGTCTTCCTCGTCGTCGTCGTGGCGGAATCGTTGTCGAAGTCACTCAGATTCCCCCGGCCAGGGGCAATGGCGCCTGGCCGGCGGTCCAGATCATCCACGTCATCGTCATCCTCCTCTTCCCTCCTCCTTCACCTCCTCGAAGGTGGTGAAGTCGTCGCGAGGAAGACCTTGCCGCCCTTGTCGGCGAGGAAGCGGGGATCGCTCTCCGCTGGTCGAGGACTTGTCGTCCTGTGGCCAGGTGGAGAAGTCATGGTCTGACTCCCCCCGGCCGCAATAGCGCGGCGGATGTTGGCCGCATGGACCTCCGCCGGATTGTGCTCGGCGTCGCTCCCTTGAATGAAAGAGGAGGGCGGGGTGGGGGAAAAGATCGGAGTAGGCGGAGGAGGGAAGGACATGGTGGCGCGGGAAGGTTTTTGGGTGCTAATGCGAAGGAGATGCAGAGAAAACTGTTTGGGCGGTTAAATAAAAAAGTGGGCTTGATAAAAATTCAATGCCACAGCAGGGTGCCAAAGCTGTCAAATCGTGCAGAGAAGTTGGGGAGGCGGGTTATCATGATGAAGAACTTCTGCTGACAGTTCTGCTACCTTTTTGACATGACCCGACTAAAGAGAGTGATGATTTTGGGAAATATCATTTCCAAAACCAGGGAGGGGAGCATGTTATCACCGGAGGAATTTGACCAAGTCGAGGTGGGCGCGATCCAAGATGGACGTGAAGATTGTACGTGGAAGAAATGCGTGAATCGGCCTGGTTTGCAAGTTGGGCTGAACCGCCCGTGTATATTTGTAACATATTAGATCGCATCTTAGTTTAGAAATTAGAGAGTTTATCTCGTGCAGTTATTCCCACGTTAGAAAGTGCCCTGGACTATAAATATGTACCTAGGGTTTATGGAATAAACAACAGCCAACGTTCAACACAACCAATCTCGGCGCATAAGCAACTCAGCCCGTCTGAGTTACACGCCATCAAGCATCATGCTGCCTAGATCGCATCTCGCGATCTAGGCAGCTTAATGCCTAGTTGTTCATACGTTGCTCGTGCGAAGCGTTTTTGATAAGCGGCAGCGTAGTTATCTGGAAACGCGTTAGGGATTAACATCGTTCTTAGCATCATATGCTCGCGTGGTGCAACCCTTACGCGTCTAGCCGTCCTTGTGCCTCATCATGGGTGCGGGCGGCACCCACTGATCTTTGTTTAGTAGATCACAGTCAGATTGTGTGATCCTTGATTCATCAAGGATTAGTTTAATATCTGCAATAGTTAGGCCTTACAAAGGTTGGAGGATCCAGCGGCATGCGGAGTGTAGTTTGCTGCCCCTAGACGGGACGTTCCGAGGAAGTGTTGGTGTTTAGGCCTTGTCTAGGGCGGCTTACGTTTACCGTGCGTGAGCGCGAGGCCCAATCGTGAGTAGGATGATCAGGTTATGCAGTGAAAACCCTAGATCGTCGTGGATCTCATACGACTTTATATTGATCAGCGGGGCCAGCGCCCATGTTCGACCACCTTGGACGGGTCATGGGTGAATCGGCTCTGAACGATTCGGTGCTGAGGAACGATCGAGGCTCGTATTTAACGTGTGCGTGTGTGCCCTGCGGGAAACTAAGCGAGGCATAACACCTTCCCGACCGGGTATAGGTCAGGTGGCGCGCCGCGACCCGCATCGGCGCGACCAGGAGGCTTGCGGGCCGTCGCTGCGGGGACTAGGGCCAGCCGCCAGCCCCTAGTCATTCCCGCTCCTCTGCGTGTTGACGATCGCTGCCAGCCGGTGGGTTTTGGCTTCTGATTTGCTAGGGATATGTTCATCTTCCTCAATGTCTGCATACATGAGGTTTAAACTGCTGTTGCCGCCATCTATGAAAACTCGACACGTCAAAACCAGCGATTCTGCGGGTAAGATGAGTGCTGATTGTCTGGTCGAGGAACTTGCTGCGGATAGTCTGCGATTGTGAAGGCGATGTCTTGCCCCGACCAATTTAAGTACTCGGCTGTGGGAGCATCTTCTCTGCCATGAACACATCGTGAGATTACCTTCTCGCCTGTTAGATGGCCTAAGCTTTGAATCATCGAGACTGCAGTTAGAATTAGGATCAACATATGGGGGTGGGTGTGGTGCTGCTGCTATTCCGGATGCCGATTTTCGTCCGTAATTGCGGAGGAGGTGGAAGATGGATTTCACTCCTT
Source organism: Lolium multiflorum (assembly GCA_030979885.1). NCBI lineage: Eukaryota > Viridiplantae > Streptophyta > Magnoliopsida > Poales > Poaceae > Lolium > Lolium multiflorum. The sequence continues at coordinate 26,388,882 of CM061750.1, forward strand.
GGCCTGAGGAGTTTCTATTAAGTGGCCTGGGCATTCTGCGATTCTACTGACTCGCCAACATAGCCTGAAAATTCCGGCCAGTCTTCACGGAGATGCCACTGACGCCTCTTCAGTTATTGTCGAGATAAAAGTGCATTTGTGTTATCACTCATCTCTTCGGGGGACACATAGGGTCTTTGAAACCTTGGTCCACTATTTTGTCTGTTGCCACGAGAATCGCCTCTATTGTCGCCTTGATGCTCGTTACTCCTTTGATAGTCATCGCGACTATTCCTCCAGGATTCCCTCGAAAACCAGCCGATATATGGCAGGAGCATCGTTGTTGTAAAACGCCGAGAAAATCGCCTTCTATTTGATAATTTCGGCCACGATCCTCTTCTGGCGACCGATGTCGCTTGTTGTATATCGCATCTTCTCCATCTGCCCATAGTGGCTATCTCCATGAGTGCTGATATGGTTTTAGGTTCGATTCTCCCTAAGTCTCGACAAAATCTCCTCGGCAATTCACCTTACGAACGCATCTATTGCCCTTTAAATCCCAGGATATATCTTCTGTAGAGTTCTTTATGATCTTCCACCGCTGTATATATTTTCTCTTCGACTCGTCATGTTTTTGTCGACAAAGCTCTCAATTCTCCAATGACGCAGGTTTCTTGCGGGTGGATCGGAAATTTTCACGAGGATGTCCTCAAAGTTATCCCAGCTATCGATGGAACAGCGGGAGTTTCTTTATCCACGATCTTGCGAGCGCCGCTCAAGTGAACTTGGATACTTTGCATAACTGTTGCTCTGGTTCCTCCTATCAACTTCACCATCTCGAGATAATCCCCAGAGCCAATCCTCGGGATCTTGCAGTAGTCGAATTTCTTGAAATTTTCGGGTAGCTTGAACCTTTGGGACTCGAGTCTTTCGGAGCTCTTCTCGTGAAACACGGGAGCCCACACACTATCTTCGTCGGCAGCTTGATGAGCTGTGACATTCCACTTCTTTTTCTTGTCGCTCGCTCCACCCTTACTTGGGCTGTGTGTCTCTTGCTCCACTTGTTCTTGGGGGTCTTGAACTGGCATGGTGGTCGCGGACTATTTTGCCTGGGATTTTCTTCGGGAGGCGTTGTTACAAACGCTGTTCCCATTACTCCTACTCCGGCCATCGCCATATTGAACAATGGTTCTCTCGGGTCCCGGGGAGTGAGTCGGGCGCCCCGGATGTAAGCTTGTGTTTACATGTAACTTTTATGCAGCGTTTTAGGATGATATTTCCTCTTTCATCAATCGACATAAAGGACAAGTCGGATTTTGGATTATGTTTCCTCTTTGCGCGGGTATGTTTTACCGCCGAGACATTGCTCTTACTCCAGAAGCTTCTCTGTGTTGTCTCCCGAAGTTCTGAAAAGGGACTTAACTCCATTCGCGTCTGCCAAATCTGTTGTGCTCTCTATTCAGGGATCTTTATCTGTTTCCAACTCTGCTTACTAGGAGCAAGTCTATATTGATATGCTTGTAATTCTTGTACGGTAGCAGTAGTATTCATTGGTTTTTCTGATCCATCCATGGCTCTTGCAGCCCCTATCCCACGCTTCTTGCGAGTTGGACTTTTGCGCGAGGTGAAGATCCAGCATATTTAGTGCCTAGGCCTGTTACGAGATCAGCGGGATCGACGTATGGATTTCCCAAAGCGTCGAAAGCCTCAGATGTTTGTGGTTCTGATGTACCTGCTTCTTCTATTGCACAGATTTGGTGATATTTTGTGTATTGATTTTTCTCAGGATTGGTGACACCATCATATAGAGTGGTGAAGACCTTTCAGATGGCAGCAGACTTGTCGATGAGTTGAAGCTGTCGACGCTGTCGGGGTCGCTGCTTATAAAGGAGTCCGCAGTTGACCCGAAGGAGGATGTGTTGCCGAAGATCTTGGCGAGCTTTCCGCTTGCCTTGCTGTTGACGAAGCGTGGCGATGAAAATCGCTCGACGAAAAGCTAGAATCGACCGCTGAAAGTGTGAGATCGGGTGTCGAGACGGTAGGACCCTTCCTTGTTGACGCCAAATCGGAATTCTCCGAACGTCATGACGATGGGCTCCTCGAGATAGGCACATGCATCCGCATACGGGAGGGCGGGTGAGGAATAAATAGAGCGGATCAGTTTTCTGGTGCCTCTATCCATCGCATTAGCACCACCGGCAGAGTCGGCAGTCATGACGTGCCATCGAGATCAGCTCCTTGCAACCTCTGGTCACACCGAGGCAGGCGCCAATTGTTAAAGGATTAACTTGTCCAATATACGATTGTGAAGCTAGGGGTTTTGTTAGAAAGTAGAGGGGAAGTAGATCTCGAAGGTTTCAGCCGAAAAGTGTTCGACGATTATGAAAACTAGGGTTGTGTTGCCAGTAGATTCGATCCTCTCTTCGTCCCTCGACTCCCCTTATGAGAGCGGAGCCAAGGGTTCGTGATACACAGGATTACGACGAGTTCGGGAGGGTTTTGTATCCAAGCCGTAAGATTACAAATCTCTATCTTTCTAATACAAACTATCTTTCCTTAATACTAAATGGGATTCCGAGTCTTCTTATTCTTGAGAGTACTGGGCCTTCGGTAGCTGGTCTGTCTTTGGCGAGGCAGGTGGCCTATGTCAGGTCCTTCAAGAACAGCATTGCGGTCGCAACGAGGCTCTAGGTGAATATTGTCCACCCGTATGAGCCAGGCTCTGCATATTTATAGGTCGGGGTCTTTTACTGAAAAACCACAATACTACACTACCACAATTTGAAGAAATCTGCAAGTGACTATAATTTGTATTCACTAGTCGTGTTGAGTTGAGGCTTATTTTCAATATATCCAGTGTCCATTACTGAATGAAAGAAATGAGCTTTTTTGCCCGTTCACTCACTTCTAAATGATTCCTTTAGCACTCTCTTTTTTATCAAAAAAAAAACTTTTTTTACCATACCTTTCAAGCAAGTGTGTTTTATTGCAAGATTAAGTTATTACTGAACAAAGATAAATTATCATTCTAAAGGATGAGATCAATTCAGAATCACTTTTTTCTTATTCTAGCAGACTGAATTGGTCAGATTTAGTACTTTCCAATCTATTTTTTATCTTACCTAATTCTATCTACGCCCAGGGGGATAACACCAAAACAGTCTTTTTTTGTTTATTATAGAAGAACACCCCGGGCCCTCTATAATAGGATGCTCACTCCAATCCATTTTAAAGGTCACTGATTTGTAGAGCATTATTATGATAATTGATGCTAATAATAATTCCAGAAATTCATCACCCTTTATCTTTTAGCATCTAATTAAATGATTTGTTTATGGAAAATAGTATATCAGCTTTATGCTAGTCATTAATGTACGTTTTGACTGTACAAATGAAAGCTGGAAATAGCTGTAAGAGAAATTCTCAGAATCAACTATTGCTATTAATATGAGTCATGTAGATAGTCATATACTCACCATTTTCATGTAGGGAGAGGATCACACAGTACCTCATCGGATATGTCGTGCTCTCTGAAAAGCAACGGCAAGGGACTATTTGGAACGAGCAAGGCGTTGCTATGCTTGTGGCTGATCATGCCACTTCTCGTGTCATCTGGTAGGAAGATCATCCGTCTACGCGCACATCTCCCTTTCATTTTGATCCAATTCAATTATGTAATTCGAATTGCTTATGCATTGATGCAGAAGAGATGGTGTTAGGACGAGGGCCCTGGTTAGGACGGAAATCATGTGACTGTAAATATTGCCTGACGTGGAGTGGCAACCTCTGCATCAAGCCCGGAACCTGCAATGTGCCCTGCAAGGCTGCAGGCTATGACAACGGCCACTGCGAATTCCTACGCCTATGCTACTGCTGCAATAACTGCAATGGCTAGCTCCCCAGTTCGTACGTGACACCAATCGCATGCTCAGTCCGAGTTGTTGCTACGAGTTCGTCTACGAATAATTGAATACTTGCTTGCTTGAATAGTTGAATAAATTGTATCACAAAACGAATCGTATTTTATAGCCTCCAAAAAAATCACGGCTAAATGAAATAGCCAGCTATTTTAAACTATATGCAAAACTCGTAAATGCGATTTTGGATATGAAGTTTGTCTGAGATCAACCCTTGATCCAACTGAAGGCTCAGAATTGCACATTTACGCCTTGGCCCAATTCATATGTAGCCAGAATTAAAAAGTTTTTTTTTTCGAGAATACACCCTGGAAGGTGTATCAATCATATAGAAGAAGAGGCCAAGACAGCCGGTACAACGCCCAAAGGGCACCACGATACAAACGCAACGCCACACGACTAACAGCTAACCGCACAAGCTAACCGGAAAGGACACGCCTTGCATCGTCCCCGCCAAGAATGGCGAGGAGGCGAAGCACGAAGCTTCTAGACCGCGTCACAGCCGAAGAGGGAACTCTATGAGGTCGACCCCAACTCCAAGATGACCCAAGCCAACGCAACCGTCCACCCAAAAGCGCCTAAGGGTCGGCGAGAGAACGGCGGGACCGAACCAGACCAGAGGTGGCGACGACCAAGAAGAACCAGCGACGGTGTACATAGCGCCCCAGAAGCTCCCGCTCTAGGCGGCGGCCGACAACGACTCCAGCAGGTGTACCGATAGCTCCACGAACCACCTAGACGACGCCTCCAAGGAGGGGAACGACGCAGCGCCCGCCGCCGCCCGTTCCGATGACCGGAACTAGGGTTTCCCCTGGTAGTCGGGAAGGGGAAGCACGGACAGAGCCATGACGACGCCTCCAAGAAGGTGACGGCGCCCACGGGCGTCGCCGTCGTCAGCAAAAAGCAAGGATTTCTCCCGGCCCTGCCGTCGACCCCAACTCCATCGGACACGCGCAGAAAGGAGCCGCCTTGGCCACACCACCGACGAGAGGCGAGCCATGGCCATCAGCCGAGCATGCGCCGCCAATCGCCCCACCAACACCGAAGACGGAGCTGCGGTGGGGATCCCAGCCCGCCGCCGCCTGGCCGGCCGCCGGCACCACCACGGTGCCCAGCAACCGACACCGAAGGCGCCACCGCGCTTGCCCACCACCATAGCCAAGATCCAGGCCCGCACAAGCCCAGATGGGCTGGGCGGGGAAGGAGCTCTGCCATGGCAGCGGGGGCGCCCCCAACACAGGGAAGTCGCGCCGCCACCTCAATCGACGCCATGGCGCGGTCGACGTCGAGCCCCACAGCGCCTCGCTGCCGAACGCCGCCGGAAACCACTCCACCGCCGCCAGAGAGGAGCAACCGCCACCACCACGCGAAGGAGAAGGCGACCGACCAACCGCAGTCCCACGCGCCGCGCCGCCGGCTGGAGCAGTCTCCATCCAACGCCGCCGCCACGGGCCGCTGCGGATGAGGGCCGCCGCCCACTGCCGCCTCCAGATGCGAGAGGACGCCCCTGGCGCAGCTCGCCGGCCGCCGCCGCGCCAGGCCCCGCCGACCTCCGCCGAGATGCACCGCCGCCATGGACGCCGCCCCGCACGGCCCGCCACGCGCCGGGTAAGGGAAGGCCCGCCGCCGCCAGCACCGCGCGGGCTTTGCCCGGCGGCGCACGTTGGCGGCGGCAGGGGAGGGAGGGGAGAGGGGGAGCGGGAGGCTGGGGCTAGGGTTTCTCCCCTAGGCCGCCGCGGGGGACGACCAGGGGGGGACCTAACGTTTTTTCAAAGCGAGTCAAGAGAGAGATGATGTCCAGAATTAAAAAGTTGATCTCTGGGCAAAGTTCTCAATAGACCAAGCGATTTGGTCCTTCACATTATTCCATAGAACATAACATAGTACAAACATAACATTATCCAATAGTGTAATGGATGATTATTGGCACGAGAATATGAGATCTCACACGATCGATGTGAAGAAGAAAATCTCAAAAGGCGAGGCCAGAACCTTTGAGCTTCTCCTGGACGATGGTGTCCAACTTGTACGCCATCTCTTGGGTCAGGTGGTTGGCCCAATCGCCCACCGTCCCATTCCTGAAGTAGGACGACTTCTCCATGGGCATCCAACCAGCCAGATTGGATGTCCCCGAGGAGTTGACAGGCAGGTTCTTGAGCTTCTGAAAGCTACACAGGTCCACGACCTGCTCCACGGCTCCGGCGTCCACCTCGTCGACGGTGAACGGGACTCCAAGGAACTCGGCCAGGGTCTTGACGTGCTTAACCGGGTCGGCCATCATCTCCTCGTACTTGAGGAAGAGGACCCGATCTGGCTCTGCAATGCTCTGTTTCCAGTACCCAAGATAGTGATCCCACACAGGACCGAAATATGATCCCCCTTCGCTGAACAACTCGAAGGCTTTCTCCAGCTTGATGAAGTGGTCTTTGCTTACCGAGTTCAAGTAGTGCCACAGGGACACGAGTACATCCTTGGGCTCCCGGCTGATGTACACCACGCGAGAGCCGACGGCGGAGATGCTCGCCGGCAGCAGCGTGAACGGCATGTGGGTCGCCAGGAGCCTTGGGGACGCGAGCGCCTCCAGTTCGGCGACAGGGTAGAGCTCGCGGTCAGGTTTCTCGATGAACGGCACGAGGTCATGGGGGCTGTTAACAAGCAGCGGATGGCCGTCGGCGTCGCCGGCGACGGCGTGGCGGGAGCGGTTAACGAGCGTGAAGGCCAGGGCCTTGAGCCAGGTGGTGCCGGACTTGGGACACGCGGCGAGGATGATGTCGTCGGCCCGCGGCTTGAACTCGTCTTGCAAGAGCATGACGCTCTTGGCCACCTGCGGAGACACCCAAAAGCCTCGGTAGAGGACGTACGGTTTCCAGAATCCTTCCCTTATTGGGAGCGTGGACACAAGACGCTCTCTTTCCTCGGCGGCATTGTCGACGCTGCTCTTGGTTTGAGTTGGATCCATGGCGAATCCGGCGAGGTGGGTGGTGCTAGCTCTAACTCTGAGTACTCTGCTTGCTGTGATACGTAACAAATTTATATCGGATCGGCGTGCACTTTTGGGAGTCTCTGCAGCATCAATAAACAACACATGCTTTGGACATGTCTTAGTCGATGCCACTAACAACAGTGAGTAGTAGGTTAGTGACTAGGCTGCATGCACACATGGCATCCACAGTCGACAGGCCTGTTCAGAAACACTATGATTTAGAAAACTACACTCACCCCAACTAGACACTGAAATAACACTGCTTTGAAAACATAGACAGACACACGAACTAGAAAATCGACATAGATAGAAACATGAAATAGAGACTGAAATAAATACACAAAAACTAATGTGAGTCGTTATCCAACTTGCCCTCACTGTCCTCCGAAGCGGTTGTCCCGAGGACGTCCAGCCACCTCTCGGAGTTGGGTCAAGTGTCAACGGTCCGATTTACTCTGCCATAATGGCGGCCTTCCTCCTCCTCTTCCTCCCTCGCCGCTCTCCTCACCGTCTATTTTGTAGAAGATGTGATATAATTCCACGTCTTTGGGATGGTCGCTCCGCCACTGCGTCATGGCCCACTCATCCGCCCCGGTGATGGCAAGCCGCCGCTGCCCCTGGCAGGGGCATCACTCGTCCTATTGCGAGACAAAGCGCGGTTGTGGAGCGACCATCAGGGCTTGCGCATGAGACACGACCCCGAGGAAGTTAATGTCCCGACCAACCACGCCCCGACATCTTATGTTCTGGCGGCCTCCTCGCTCGCCTTGAAGGTGCCGAGCTAAAGGCGCTATCTGGCGGCGGAGATTTCGGTCACGCGCGAACACCGACGAAGCCCATGGAGCTCAGGTTGGCGCGGCGACGGGGAGGCATATCAACGGTGGCCGGAAACGGCCCCGCGGTGTCAACGGTGGCCGGAAACGGCCCCGCGGTGTCAACGGTGGCGGGGAGAGGGGATGTGGCTGCATGAACCGGTGGAGGAGAAGTGGGTTGTGAATTCCGTGTCGAATACATGGCTATATTTATTGGCGCGAGGGCTAAAGGATGGCGATAAAAAATAGCGGGATGGAATTGATGGGAAGAAAATGGAGGGAACACTAAGACAAGATTACAAGAAAGGGCTTTGCCATGTATTGCAAATACACACGACAAAGGCAGTTTTTTGCCGTGTGTATTTATTTTCAATACACATGTCAAATGAATTTATTTGCCGTGTGCATTTTCCTGACACATGGCAAAAAAAGCGGGAAACTCCCCCTGCGCGGGAATATTTGGGCAGGAAGGAACGGTGCGCACGGGAGAGGGCCATCGACGTGGCCCTAGTTCTTTGCACTGTGTTCCGTTAGGACACACACGGGAAAGCCTTCATCGTAATGGCTCCATTAACTACGGCCAGCTTAGGCGCGGATTTGCCATGTATTTTGCTGCCTCTATGTTAGTGGACATCTCTTTGTCCTTAGTATCCTTGAAAATATGGCATGTATAATTTGTGTGCCATGTGTTTCCCCACCATGTATCATGATTTTTTTTTTTGCCGTCTGTTGTCTCGAATGAATAAATGGCAAAGCCTTTATTTACGGTGTTCCGGTGACACCACGACAAAAGGTGCTCGGTCTGCAAAGCCCAAATATGTGTCGGGTTGCATCTCAAGTGAGACTGCTTTGATCGCGCCCAGGTGACCGCCGAGCGTAGGACCCGCGATGATGGCGAGGAGGCCGATATTATTCACGCCAGCGGCCATTTCCGCGAAAAAGCAAACTAGACCAGCGCGAAAGAGTCCACAAGCGATGACGCCCTGGCCGCCAGCCACCGCCATGGATGGAGCAAACCCTACTTTGCCGCCACCCACTCCCGTAGCCAATACCCAACCCACAATGGAGCTCATGCCGAGCTCAATGAACCGGTGGCACAGGAGGCAAAGGCGAAGGCCAAAGAAGGTGCTCTCCTCGGAGGAGAAAGTGATCGAGGCAGCGAAGCGCCGTGATGGCGCACTGAAAGATGAAGAGTGCGACCGCCAACCGCGAGCCCGGCAGGATCAGTCAAGCCGGCGTGCACAAGTAGCCTCCATCCCAAGCGGAGGGCTACATGCTCGTCAAGAGAGAGAGGATCGCCGGCGTCGCGCCTCCGGCCTCATCGGTGAACTCAGGTAAGTTCCCAGCTCGTCCTGGAACTCCCGCTCCTTGGAGCCACCCGGCGTCGCGGTTCGCGTCCGGCCTGCCGCCGGTGGAGTTGACCGGGGCGGCGGAGCAGTTCAACGAGGCGGCGGTTCCCGACCTCGCCAAAGAGGTAATTGAGGTAATTGAGAAGAGGCGTCGGAAGGAGGCCGCAGCTGCCATCTACCACAACCTCGCCAAAGAGGTAATTGAGGTCCAAAAGGCAGACGCCGAGGCCAGACGCCGAGGCTAGGAGGATGGATGCCCATGCCAAGATCCTGCAGAGGACACTAGGATCATGCTAGCCGACTTGAGCAGCGTCGACGACGACACCAAGGCCTGGTTCGTGAAGAGGCACGCCGAAATCCGCGCGCGAGACGCCTGATCGCCGGCGCCATGTGCCCAGCACCTTGGCCTCCTTTTGGACATTTTTATTGCTGTTAGGCCTTGTTGTGCCTTTTGGTCTCCACCTTGCGCCGTCCGATATGCAAAGTGGGGTGAACTTGTTTCAGCCCTTCAAATTGCGGCTGTAAATTTGGTGCAAAGTTGATGCGTGCTTCTATTTTTTGAATTCTGCCTGCGCCCAAAATGCGCCGCCACGCTGGCCAGCTCCAGGCGCGAAGCGGACACGCGACCATTTCCCGCGTCCGCCTGCGACGCAAACGGACGCCCGCGGACATTTTGGGTGTCCGAAATGCGTCGCGCCAGAATGCCCTTACGACTATTAATTATATCTCTGTGTAAAGTGTTACTAAGAGCATCACTAACAAAGCCCTTAAAAGGGTTAAATTCTTAAAATAACTGCTTTTTAAGGGTTTAAACGTTTCCGCGGGGTAGGTTAGTGCCCCTAAAACTGTGAACCTGTAAAAAAATAGAGGCCCGACCCGTTTTTGGCTCGTCGACCCTCTACACTCGAGGGCCAGGAGGCCGACCTGTTGGCAACGTGTATCTTTTGGCGGGACTGAATATTCTGCCCTACTGCAATGAAATTGGCGCCAAACAGGCCGAAATCCGGCGAAGTCCCTCCACTGAGGGCGGTGCAGACGAGGCGGGTGGCGGCAGCAGGCGGCGGCGGCGCGGCAGCTTGGGGGGCAGGGCGGCCTGGGTAGAGGCGTCGTCCAGGGGCGGTGGCGGTCTGCGGAGGCGTGAGGCGGACGAGGCGAGGAGCCGCGGTGCGGACGGGCGGGGGCGCGGCGGCGAGGCGGAGCGGCAGCGCAGGAAGGGGCGGTATGTGGGTTTGGGCGTGCTGGCGATGGGCGCGAGCGCCACGGGCAAGCGCACGATGCGGCTCGGTGGTGGCTCGGGCGACACGGCGCAGTGCGGCGCAGAGAATGTCGACGGTGGTTCCGGGGTGGTGCTAGGCGAGCGGCGGCTCCGTGGTGAAGAAGATGAAGTGTAAGAAAAAACTGCTTCTGGCATATTCCTGAAATATTCTCTTATACGGGTTAGGTTTGAGGGCACTAATCTGGGCATGCTATTTTCGGCCCTTAAAACTCGTTTTTCTTCAATCTGTATTTACGTTTTATGGGTCAAACTTTTAAGGGCTGCTAGTGATGGTCTAACCAATGTAAATTGTCTTGTAAGAAACATACGGCTTGTTTGGATGTATTCAGGGAGTGGGTGATGGCGAATATAAAGTAGGGTCTTTATAAATAGTAAAGCTGATCCGGGATAAAGATTTACGTTTCAACAACCGATGCATGCCAGCATGATTGGTGGTTGATTGGCTAATGATTTTTTGTAGTTAGAAAGCTATAGTTCTATTTTCGCAAAAAATAAAAGCTATAGTCCATACTCATAATACAGTATTTTATTAGCTGCCTGCTCTCCATGCAAGAACAACAAACAAAAATGGCCGAATCCTCTGCTTGCGCACTTAAGTATTCGCCTACACCAGGGGGAACGCTGGGCTGTCGCATCAACCCGCACTAGGCCATAATTGTGTAATTAATCAATAGAATTTGATAATTTAATATCTACTACACCCTACGATAAGCTATATGACAAAAGGTTGACCACTGGAAAAGGTCCAAAACCAAATTTTCTCTATATGGCGATGAAAATACAAAAAAAGAATCAGGCTTGCACTTCAAACAGACTGTGAAAAAACAAGAATGCCACCATCGAGCAAAACGGTGTAGAATTCTCAGACCACGATCAAAAAATGAGATCCTCTCCTCCTTCTACACAAACTTGCGTGGAACCAGTACACTTACGTCATGGAATTTCTCACTTGACGACATTTACCCACCTGCCCACCATCACCTAGGTTTTTTTTTTCTCAACCGAAATTTCCAAAAGTTCGCCGGAGACCGAAATTCTCTTTCCCCTACGAGAAAAACTGGTCACTAGTAGAAAAAAGGCCTTTAGTCCCGGTTCATAACGGGTTTTAGTCCCGGTTGTGCAACCGAGACTAAAGAATCGAGACTAAAGGCCCCTCCCCTTTAGTCTCGGTTGCTACCGGGACTAAAGGTCCATCCACGTGGGTTCCGTGCGTCGGGGTGAATATGTCTCAAGGTGAATTTTTCTAATTTTTTTTTAAAATTTTTTTGCACTCAATTGTTTCCTATTTTTCAGAATTTCTATTATTTTAGTTATTTGCGTAGTTTAGTCTCTATCTCTAACTACACTTATCTCTAGTCAAATTACTTACTCGTGGTCAAATTTCCCGTTCGGTCACCCATCCTCCCACTACTCTAGCACTAGGACACTTAACTTCCAAGTTTCATTTCGTCCCGCATTCAAGTGCTTCGTGCGCATGTATGTGATATAAGTATCATATCAATCCTATTAACATGTTGGTCGATGTCACATTTTTTTATTGTTTCAATTTCAAATAATTATTTTAATAAACAAAAGTAATGATGTAATAATAATCTTGAATAAATAAATAAACATTAACTTTTTAATTTGTATTATTTTTAATTTTTTAAATATTTTTTTTGCCAAACCTAAAACCTAAAAATTTGAAAATCTAAAAATTGGGTAAAAGTAATAGTAATCTTTATGCAGGATGCAATTATTAATTTTAATTTTTTTAAAAATAGAAAAATATAAAATCTGTAATTTATAGCAAAAACTAAAATCTTCCTGCTTTCATATTTTCGTATGGCTGAAAAAAAGCATCGTACATTGTAGAAAATAGATTAACATTACTTGCACATGCTTCGGTCCCCTTTCGCTTCTAGAGTAATGCCTTTTCCACATCATGTTTTCTTATAAATAGACTTCATAGCCGTGTCATCGATATGCAGTTTCCGTTGGAGCGTCTTCTTGGTACAGCGTTGGATTATACTTTCTTTCGTCTTTTTTGTTGTACGTGTTGTCCTCATCTCCGTCCATACAATAATATGAAATTTTACTTCTGGTCCAAAAAATATGTGTTCCTCGGATATAGCTCTTTTCACAAAGGCTACAAGTGACTATATATTCCCACTAATTGTCTATATATCTCACCTTGCCTTCTGTTTTGATGAAGGCGTGTTTCCGTTTTATCAACTACAAACTCCACATTAAAACAAATCAGTCTACTCCACACATTGGCCAATTTGATTATATTGCACATACCTCTCTGCTTTTGCCTAATCATGATGCAGGAAACATTCGAGGTGCTCGCTTGGAATTACTGAGAGCATCCCCACTCGTTGGCGCTCCCCACGTCCAAATCCGGCGAAATTTTCGTCCGGATTGGATCAATTTTTGGCATGGGAGGCAGTATATTTCAGTCGTGTGCTCCCAAGCGGCGTTTCTCGGGGAAAAGAGGATGGCCCGAGTCAGGACGAAAGAGACACGTGGGCGTGGGTGGTTGGTTTTGCTCCATCCGGAGTCCCCAAACGCTCCCCGGGGGGCCGGGGATCCACTACTAGGAAAAGCCTTATAGCAGCACACCTTACCGCCGGCGAGTATGGATAGAAGATGCCGGCGGTAATGCCTTACAGGGGTGCCTAACTCTACCGCCGGCGAGTTTGAATGGAGGTCGCCGGGGGTGCGTGGGTTACCGCCGGCGAGTGGGGCACGAAGGTGCCGGCGATATGATGGGCTGCGGGGTCCCCGTTGGGCCTGGACTTACCGCCGGCGGTTTGGGCCCAAAGCGCCGGGGGTAGAAGGCTCTACCGCCGGCGAACCCGAATAGACGATGCCGGGGGTAATGAGTCGCAGGGTGGGCCACCCAGCGGCCACCCATCTTGCCCTTACCGCCGGCGGTTTAGCTCCAAAAGCGCCGGGGGTAATGCTCCCTACCGCTGGCAACTTCGTTCGTAGGCGCCGGGTAACCTGGGCCATGCCTTAAGACGACCAGCCACCTACCACCACCCTCACACACTCATATGTGATGGCAAATCAACCCAAGCACTTGTTAGCTCATTCCCCCACCCATTTTAGCTATTTCAACCAATAAAATATGATGTATTTGAGCAAATCATGCACTACCTAGCCCCTCTAGCATGATTTGCATAATCTAGATCTAGATCTATCTCCTCCCACCACCTTTTCCACTAGATCTAGCTAGATCTCTCCATTTCTTAGATCTCATCTCTCAAGCATTAAAGTCGACGTGTGGCGTCTCTCGGGTGCTTTTGGACGTCGCGTCAACTAATAGGTACATAAACTAAATGAGTGGAATGTTCATGTGGTGGCAAAAGGCGCGGTTCCATATATGTAAATGCATTGTTTTGCATTTGTTTACGCGTGCAAGAACATTGAGTTGCCAATGTTTTGCCGGAATGTTGATTAACTTCCGTTCCGGCGAATTTTGGAACTCCAGCATGACAATATTTAGCAAAGGTCATGCCGAATTTTTTCCGTGAAAACCGAGACGGCGGTGTAATCAATTATCTTGTCTTGTAGGCGGCGATGGTCATCGCGATGAGGGAAAGCGTCGTGGATAGATACGTGGAACGCGCGACGGCCGACATGTATCGAAAAAGCGAAAGGATATAATGTGTCCTTGTCGAAGATGCAAGCTAGGATCGTTGTTTGACCCCTTCTCAGGCATAGTGAATCAACACCTGCTCAGGTATAGTTTCATGGAGGGGCATACTCAGTGGATGAGTGATGATGGAGATGATGATATCGATGGTGATGGAGATGATGATGGTGGAGATGATGATAACGAAGGTGATGGAGAGGATGCCCCACACGACAATGGAGACGAGGTTGAAGAGGATGGCGCACACGTTGATGGTGATCAAGAAGGCCGGGAAGAGCATGCGGCCGACGAGGACATGAGTAGAAATACCCCGCTAACCGCGGCCGTGCAGGACCGTCATGTTCAAGAACTTCTTCTCAGCAACACATCGACCGACCCCAAAATCGCTGGTAGACGGAAGGCTAAGCTGGATCAACTCGAGGTAGACTCGAGAACTCCGTTGTACGATGCAGCTCGTGGGACGGAGGAGAGCCGTCTGAGATACGCTCTCGATATTATGGAGATGAAGGCAAAGCACAAATGGACGGACACAAGCGTGGACGAACTCTTCGGATACTTGAAGATCCACTTTCCTAAAGATAACACGTGTGCCGGTAGCCTACAGGAGGCCAAGAAAATCGTGTGCCCTCTCGATTTACCGCACCAGAAATACCACGCATGCATCAGTGACTGCGTAATATATCGGAACGAGCATGCCAATCTCGATACATGCCCACAGTGTGGCGAATCTCGATACAAGAGAGGGACAAAAAAATCTCCTCGAAAAGTTGTGTGGTACTTCCCGCTCACGCCCCGTCTGCAGCGGTACTTCGTGGACCCCAAGGAAGCAAAGCTCATGCGCTGGCACGCGGAAAGAAAGGAGGCGGTGATGCGTGATGTAGAACGGGTTGAAAACCCAGTGCTAACACACCCTTCGGATGCAAGCCAGTGGAAAACATTAGACGATGAGTATTACGAAGAATTCGGGAAAGAACCAAGGAACATCAGGTTGGGTGCGAGCACCGACGGACTCAATCCGTTTGGGAACCAAAGCAGCAAGCACAGCACCTGGCCCGTGTTTGTATGGATGTACAACCTCCCTCCATGGCTATGCCTGAAGAAGAAGTACATACACATGAGTATGCTAATCCAAGGGCCGACGCAGCCAGGGAGCGATATCAACCTGTATCTGGAGCTATTGAAGGAGGAGCTAGTCACTCTGTGGGAGGAAGGGACAGAAACTTGGGACGCCTACGGACAAGAAACTTTCCGTATGAAAGCCGCACTGTTGACGACGGTGCAGGACTATCTTGGATACGGATATATCGCGTGCCAGGTGTGCCACGGACACAAGGCATGTGTGAGGTGCATGGAAAAGACGCCATTTTTACAGCTGGGCAAGGATCCCGGGTCTTCAAAAACCGTCTACATGAGGCATCGAATGTGGCTTCCCAAGAATGACCCGTGGAGGAAGCGTGGAGACCTGTTCAATGGGAAGGATGAGGTCGAGGGACCTCCACCTAGGAGAAGCGGCGAAGAGATAGATACTCTGTTGAAAAACTGGAAAGACTGCCCTCCGGCGGGTAAGATAAAGATCCAGAAGCGGAAGAAAGGAGACAAGAGAAAGAAAAAGGAACCCGGGCCGCTCTTGGGGGTATGGAAAAGGAGGTCCGTGTTTTGGGACTTGCCGTACTGGAAGATCCTCGGTACGCCTCATAGCCTTGATGTCATGCATATCACGAAGAACGTGTGTGAGAGCTTGCTTGGCACTGTGCTCAACATGCCGGAGAGGACCAAAGACGGGTCGAAAGCAAGACACGACCTGATGGCCCTTGATATCAGAAAAGAGCTTCATTTCGCCCAGGTTGACCAGGAAACCGAGGAGGAGGAAACAGATTGGTCGCAAACGCAAAAGGGTGGCCAAGCAGCGCGAAACTCCTCGCCCCTCCTGCTTCACTCTAAATCCCGATGAGCTCGAACAATTCTTCAAGTGCCTACTAGAAGTCAAATTTCCTCTAGGCTACGCGGGGCTGATACGCAGATGGCTGGACCCGACGAAAAAAATCTTCAGCGGGATGAAGTCTCATGACTGTCATGTCATGATGACGCAGATACTTCCGGTTGCTATCCGAGGGATAATGGAACCGCACGTTCGTGCGACGCTGACTGACCTATGTAACGTCTTCGACGTCATCACTCGAAAGTCGATAACCGTCAAGAAACTCGGGAGGCTGCAGGAAGAGATCGTCACCATCCTATGCGAGATGGAGATGTACTTCCCGCCCGCATTCTTTGACATCATGGTCCATCTGCTGGTGCATATAGTGGACGATATCGAGGATCTTGGGCCCGCGTTCCTTCACAACATGATGGCGTTAGAAAGGATGAATGGCTTCATCAAAGGATACGTTCGTAACAGGGCACATCCGGATGGAAGCATCGTCCAGGGCTTTCTCACCGAGGAGTGCATCTCTTTCTGCAAGAATTATTTAAACGAGGACGACCCACATCCGGTTGGATTGCCCGCCAACAAGCACCTCGGCAGATTCGAGGGAGTAGGCCACAACGCTGGCAGGAGGGAACTCGACGCGGATCAAGATGATAGGAGAACAGACTTTAATAGGGCCCACTTAGTAGCACTACAACACATGAACGAGGTAGAGCCTTGGGTGGATCAGCACATAAACATGATCAAGAGCAGGGCTGCAAGCCGATGACGGAAGAAGAGGTATTTAGAGCGCACAACTCCTCTTTCGCGAGCTGGTTCAAAGACCAGATTGATGCCAATCCCCCACCAATGGCAAGCGACGTAGACAAAATGATATTGGCCTTGTCTTATGGGCCCGCCCCCAACCTCATGACTTATCAAATACGACATCAACGGTTACACATTCTCCACAGAGGAGAGAGACAAAAAAGCGACTACCAGAACTCGGGTGTGACGATGGAATCGTACACGGGTGAAGAGAAGAAAAGGTACTACGGAAGGATCGAGGAAATCTGGGAGCTCGACTACGTCGGGGAGAAGCTACCGATGTTTCGTGTCAGATGGGCTACGGACGTCACAAAAGAAGATGCGTATGTCACCACCATGCGACTGCCCCCCAAATCCAAGACCAAGAACCCCACTGCGCAAAATGAGCCTTGGGTATTGGCTAAGCACGTCGAGCAATGCTTCTTCATAACTGACCCGTCAAGGCCCAGCCGTGTTGTCGTAAGGAGAGGAAAAAGGGCCCTCGTCGGAATGGATGGAGTTGCCGACGAGCAAGACTTCGACGGCCTCGTCGGAGACCCAATGATGGATGAACCCGATGAAGACGATAGAACCTACACACTAAGAAGAAGAAGGATGACGCTACCTAGGTCAAGTGTTCCTCCGTACACAAGGAGTCGCGACGATACCGGTGGGGTCACAAGGACCAAGCGGAAGGGACTTTGAAGTCATTTGTGTATTTATAATAATTATCTCTCGAACAACCATTTTGTCCTTCTCAAGTGTATCCTAAATTTATGTCTTGGTTTTTTATCGGATATCCTCGAAAGGACTTTGAAGTCATTCAAGAATTAAAATCATCAAATTATGTCTCGCAATTTATCCTTCATTGCTTTATTTTATCGGATGTTGCCAAAGGACTTTACAATTTATCTAAATAACTAGAAACAATAAAAAAAGGTCTTAAGAAAAGAAAAAAAAGTTGCCAAAGAACTTTACAATTTATCTAAATAACTAGAAACAATAAAAAAAGGTGTTAAGAAAAGAAAAAAAAGGGTGCCTTTTTTGCACTCACAGGGATTCGAACCCTGGGTGCTTCAGCTGTGCAGAAGCGACTGGAACCACTGCGCTAGCGAATCGGTTTTGTATAACTAACAGGGTTTACGGAATTAATACGGTGTCACCTGTTATCCCCGGCGAATTGGTCAATTTCGCCGGTGGTAAATGCACTTGGGCCCACCTGTTAGTGGCTCAAACTTTACCGCCGGCGGTTTCGCAAAACGCCGGGGGTACGCGTTCCAGGACTTAGGCGTGTGGCCGTCGTTCCCCACGGCCAAATCAACCACGCGCGCAGTCGATCCGCCGCCGTCGTTGCCCCTGCCGCAGTCGATCCGCCGCCGTCGTTGCCCCTGCCGCCGTCGATCCCTCCACCGCAGGTGCGCCCCTCTCCCCTGCCTCCCTCTCTCCCTTACCGTCGTTCCCCTCTCCTCCTTCCTCACCGTCGCCGCCTCCCCCAGACCTCCGCCGCCGTGCCACCAGTTCGTCGGCCACCAGCAGGAGGAAGGAGGCCGCCATCGTCGGCCACTAGCAGCTCGCCTACGCGACGCCCAGCCACTCGCTGACGCGGCGCGGACAGCGCTCCGCCTCCGCATCCACCGCTCCTCGGATCGTCTTCCTCACCTAGGAGCTCGGCTGCCTCGCCTGCTCACAATCGAGCTCGTCCGCGTCGTGCAGGAGGTCGCTCGACCGTCACCTCCGTGCTAGGTTCGTCTCTGCTCCCACCCCCACCCCCTAACCCCCCTTCTCCCCGACTTCTCCCCGAGCGGTTTCGCAAAATTTCTGTTTTCCCCTGTTCTGTTGTGCTCCAGTTCACATTGTACTAATTTCATGGCTCTGGACATGTGTAATTGATCATGAACTTGATTTATAATTACTACCTGGGATGCTTGAACACTCTTGAATCTTCCTTGAAACTTTACCTGTATGTAGCTGCAACTCTGTTGGTTCTAGCTGATGAAATCATTGTCTCTAGTGTTTCAGACTTAATCAAGTTAGTTGTAATAATCTACTCCTATTGTAGAAGAATTGGAACCTAGTAGTCCAGGGGCTTCCATTTTCACTCACGTTTTTGTCTCGTTTGTGAAAAAAGAAAGGTTTTGACATGCCAGAGTAGTTGTGCTTACTACCTTCTCTACATATGCCTGTGTGATAGCTCTGATTCCAAATGGTAGTTGCTCTGGACTTGGACATCATTTCGGTTTAAGGTTGGCCAATGTTGTCAAAGAAAAAGAACTAGGCTAGGTAGCACAGGCATATGCCAGAATTTGGTAACCATCCAATCCAAACAATAAAAATAAGCTAGGCAGTCAGTTTGTTATGCTATCCAATTTTAAGCCGTTTTAATTGTGTATTACTATCATAATCAATTAAACATGACCAGTGACTCTGCAACTAGCTAGGCATGTGTTCAGTTCATTTATTCTGTTTCAGTTTATTGCTAATGGTACCCCTGTTTCAGTTTATTGCTAATGGTACCCCTGTTTCAGTATCTTAAAGTGGTTGTGCAAGAATGAACATCATCCTGTGGATCTTATGAGAGCTAAATTGTGATGTTGATTTCCTGAGAAGCTGGGTGTTCAGTTCATTTATTCTGGAGTGTAGAAATGTGATCTGCAGGTACATTGAGTGCCAATGTTTCGCCGGAATGTCGATTAACTTCCTTTCCGGCGAATTTCTGGCACTCCGGCATGACCATTTTAGCAAAGGTCATGCCGAATTTTCACCGTGGATTTCCACCTAGTAGTGTTTTAGAACAAGTGCTATGTAACTACCTTCATAAGATCCTAGGCCGTTATAATTATGTTTAATTACTGCCTGTTTAATTGAGTACTTTTGATGCTACTGGTTGTTTTAGCTAGTTTAATTACTGGCTATTTTAGCTACAGCTGGCTGGCTATTTAATTGATTACTTTTGATGCTACTGTATGCTAGTTTGTGCAGTGCTAGGTAGATATAGCCAGCGATGTCGTCTTCTGCAGACCCCAACGAAGACGTTGACGGGTCTTCTCAGCGGAAGTTGGATGAGCACTACAGGCTCATGGTCTCGGATCAGCTGGAGGAACTTCCAGGCAGCGATGACGAGTCCTCGGAGGAGGAGGATGCTGAGATGGACAACGATGGTGAGGATGAGAGGGGGGCTGCCGACGAGACCACCGATAGTGGCGTTGCCGGGGGTGGCTCGGATACTACTACCGACGCCAAGAGGAAACGGAAGCAGCGGCGCCCAAACAGGGTCGGCACCACTCGTGACATAATCACCGCGGTGGATGCCAAGACCGGGATTCCTACTGAGCCCAAGCACGTGGCGAAGGGGTACGGCCTCCAACTGGGAGCAATCCTTCGGGACGTCGTCGACGTCAACGAGACGAAACTCCGAACCAAGAAGAAGCAACATCTGCAGGCCCAACTCCTTGCGCGGCTGCACGCACGGTATGAGTTCCCTGTGGAATACAGGAACGAGGATACCAAGGATAACATCGTGAACAGACGAGCCCTCTCTAAGTTCTCCAAGAACCTCAGCGGTTATAAAACCATGCTGAGGGGGATGCTTGGTAACAATGAGACTTGGGAAGAGATCCAGCGCCACTTCCCGCGGATGACGCTGGAGCAGTATAATAAATTCTTGGAAAACGAGGAGCTCGAGTACACCAAAAGTCAATCGACCTGGGGGAAGGAGCTGGCGGATAAGAACATCGGTCACCACAATCTCGGTTGCCGTGGCTTCGAAGGCAAGCAGCCGGTATGGGACAAGGAGGACCAGGCCTACATAAATGCTGGCCTCGAGCCCCCTTTTGCCAAGTACAAAGACCCACTCTTCAGGGCATATCTCAGGTCCCGATACCATAGAGAATTGGGTGGAAAACGTGTCACGAAACCTGATGTGGTGGTGGGAGTTGAGTTGGTCGCCGACGCGAAGGTGATGGCACTAGAGAAAGCAGTGGTAAGCAATTTACCAGCTTATTAATTTGATACTGCTCACCAAGTCCATTACATTCTAAAATTGTTCATGTTACTTCTGGCAGTTGAGGAACAAGCAGCCGCCGAATCAGCTGGCTCCTCGTCCCAGACGTCGACTGGCAAAGTCCCGTGGGACACGCCTTTTATCAGGGGTCTGAACACCGTGAAGGCGCGGCCGCTTTTGGACAAGCCCCACCGTGTCCCCGGCGCCGGAGGAGGTCGCAAGCTTGCCGACTATGGCTTGGACGTGCCCTCAAGCACTAGGGAGTCGCGACAGGCGCAGAAGGACCGGGAGCACGAGGCTCTTCTGAAAAAGGTGGCCGACTTGGAAACAACCATGGAGCAACGCGTCAGTGCCGAGGTTCAGCAACGAGTCAGTGCCGAGGTTCAGCAACGCGTCAGTGCCGAGGTTGCTACCAGGGTCGATGACGCGCTGGCCAACAGGGTCAATGAAATCATCCCTGATCTTGTGCTATCGATGAAGAATTACTTCGACGCCGGCGGTAAGGGACCGATGCCGGTTATCAGCCTAGGCGCCAGCAACTCGGACAACCGGCCTCCAACTAGACACGCTCAATGCACACCCAACTTGGTGACTCCACCCGCCGGCAATGTCGGCGCTAGAGAGGATTCGCCGGACCTGGGGGGCCCCAGTACTAGCCCCTCAGTCACCTGCACGCCTGGCCTCGGTCCTTCAACGCGAGCCGAGCTCGACGCCCTCACGGTAATTAATTTAGTATCTCAAGCTCTACAAATTAGTTACTTTGTCGTCACCCCTCTCTGACATACACATGTTTTCACAGGCGAACGCGACTCCTTGCACCTTGCTACTGAATGTGGACAACAAGTTGAAGGCTGTAGCGAGCGGTAGTGTCATCCTGCCAACACAGCGGATTTTCCACTGCGTCAGGATGGATGATAGCTTGAGCCGGGTTCGCGTGAACCGGTCGTTACCGGGATGCCAAGACCTCCATCCTCCTTATCAACCCCCGGAAACGGAAACCCCGCTCACTCTCGGGGACCTCAAGAATCACATCCTTCTATGGCCGAAAGCCCTAATTCGGCTGAACACCGCCTCAGGTTCGGAGGCAAGCTATGGCATGGTCACTCCTCAGGATGCAACGGATGCCCCGAGCCAAGCCAAGGTCCCAGCTCCAACGCTGCTTTGACGGCAGGCAAAGGCAGGGCCAGTCCTCCACCGGCTTATGATCATTTTGAGCCCGATAGTCAGCCCGATAGTCAGCACGAGAGTCAGCACGACAAGGCGTTGGACATCGATCAAGCTCCCATTGATACGTTCATCGCCGAGCTCGACGCCGACGCGGTTTCTCCTTACAAGCCACCCGCCGGTCATATCCTAAAGAAGAAGTTGTTCCTTTCACAAGAAACGCCCGAGCAGGAGGACACTACCGCCTTCACCGCTCCGCCCCGAGTTGGGCTTACCCCGAGGACACTCCTTGGTGCGACCACGGAGGGTATGAAACAAAACGCCACTCCCAGTTGCAGTAAGAAGAAGGGCAGGAAGCGGAAGAAGTCGGGAGATGTTGCCAAAAGCAAGATAGTGGTTAATGACAAGTTGCCGACCCCGTGGAGGAAGTTGCATCACATAGGCCAGCCGATGCTGCCGGCACACGTTGTAGACAAGTTGACGCCGGATATGAGGAACGTGCATGATACTATTCTAATGAAGGAGAAGCTACTTCTTAAAGAAAGAAATCCCTCGTACCCGATTGTGATAGCCAAGGTGCCCACTGGCTTTGGCTTTGTCAACACATACCCTGCGGACTTGATGTTCATTCGGTACGAAGACATCTTCAGGCTCTTGCACATGCAACAGCTAGACCGAAACTTGGTCCGCCTCGTATCGCTCAGTATGGCGCACGATATCGCCATGGAGAACACAACGCAAATCGCTATCATGGACCCCTTCTACATGACTCCAGCTACCACCCAGAACGAACAAGCGTTTCTCGCGAAGTATATCAAGGATTTCTTGGTGTTAAACAAGGATAAAAAATGCTTTGTCATACCATATTTCCGCGAGTAAGTATTTGGTTACTAAAGTACCCTATATTACATTCTTTCATGAATTTCCTTAATAGCTGAGTATGATGGTTTATTTCCATTTTGCGCAGACTCAAGTACTGCACCCTCCTCCTCTTTCACCCGTATCATTCCCATGTCACTTATCTCGACTCCGGGCTTGATAAGGAGAAAGACTTCACCGACGTTAAGTCTACACTTGATAAAGCCCTCAGCGGCTTCATAGCTGAGATTGGCGTCGACAAACTCAGGCATGAGAAGAAAGTTAAAGGTTGCCATGTGTGCAACCACATAACCAAGTTCCCCTGCCTCAAGCAATCGGCGGATGACAATGGGATGGAGGCATGGTTTGCCATCCTACAGATGAGGGCGGTTGTAAGGTCTCAGAACGATCTCTTGTTGCCATCTGGTCTTCAAGGGAATTTCGTCAACATGTCGGACACCACCGATGAAAACGTGAGAGCCGAGTTCCGTGCCATCCAGCGGACCATTTGCACAATACTATGGAGGGATGTCGTCATGAATGGTGGCTTGTTCAAACTATGGCCCCGCACTTTCTAATTTCGAGATAGAAGGCCGATTAGAAGATGGATGTGACGAGAGAACATTCAACACGCTCGAGGGCATCCTTCCCTTCCCGCCGAAGCCGACTTGACTCAAAAACTTTTGTCCTTTGCAAATGTTAGTCATAAAATTACTTAAGTATTTTTTATGTTTGTTCTTTTCACACCTATATGTTATATCTCTCTCTATGGATGTACTAACAACTTACATTTCTTTGTTGTGTGTTTGCATAGATGACATACTATGTCGTCTACCACGGCAGGGTTCCTGGAGTCTACGAGGACTGAGAAGACTGTAGGAGGCAGGTCCACCGTTTCAGCGGCTACAAGGGGTACACCACTTTGGAGGAGGCGGAAACTCGATACGCCAACTTTCGAGCGGGACAGAGGAGGGAGATGTGGAGGACCCCTTTCATCGTGACGATGCTTGCCGCCACCGCCTCTCTAGTTTATTATGTCATTGTTGTTTAGCTAGGTCATCGACACTGGACTTATATGTATTTCGTAACATGTGCTACTTCGAGTCGTGATGTTATGGTCAACTATCTACTATCTAAACTTGTCTTATTAATGCATGCATGTTGTGAACATTTGGGACTTTCTATATAACTGTGTATTCTGTGTATTCTTATCTGTGATGGTATCTGTATTACGTAATGGGTATACTATGTATTCGTGTGTATTCGGTGTATATTTCGAGTTTTATTTTTTAATCCTGTAAACAATACCACCGGCGCCCCCAAACTGTACCCCTGGCGTCATGTATTACCCCCGGCGAATCGCAAACCGCCAGTGCTAAGTCCCTACCGCCGGCGATTCGGGTAAAGCGCCGGGGATAACAGATATACCACCGGCGATTTGGAAAACGCCGGCGATACGACATTACCACCGGCGAGGTGGTCGCCGGCGAATGCGTAAACGCCGGCGGTAGGGGTTTTTGGTGCGCCGGCGGTAAGCGATTTTGTAGTAGTGGGATGGCGTGGAATCGCCGGATGAATTTAGGCCCAAATCCGGACGAAATCGAGGAACCGGGGGCGCGACTGAGCTGGATTTCGCCGTCCGGATGTAAAAAACGGCTCGTGGGGGCTTCTCGGGAGACGAGTGAAGATGCTCGATGCTGACGAGGAGACTGTTGGCATTGATCAAGGAGCCGTCTCATGCTGTGTTGCCCGACTCCCCGAACCTGTCTCGTCTTGAACGGGTGAATACACTCCACATGCATGGGGTGGCAACTTGGGTTGCTCCCCCTAACTTCTTTTGTATCCGGTTTTGTGTAGGTTTCTTCTCTAGTTTTTCCGGTTCTTCTCTGTTCGTTTCGGTTTTCTGTTTTCTATTTGTTTTCTGAATATTTTTAAAACATTTTTAAAATATGAATAAAAATTAGGACAAAAGTTTTGAACAAATTTTATTTCTGAACAAAAAAAATTATGAGAAATTTTTTTTGTGAACAAAATTTTTTTTTTGAACAAAAAAATTATGAACAAATTTTTTAGAGCAATTTTTTTAGCAAAATTGCTAAAATAAATAGGTTCTCAGATCTAATTTTTTTAAAATTTGAACTTTTTTCAGATATAAAAAAGAAAAAAACTGATGAAGAAACCTGTTCCGAACAGCTGGGCCGCCCGAGCAGGGGCGAGCCGAGACGAGCCGCTGCGTGCATTATTCCCGCACACGCAAGCGAGCGGGGAATAGGGCGCCCCCCTCGGACGGGGTGCTGATATAATAAAATGGGCTTGGCACATTTAGCTAGCGATCGTGGACGAGCTGATTCCTAACACTGTTCCCTTCGCTTTTTGATCGTTCTTTCCTTTTTCCCACTTCCGTTCACTTTTGAGTTTTTTCTCGATTCGGACATTTTAAACAATTTTTGAACTTCAACAAATTCTGAATCTCAACTTTTTCAAAACTTAATATTTTTTGAATTTCTTCGAATGTGATTGTTTTGAACAATTTTAAAATATCAAAAAATCAAAATTTATTTTTTTCAAATTTGAAATTTTTTTGAATTCCAATAGCTTTTTTAATCTCATCAATTTTTGAATCGAAACAGTTTTCGAATCTGATCAAAATAACTGAATCTGAACATTTTTTGCATTTGAACATTTTTAAAAATTAAACATTTTTGAATATGAACAATTTTTGAAAACAAACATTTTTTTGAAATCCCAAAAACCAGACAGAAACCCAGAAAAGCCAGAAAAAACTATAAAAACCGAAAGAAAACCGCAAATCCCAGGCAAAAAACAAGATTCGCGAACAATGGGCCCAAGCCCATTTACTGCGGCGGGGTGTGCGGCGCCTCGCAGCGGCCGACCTTTGCGTCGTATAAGAATTGCCCTGGGACGCCTATGCGTTCGGCCTCGAATCCACGGGCCGTTCGACCTCCGACTCTGCGGCCTCGCCAGCCCATTCAACTGCGCCTATTATACCAAGGGAGATTGTCTTTGCTTCGCCAGCTCGCGTCTCTACACCATCCGCAGTTGAGCCAGCCAATCCGGATCCGCCTAAGGGCATCTCCAGCGGGCGCGACGCATTTCGGACATCCAAAGTGTTCGCGGACGTCCGTTTGCGTCGCGAGGCGGACGCGGAAATGGTCGCGTGTCCGTTTGCGTCTAGGGCTGGCTCTAGCGGGGCGACGCATTTTGAGCGCAGGCCAGAATTCAAAAAATAGAAGCACGCATAAACTTTTGCACCAAATTTTACAGCCGCAATTTGAGGGCTGAAACAAGTTCACCCCACTTTGCATATCGGACTGCGCAAAGTGGAGACAACAAGGCCTGTGCAGCAATAAAAATGTCCAAAAAGAAGGCCAAGATCTTGGGCGCATGGCGCCGACGTCGAGCATCTCGCGCGCGGATTTGCGCCTCTTCATGAACCAGGCCCTAGTGTCGTCGTCGACGCTGCTCAAGTCGGCTAGCATGATCCTAGTGTCCTCGCAGGATCTTGGCCTTGGCGTCCATCCTCCTAGCCTCGGCGTCAAGCAATTTGGCCTCGGCGTCTGCCTTTTGGACCTCAATTACCTCTTTGGCGAGGTTGTGGTAGATGGCAGATGCGGCCTCTTTTTCCAGACGCCTCTTCTCGTCCCTAGCAGCGAAGGCGGCATGATTGTCGGCTATCATCTTCTCCATGCTCATGGTGAACGCAAGGGCTGCGCCTCCGCCTAGATCGGCCTTGGTAGCCTTGTGGCCTCGTGGACGAGGTAGAAGGGTTGGACGGCCTTGATCGTCGTCCTCGCCGTCGAGGTTGATCGCTGTCCCATTCCTCACAGCTTCGTTGTAGGCCGCATAGCTTGTCATCCACTTGTTGGCGTCCTTGAGCATGTTCCAACAATGGACCATATGGAAGCCCTTCTTATGCGTCGCCCTGAACTTCTCCAAGGCGCGGGATACCTGCATTCATAGCCGCCAATGATGTACATACAATGATGCAAATAGTATTGAATGATGATGGTTCTATCGTGTTTACCACTGTCATGACG
This sequence comes from Lolium multiflorum, assembly GCA_030979885.1. Lineage (NCBI taxonomy): Eukaryota > Viridiplantae > Streptophyta > Magnoliopsida > Poales > Poaceae > Lolium > Lolium multiflorum. The sequence goes on from CM061750.1 coordinate 26,415,634, forward strand.
CCAGCGCCGCTTACGGGGTTGTTAATAGCATGTTCGACCGCCGAGCAAAACTTGCTTGTCTCTTGCTTGATGTAGTTCCATCTTTTTCGGAGGGACTCTTACGTCCGAGGGCTTGTGATATGGTAGGCGGGTGCCGCCTGGTCTCGTTGTACTGTTGCGAGACCTTGGCCCAATAGACCTTGCCCTTTTCTTGCGCGCCATTAATGCAATCATTGCTCGATGCAAGCCATGCTTCGCACAAGCACTTGTCCTCCTCGTCGACGAAGCCTTGTGTCTGTGGCTCTCCCCTTTCTTCTTCGCAGGCTTTGTTGGCGCGTCGTCGGTCGTCCACGGACACGGGTGTTGGCTGCGTCTGCTGGGTGGCGAACAGGCGTGTGGTTTCGATGTCCTCCGCGCGTTCATCTGCCGTTGGCTCCCGGTCATCTGCGGGGTCGGGGATCACCGCGAGCCGCCGCCGAAGATAATTTCTGGATGTCGGCGTCACGGCGGTCCTTCCAATACTCCTACGAATCACGGACGTCGGACGCATGAAACGGCGAACGCACACATTGAGAGAGCTCACGTACGGGTCGTCCATCGTCGGGCAGCCGCGCCATTTCGTCGAACAGGATGCGGGGCATGCTCTCTCCGCACCTGCGCGTCTTACGTGTCGCGCCCGAGCTGGAGTCACCGCCTAGCGTCCGGTTGAGGGGAACGCCGCCCGTTGAATGCTCCGCCGCCCGGTCAACTCCACGGCGGGAGGCCGGACGCGAACCGCGATGCGGGTGGCCACAAGAGCGGGAGTTCCAGGACGCGTTGGGAACTTACCGAGCGACCGCGAGGCCGGAGGCGGCGATCCATCTCTCGTGACAAGCATGTAGCCCTCCGCCAAGGTCGGATGGAGGGCTGCTGCGCGACGCGGCTTTGATCGCATGCCACGCCTGGTTGGCGGCGCGGAAATCTTCATCTTCTGGTTCCTGCGCCGCGGCGACGTTTCGCGGCCTCGATCACTTTATCCTCCGGGAGCACCTTCTTTGCGGCCTTCGCCTTTGCCTCCCGGCGCCGCGGTGCCGGCCCTTTGCTCCGGCGGACCCTCCATTGTGGCTACGGTCATGACTACGGGGTGTGGGCGGCGCGGGTGCGGCGGCGAGGGGTTGATCCGCATCCATGGCGGTGGGCTGCGGCGGCGAGGATCCATCGCTTGGGCTGTTTCGCGGTCTAGTTTGCTTTGCGAATGGCCGTGTGAGAATTATATCGCGCCGCTGGCTTGGCGGTCCTAAGTCTTTTTCGCGGTCACTCGGCGCGACCGCCGACGTCCGCGGAGACGCACACAGCACATATTTGGACCAGGTTTGCGTCTGTGACAGCCGATCACTCGTGCCTAGGCCCGACGCATTTCCGATCGCGGCGGACAAACGGTCGCTCAGCGACTATTTGCGTCGCGCCGCTGGATGCCCTAAGCCCACTCGACCGGTCACTCGTTCGCAGCGAGGGTTTTCTCAGCCGAAACAACATTCAGATGGGACGGTAGCTGCATGGCTCATGTAGCCGTTCGCCTTTTTTTTGTCTCTTGCAGTGTCGTGTGGTTGGAATACGAGGCAATTGGATATTCAGATCGCCTCGTTTCTGAATGGTACGTATACTTGAGGAGGAGGTGTTTATGCGACAACGACCGCTACATTTGTGTCAGCTTCAGAAGGCTGTTTATGGAGTTAAGCAAGCTTCGCTTGACATGCTTGCCGCAGTTCTGTGCTTGGCTCTCTTGATTTTCGTGCTTCTACCACTCATACTTCACTATTCATTCTGACCAGGCCTGATCTCACTATGTTTTTATTGTTTTATATTGATGATATCATTGTGACCAGTTCCTCTACATCAGCAACTGTTAAGCTGATTTGCGAGATGCATACTGAGGTTGTTGTCAAAGATCTTTGTGATTTTCACTATTTCTTTGGTATTGAGGTACATTATCAGTCTTACGACCTTATTCTTACTCAGAATAAATATGCTATGAAGCTTCTTCAGCGTGCTGGTATGCTCAAGTGTACCCAGCTTCTACTCCGATGACTATTGTTGACAAGCTTTCTGCCCATGATGGTGTTCTGCTATCTGCTGATGATGCTACTTGCTATCGTAGTGCCGTTGGAGATTTACAGTAACTTACTCTCACATGACCAAATTTGTCCTTTGATGTCAACAAAGTCTCTTAGTTCTTGCATGCTCCTAGAGATCCTTATTGGACAGCTGTTAAGCGCATTCTTCGGTATGTTCGACTCATTGTTTCACATGGATTGACTCTTCGACTTACACCCTTCTTTGATGCAGACTAGGCTGGTAATTCTGACGACGGGCGATCCACCGGGGGATATGCTCTCTTTTATGGAGGTAACTTGATCGCCTGGAATACGCGTAAGAAGGCCACTGTGTCACGATCTAGTACCGTGTCTGAGTATAAGGCAGTAGAAACTGCAACAGCTGAGATTTGGGTGGAATCTCTTCTGCGAGAATTGGGTATATCACATGGTCGAGTACCTATATTGTGGTGTGATAATATTGAAACTAGATATTTATCATTAAATCCAGTCTTTCATGCCCGTAGTAAACATATTGAAGTTGATTACAACTTTGTAAGAGAAAGGATAGCCCAAAGGCAACTTCAAGTCAAGTTTATTTCTACTAAGGATCAAATAGGTGATATATTCCCGAAGCCTCTTCCATTACCTGCGTTTCAGGCATGTCAACATAATCTCAACCTTATGGAGCCAGTAGAGATTGAGAGAGGGTGATAAACTATGTATACTTCACGGTTAGCTTACTAACTAGCTAGGATAGGTAGGTTGATTCTTGTTGTGTACAGCTGAATAAGCCCATGACGTGTGCCTTTGTATCTCATTGTAACCGACCTACACTGATCAATATACTCAGGACGATGACCTTTTGATAGGCACGATCCTTACCACTAAACCACTCGTAATTTTTTTAAAAAAAATTGAATTCAAATTCTGGTTGAAAAACTCGTTCGGTAAATTATGTTCGAATTCAATGCTTCTGTTCATATCCTCAGAGGGATTTTAGATTATGTGCATGTTGATGTATGGGGATTTTCCCACAAGAATTCTCGTGGTGGTGCAAATTAAATGCTTACTATCATTGATGATTACTCCAGAAAAGTGTGGCTTTTCTTTTTGAAACATAAATCTGATATATTTGATGCTTTTTCAAAGTAGAGAGTTATGGTAGAGAAGCAAACAGAAAAGAAAGTTAAATTGCATCATATTGGCAATGGAATGTAGGTTTTGCAAGTTAACGGGAGAGCGGAGTTATTAGCATTAATAGGGGAGTTGCTGAGTTTTTTTCAAGAATACACCCTGGAAGGTGTATCGATCATATAGAAGAAAGGCCAAGACGGCCGAAACAACGCCACAAAGGCTACAACTCCACTCCACGATACAACACTACTCCACGGTACAACGCTACACCACGATACACCGCCAAGCGGCAGACAACGCACCCTCTACAAACCCAATGATAAGCGACTCGCCTTGCCCACCACGAGTGGTGATAAGAGGAGCAGAAGGCCTCAGGATTGCGTCACGAACCAAGCAAGACAACCCATGGCATGACCTCGACTCCAAGACAACCAGACCTCATAAGCCTAGAGAGTTGGCGAGGAGGAGGCAGGGTCCAGATGGACTCGGGGAAGAGGCCAAGGAGGAAGTGCTGACATGCCGTACATTGCGCCCCTAAAGCGCAAGCTCAGGGTAGCCGCCAACACCGGTAGCGCATCAATGCCTGCAGACTCCAAATGTCGCATCGGCCACTCCCCTAATGTCCAAGACGACGTCTTCAAAAAGATGACGACATCGTGGTGCCGCCGCGGCCCGATCTGATCGTCGTACCTAGGTTTTCCCCCGGAATCTGATAGGAGGGGGCACAGTGAAGGCCATAAGCACGCCTTCAAGAAGGAAACGGCGCCCGCAGGACTGCCCGAAGAAGGACTGCAAAGATGATAGCCGCTGGTTTGCGCCACTACCGTCGAGAGGAGAGGAAACACCGGTGTAGGAGAAGGGCGCCGCTAACCACCGGCACCACCATGGCCACCGAAGCCTAGACCGCCGCCACCTGCACCACCTCGGTGCTAGCCAGCCGTAGCGGCCATGGGCAACCAACGCCACCACTCCGCATGCGTGCAGCCGCCGCTAGAAATGCCGGCCCGCCCAAGCCCAACTTGGCCCAAGCCGGCCTGGAGCTCACTGTCGCCCTGCAGGAGCGCCTCCGATAAGAGGCGGCCGAGCCAGGTTGTCGTTGTCGTTCGGGCACACCACCGGGAACCTGCAACACCTCACCGCCGGGCCACGCCCCGTCGCCGCCCGAAACTGACGCCGCCGCGTACGCGCTTGGATAGGTCCCTGCCGCCGGCGTCGCCGCCCGGTTGTTGAAATGTAAATCTTGATCGCCAGATCTGCTCTATATTATTTAAAGACTTTATATTCGTCATCACCCACTCCCTCAACACATCCAAACAAAACTTTCATGGGTTAACACCACTTTACATAGAATAGTGGGAAAGACAAGGGTTAATGTGTTCCCCAAAGTAACTCACCAACTCCGAAAAATACAAAATACAAGACTAATCCGACCCCCGACCCCAACCCCAACATATAGATTTACGTCACTACGGGAAAAATAGGCGTCGCCGTGCAGCCTTTCTTTGCCGTGTGTTCCCGCACAGATAAAAACGCACGGCAAAGATCTTGACCACGGGAAAGATAGACACGAGCGCATGGCAAAGATACGATTCACGGCAACAATAGAAGAGGCCGCACGGCAAAGAAATATGCATGGCAATGGGCCAACACACCGCACGACAACGATTCGGTGCACGGCAAAGGCGTTAGGCATTGCCGTGCACGTTGGCGCAAAGGCCTAGTGTTTTTAACAAGCGCAAAGAAGGCTTTGCCTAGTGTAAGCGCGCGACAATGTAAAAACTGGATTTCTTCTCATCTCAAAAGAGGTGGCGTGGTATAGTTATCAACAAATGAACATTTAGCCTAGTGGCAAGGTCACATGCTTTCCCTACTCTGCATCCTAGGTTCGATTCCCAGACCAGCTAATTTGGGTCTTTTTTTAGATAAAACATGTTTGGCACACGGCAAAGAAGCAACCTTTGCCGTGCGGCGTCGCACGGCAAAGCCTTTGCCGTGCAACATTGGCGAGTCACACGGCAAAGAAGCCTTTACCGTCAATGGCATTACCGTGCGACCTTTGCCGTGTGTCTCCGCACGGCAAAGCCTTTGCCATGCATATAGGACCCTTTTGCCGTGCAAATAGTTGCACGGCAAAAACATATTTTCCCGTAGTGCGTTTCAACAACCAAAATCAAACAACCTGCAGCACTTCACGAACGGTCAGGACATATAATGATTTTTTAAAGATAGAAACATATAGTAGTCCAAAAAGTTATAGTCCATGTGGACGCGAATTTTTTACTCAAGGGTGCTATATACGCCCCCAGAAACTTCAAAATTTGTGGTAATTCCAAATGTTGAAAAAAAAATCAGAATTCTTCCTGAAAATGAAAGATGATCAAGTATTATATTCGTATAAAGATATTTGGCTCGAAATGATGCCCATGATATCCTGGGTAAAAGAGATAAATTTATGACTAATATAGCGTGAATTGTACATGGACATTGGACTTGTTTGATTTTGTCTTTTCTACCCAGATACCACGAGAATCATTCAAGCCAAACATTTTTATATGAGTATAATACTTTATCATTTTTGGTTCTTAAAATTTTGGATTTTTTTGCCCTTTTAAAAATTACTATATATTTTTTTAGAATATCATGGGTGCTTGCTACCCATGAACGTGGATGCATATCTATTGTTCATATACTCATAATATATACTCCTTTCATCTATAATAAATGTCTCGACTTCACTAAAATTTAGATCTATCTGAAACCATTTTAACATGTAGGTACATCTTAATTTATCAAAGTTAAAATATATCTTTTTATAATCTGAGGGGGTAATATTTTAGCTGCCTGCTCTTCCTGCAAGAACAGCAAAGAAAAATGGCCCAATCTAAACAAAGAGAAATGATCTCCGCATGGGTACTTAATTATTAGCCTACGACAGGGGACGCGCTGGCTGTTGCATCAACCTGCACTACGCCATGATTCGTCACCTTACTTTGTATCTAGTCAATTTTAATACGTTGGGTTCACTCATTTTAATTTATATGTAGTCTACTTTCAAATATTTAAAGTGCCTTATATTAACAGACAGTTGAGTAGAGTTTTAGTATAATTTAATACTACAAGATAACGTGGGGGTTTTCCTCAAGGTACTCCGGTACTCTGACCTGAACAAGATACAGTACATACTCTGACCTGAACAAAGCCCGTTCTTTACTCCAGCTTACGGTCAGCGTAAGCATAGGTAGAGGCTACAATTGATGGAGATTACGAGCCGCATGATGCTGAAGCCGGCCTACTCCGCCGCGCACCCTCTCGCCGGGGAGAAGGTCCCGCTGACCGTCTTCGACCTCTCCGCCTCGGACAAGTTTGTCTCGGCCGTGCGCGTGTACCCTGCGCCGGCACCGTCCAACGATGCGCTCAAGGAGGGACTACTCAGGGCTGTCGCGCTGTACCCACACTTCGCGGGGCGCCTTGCCGTCGATGGTCATGGCCGGCCGTTTCTCCACGTCAACAACGAGGGCGTCCTTGTGATCGAGGCCACCATGCCGACCGACCTGGCAGATGTGTTCCCCGGCGCCGCAAACGTCCCCGACGACCTCTATCCGACGCCGCCTGAGGTAACTTGATTGCGCCTTGCTTTACTACAATTCAGTGAAAGCGGAGAAAATTGCATATTGCTACCACAATTGCGGCTAGGGCTTCAGAAAACTACCACTTTTCAGGTCAACTGCAAAAAACTACCACTTTTGCGTTTAATGGTTTCAAAAAACTACCAGTTCTGTGTAACAATCGGTTTGGCCCATTTTTTTGACAGAGATGGCCCACCATGTCATTCAGATAGAAAACGAGGGTGTCCTTCTGATTAAATTGACCAAACCGAACCACAATTGGTAGTTTTCTGAAGCAATTAGACGCAAAAATGTAGTTTTTTGCAACTAACCGGAAAAGTGGTAGTTTTTTGAAGCCCTGGCCTCAATTGTGGTAGCAATATGCAATTATCTCGTGAAAGCGTTAGCTACCACTGACTGTTGTTTCTGCAGACACGACAGGAGAAGGTCGACGCGGCGCTGCTGCAGATCAAGCTGAACCGGTACAAGTGCGGCGGCCTCGTGATTGGCTCATCCTGCCACCACCACACCGCCGACGGACACTCCATGGGCACCTTCTACGCCGTGTGGTCAAGAGCTGTGCGCGAGGGCAAGGACTTTGTGGCGCCTTCCCCTTTCCTTGACCGTACGTCCACCGCCGTACCTCGCAGTACGCCGGCGCCCGTGTTCGACCACGGCTCCATCGAGTTCAGGCGAGAAGCTAACCGCTGCAGCTCCCGCGCCGTCCTACCGGTGGACAAGGACAAGATCAAGAGCATCACCGTGCACTTCGCGGCGGAGTTCATCGCCGAGCTGAAATCACGTGTTGGCGCCCGTTGCAGCACGTTCCAGTGTCTCCTCGCGCACGTCTGGAAGCGGATCACGGCGGCGCGGTGCCTGAACCCGGAGGTGTTCACGCAGGTGAGGGTGGCCGTGGACTGCAGGGGCAGGGCCAAACCTCGCGTCCCCATGGACTTCTTCGGGAACATGGTGCTTTGGGCATTCCCTAGACTCCAGGTCAAGGACGTGCTGGGCCTCAGCTACGGCGACGTGGTCGGCGCCATCCGCGACGCCGTGGCCCGCATCGACGAGGAGTACATCCAGTCGTTCGTGGACTTTGGCAGGTTGGCGGCAGATGAGGAGCTCGTTGCGGCGACGTCTACTGTCGACACGGTGCTCTGTCCGGACATAGAGGTGGCGAGCTGGCTGGGGCTCAAGCTGCATCAGGCCGACTTTGGCACCGGGCCGCCTTCCGCGCTCCTCAAGCCGGACATGCATAAAGAGGGATTGATCATCTTAGTGCCATCGCCCATGGCAGACGGCGCCGTCGACATCATTGTGGCCCTGTCTGAGGATCACGTCGCGGCGTTCAACAAGATTTGCTACTCCTTGGACGATACAATTTTTCTCCCATCCAGGATGTAAGAAAGCATGATATCATACAGTTATATTCTGGTCATACTTTTTACGAAAAGTCAAGATGTACAAATCAAACAAAGAGATTGTGGCCGCTTCATGATATCACATGATTTTCCTTTTGAGAAGAACATTGAGTCAGTGACAGATCGACTCTCCACGGGCAGCAATTTCTTTCACGATATCACACAAGTGTATTTTATTTGGGTTTTCTATCATTGCACCCCCATAGTTCTCACGAATATTATGACGTTGCCACCATGAATCCATAAAAAATTGGATAGAGGTCAATAACTTTGGCGTAGCCGTTGTGTCTACGCCACCGGATTGATGTGCCGCCAGCTACCGTTTGGTCTGGATAACTTGCCGTCTGTTTGACTTGTTTTCTTACATGTGGGTCCCACTTCACTTCGACGTTCTGACTCGTTTTCTTATATGTGGGTTCTACTTCGCTTCAACAATGTGAACATAATACGTATATGCGGGCCCCATCACCAGTAAGAAAGAACACTCACGTCTGAGGTTTGAGGTTTTTACACCCCATTTTTGTGCCATTTCCTATAATTTTCTCGCTCGCTTCTCTACTTCCCTACTATGCTCCTCCCGCCGCCACTATTTCGTCATCCACCGTCATGCACTCTCCAGGCACTTATCTTAAACCATTCATGCATGCCTAGCTGCCATCGTGCCTCCCTTCTGGTCCATGTTCTCTTTTGTTCATGCTCTTGTGGCTGAAAACGAAGTATCTGCGTCGTTGGCGCACCTTGAAGGTAGATCCGAAGCGGAACTCGGTGCGGAGATGGATCATGTAGCAACAGAGATCGCGCGCGGGGGCGGCGCAGAGGCAAACGTCACTCGAATGTGCCATTCATCATCCCTGAAGAGTACAATCTTTAATTAGCTACGTTTCCCGTTCGTAATCGCAAGGATATGTGTTGGCCAGCTGGCTGAGGTTCAGGCTGCATCAGGCCGACTTTGGCACCGGGCCACTTTCCGCGCTCTTTCAAGCGAGGCATGCATAAAGAGGGGTTGATTACCTTAGACTACTCATAATTCATAATGGGAGTAGTAACATCACATATTTTAAGATATTTTGGTGATATGGCATAATAATAAATGAAAAAATGAGTGAGGTGATAATTAGCTATGTTACCATAATATCACGCATTTTAAGACAAGACGAGTCTACCATATAATAAATAACATAATGCATGAAACCATACAATATCCACTATGGATTTACTAACATAAACTAGTAACATATGCATGTTACTAATCTAAGTTACTCCCCACTATGATCAGCCTTAATGCCATCGCTAATGGCAGAGGGCACGATGTTCGACATCATTATGACCATATCGATGGATCACGTCACGGCGTTCAACAAGATTTGCTACTCCTTGGACGATGCAAGCGAGAAATCACTATTTAAGAGATTTCTAATTCTACTAAATTGTTATGTGCTTTCAATTCCACCGGATTCATTCAACTTATCTTACCAGATACAATTTTCCTCCCAACGAGGATGCAAGGAAGCATGATATCATACGGTTATATTTTGGTCATATTTTTTCTATGAAAAGTCGCTAGGTGGTCAAAGTTCCATTTGTATTTATTATTATTATTTTTAAGCTGTTTGTAATGCCGTTGATAACTCGGCGAAATTTTCGCAAAAGAAGATGTATATAAAGCAAATAAAGAGGTTATCGCCGCTTCATGATCCTACATGATTTTTTTTTTGAGGAAAATAGTGATAGACTCTCCCACCGGCAACAATTTCTTCCACGGTATAACACAAGAGTATTTTATATGGGTTTTTTTATTACTGCGTTTCTAATTCTCACGAATGTTATGGTATTACCACCGTGAATCGGTGAATTGGATGGATGCCACTAACTTTCGCAAAGTCGTTTTGTCTATGCCACCGGATGAATGTTACGTCGGCTACCGTTTGGTCTAGCTAAATTTTTGTTCGATTGGCTCGTTTTCTTACATGTTGGTCTCACCTTGCTTTGACATTCTGACTCGTTTTCTTACATGTCGGTTCTAACTCGCTTCAGTAGTGTGATCGTTATATTAACACGTGGCCCCCATCACTAGTAAGAATGATGGCTCACATCCTACGTGTCGTTTCTGTTATAATTCGTGATGCACAATAACGAAGAACGAAAAGAAAAACACTGCAGGGGACACGAGATTTTAACGTGGAAAACCCTTGCAACACACAAGGGAAAAACCACGGGCGCCAGCCAGCAAACTTCACTATTTCGGTGGTGTTTACAAACGCCGTGGGTGTACAATGATGCGATGAAACCCTAGCGGCGGCTTACGGAAAATATATAGACGGTGGCGATCGGTAGCGCGGGGGCTTCGCCCCCCTAGTGCACCTGGGGCCTCGGTGTGGGCTAACCGGACTCGCTCGCTCGGCCCAAGCCTGGACAGGCCTCGCGCTCGTCGAAGTTAGCCTCTTCTTGGAATTTGGATCACAATATAACAAACTCCACCTTGAGACAAATTCCTTGTAGCATGAACTTCAACAATCACCCGAATCAACAAAGAAAACACTTGCTGGCGCCAATAACCACTTGGGCTAGACAGTTATTCCAACCAAGCTTGAACAAAGCTCAAACTTGGACACAGGGACAGGCTTAGTCATCATATCAGCAGGATTATCATGAGTACTAATCTTGCATACCTTCACTTTACCTTTTGCAACCACATCTCTGATTGCGTGGTACTTAATATCAATGTGCTTTGTTCTCTCATGGAACATCTGATCTTTAGTAAGATAAATAGCACTTTGACTGTCACTGAACAACTTAATGCAAGAATTATCTCCACAAAGCTCAGCATAAACCTTTCAGCCAAACAGCCTCTTTACCGCAATATAGCCATGTACTCAGCCTCGGTAGTAGATTGTGCAACAACATCCTGCAAAGTAGCTTTCCTAACAGCACATCCACCAACAGTAAACACATAACCTGTGAGGGACCTTCTCTTATCCAAATCGCCAGCATAATCTGAATCCACATATCCGGCGAGCCCCTCACCAATCCTGCCAAACCTCAAGCAAGCTTTTGATGTGCCGCGAAGGTACCTGAAAATCCACTGAACAGCTTTCCAATGTTCTTTACCAGGATTAGCCATGTATCGACTGACCAAACTCATAGCATATGACAGATCAGGACGTGAACAAACCATGGCATACATCAAGGAACCAACAGCACTAGAATAGGGAACTCGAGACATGTACTCAATATCATCTTCAGAGCTAGGACATTGCAAAGCTGACAACTTGAAATGAGAAGCAATAGGAGTAGTAACTGACTTTGCATCATGCATATTAAAACGATGAAGAACTTTCTCAATGTACTTTTCCCGACTAAGAAACAACAAACTAGACTTTCTGTCCCTTTTAATTTCCATGCCTAGTATTTTCTTAGCAGGACCAAGATCCTTCATCTCAAACTCACTACTTAATTGATTCTTTAAAATAGTGATCTCTTTCATGCTCTTGGCAGCAATCAACATATCATCAACATATAGCAGCAAATAAATAGGTGATCCATTAACAAACTTGATATACACACAACTATCATACTGAGATCTCTCAAAACCATGTGTAAGCATAAATGAATCAAACCTTTTATACCACTGTCGTGGCGACTGTTTCAGACCATAAAGGGACCTCTTTAATTTGCAAACAAGATCCTCCTTACCAGGCACAACATAACCTTCAGGTTGGTCCATATATATCTCCTCCTCCAACTCACCATGCAGAAAAGCAGTCTTTACATCTAACTGCTCAAGCTCAAGATCATGCATAGCAACAATACCAAAGAAAGCACGAATAGAACTATGCTTCACAACCGGGGAGAATACATCATTATAATCAACACCTGGAATTTGACTGAAACCTTTTGCTACTAACCTTGCCTTAAACCGTGGAGGCTCATTAGGAGACAAACCTTCCTTTCTTTTAAATATCCACTTGCAGCGGACAGCCTTCTTTTGTTTAGGCAAGTGCACAACATCCCATGTGCCATTCTTCTCAAGCGATTGCATCTCTTCTTGCATCGCACCTACCCATTTCTCTTTATCAACCGAAGCAATGGCTTCAGTATATGTAGCTGGTTCAATATCATGCTCCACCTGTTCAGCACAACTCAAAGCATAATCAACAATATCACATTCTTGAATTAATCGGGTAGGAGGTGCAATATTTCTCCTAGGGCGGTCAGCAGCAATAGACCGTCCTTGTCGCTGAACAAAAGGTGGTGAAGGTGGAACATCATTATCATCATTGTTGGTTTCAGGAACCACAAATTCATTCTCCTTTGCGTGCTCCACCTGCACGCCAATTCTGTGTTGCTCATCATCAGAAACATCAGGAGAATCAATAGCATCAGAAATATCAGTAGGCAGACTATCATTAAACATAACCGCCTCATTAAAAATGACATTCCTGCTCAACACAATTTTCTTAGTTTCAGGATTCCATAATCTATATGCCTTAACTCCTGAACCATAACCAAGGAAGATGCACTTAACAGCCCTTGGCTCCAACTTTCCATTATCAACATGAGCGTAAGCATGCAACCAAAAACTCTCAAATCTGAATAATCAGCAGGCGAACCAGACCATACCTCAATTGGAGTTTTCTTATCAAGTGGAACAGAAGGTGACCTGTTGATGAGATAACATGCGGTGGAGGCTGCTTCAGCCCAAAAACCTCTATGCATCTTTGCATTAGACAACATGCAGCGAGCCCTCGAAATAATGGTCCTGTTCATGCGTTCAGCCACGCCATTCTGTTGAGGGGTGTACGGAATGGTATGATGTCTTACCATCCCATCATTGCTGCAAAACTCATCAAATTCATTTGAACAAAATTCCATACCATTGTCAGTACGGAGTATCTTAACCTTCTTTTCAGTTTGGGTTTCTACCATAACTTTCCACTTCTTAAAAGCATTAAAAACATCAGATTTATGTTTCGGGAAATATGGCCACACTTTCCTTGAGTAATCATCAATAATAGTAAGCATGTAATTAGCACCACCATTAGAAGTTCTACGGGACGGACCCCAAACATCAGCGTGAACATAATCTAAAATGCCTTTGGTGGTATGAACGGAAGCATTAAATTTTACTCTTTTATGCTTACCAAAGATGCAATGCTCACAGAACTCAAGTTTACCAAAATCGCAGCCATCAATTAGCTCTCTCTTTGTCAATTCTGCCATGCCAAGCTCAATCATATGTCCAAGACGCTTATGCCAAAGGTTAGTCTTACTAGAATCAGAACTAACAGCAGCAGCAATACCAGGCAAAGTGCTACCTCTAAGGACATATAATTTGCAGAATTCATATCACCAATCATAATAATGAGAGAACCTGATGATACCTTCAAAAGTTTGTTCCCACCTTTGTACTTGTACCCGTCACAATCAAGGGTACTCAAAGAGATCAAATTTCTCGCCATGGAGGGTATGTGTTTCACTCCTGTCAACGTGCGTGTCATCCCATCATGGGTCTTGATCTGAACAGAACCAATGCCAACAATGCTGCACTGGTTGTCATTCCCCACACGCACAAAATCTCCATTCTGCACAGACTCATAAGAACTGAACCAATCTTTGTTACAGCAAATATGAAACGAACATGCAGTATCAAGAATCCATTCATCATCACGTGAAACACATGCAGCCAAGACAGCTAAGCAATCTCCATCAGAACTATCATTACCAGCAACAACAGCAGCCTCACCCTTACGGTGACAACGGCAGCCTTACCATTACCATCATTATTTTTCGGTTGGTAAGTTCCGTTCCTTTTCTCCTTGTTCTGCAGCTTCCAACAATCATCAATATTGTGGCTAGATTTCTTACAATACCTGCAGAACTTGTCACGTCCTTTGGACTTTGAGCGACCTCTGTCGCCCTTGCTCTTATCTCTGTTGTTGTGGTAGTAGTTATCTCGCTGCTCAGGCCTGCCACGGACCTCTAATGCCTCCGCCTTGGAGGACGAACTTTCAGCCTGCACCATAGATTTCATTTTCTCCTTTTGTTGGAGAGCATCATAAACTTCCGCGAGAGTTAGTTTGTCGCGGCTCAATAATATGGTGTCACGAAAATTACTGAAAGAATTAGGCAGCGAGCATAAAAGAAGAAGACCTAAATCCTCATCCTCATACTTAACTTCTATAGACTGCAAATCAGAAACAATCTCTTTCCAGGAAGATATGTGATTCATTACCGAACCTCCCTCTTGCAACTTATGCGAGAACAGCTTCATCTTCACGTGCAATCTTCCCGTGAGATCCTTGGACAAACAGATCTCCTCTAGTTTGACCCATAACTCGGCGGTGGTTTTCTCCTGCAACACTTCCTATTATTGGACAGATGGAGTTGAATCAACGATAAAGCCTTACGGTCTTTCCGCTTCTCCGCATCGGTCCAGGTATCCTTCGCTTTCTCGCCGAAAGCATCGATCGCTTCATCTAGATCTGAAGATTGGGCGAGAATCGCCCTCATCTTCACTTGCCACAAAGCAAATCTCGTGGTGTAGTCCAACTGCGGTAGATCGAACTTCAGCGACATCTCGTAAACCCTAGATCCAAAGAACACGGGCTCGATACCACTTGTTATAATTCGTGATGCACAATAACGAAGAACGAAAAGAAAAACACTGCAGGGGACACGAGATTTTAACGTGGAAAACCCTTGCAACACACAAGGGAAAACCACGGGCGCCAGCCAGCAAAACTTCACTATTTCGGTGGTGTTTACAAACGCCGTGGGTGTACAATGATGCGATGAAACCCTAGCAGCGGCTTACGGGGAAAATATATACGGTGGCAACGATCGTGGCGCGGGGCTTCCCCCGCACCCCCTGCACCAGGCCTCGGTGTGGGCTAACACTCGCCGCTCGGCCCAAGCCTCGCGACGGGCCTCGCTCCGCTCGTCGAAGTTAGCCTCTTCTAAATTTGGATCACAATATAACAGCTGATAGTTTGGATGGGTGGTCACGGCTAGGTTTACCGTGGAGTTATACGATGGCACTAAAAAAAGCCCCCTCATCGGTGGATTTTCCGGACGGCACAAGCGGTAGTCGCATGCAAAAAAAAAAGGCTTGCGGATAAGCATTCCCGCAGGCAAACACAACCAGCACATACATTTCCGCGGTAGATCCCATACCGGCAGTAAATTACACCGCGGTAGGAGGAAAAATGGCTGGCATTTATTAATGTCGTGGTAGGTTAACACGGGCATATATTAGCGTGTCGGGACTGGACTTGACTTTCTAACTGGGTCTAACCTCTTAGACTGCTCAAGCACGTGTCGCTCGAGGGGGTGTCCCACCACCGCTGATCCTACCCTTTAGAGATCGTCTCCATGTCTCGTGCAACCACACTCCCCATCCTTCTAGTCTCTCTCGAAACCACCCCTTAACGAATTTGCAGCGGTTTGCGGAGGAGATAGTTAAGGCCACAGGCCAGCGGTGACGTGGTCCGATTGCTAATTCTTTGTTTTTCATTTAAATATAGTGGCATTCAAACCATTTGAAGCAAATTATGGCAAACCACCATCATATCTAGTGGTATATGAGGCACAAATACACATAATTTTTTTTGTTTTGCCCTTTTTAAAATGTCAATGATTAAAACTATTGTGGCATTGTTTGATGTCGATGATGTTCATTTTGGTTCTTTTTCGTTGCAGTGGTCGATGATTAAAATTTTGGGGCACTACAAGTGATCCCCGGATAGTTGAACTGAGCTTTGTGACATGCACAAATACAAATCTAATGCATCCCTTTTGTCGTTGAGTATCGACGGTGCTCCGGTGAGGGGTGCCTCATTGAGGAGAGAGAGGGGGAGCCATGGGGCGAGGATTCACCGGGATGGGGACACCCGATTTACCTAGCTTAGGAAACCTCATGACAATGGCGAGGCCCTACTGTTGGTTGTCTGGAATTATCAGACAACAAGTGCGAGATTACAATAAGTTGTGTTGCACATGCCTCTAGGGCTCACAAGATATGTCATATAAAGCGCTCGGATCTAGGGTTACATGGTAGAGATCCACCTGGTACGGCTAAGTCTAATATATGTTACATTATCTTGCCTTGAACGTGAAGGATTCGATCTACCATCTATGTCTTATGGATCTGACCTATTGGGCTCCGGGCTAGACTCCTCCGTCTTGATTCACTAGTAACTAGGCTGTCCGGTTGGATCATAGGCTCAACTACCATTTGTGGGCCATCTGGAATTGCCAAAATTGAGACCCCGTGGTATATCTAGTTAGCATATCCACAACACTATTTGACTTTGCTTGAACTATCCCGAGGCTTTGTGTGTCCGATATGTAAGTATGATGCTTCGATTCATCCAATGATTATACTATGTCACTATTTAATGGAAAAGGCCATCCATAAGGCCTTGTCATATATCCATGCGCATTACTTACACATTTGATTTAGTCTTATTGGTTGAGTTTTTTCCTCCTTGCGTCTTTATATGAGGCATGTTGTTCTTGAGTTAGCTCTACTTGATGTTCATTTTGGTTCTTTCTCATTGCAACGGCTGATCCCGGGGATTTGTGTGTCCAATATATAATTAGGATTCATGCTCTTGATATTCATTTTTGGTAGTTTTTCCTTGCAATGGTCAATGATTATACTCAGGCTCCATCCGATGAGAAAAGATGCCCATAAGACCCATATGCACATATACATTATTTGCTGATTCGATTTGATGTTGTAGGCATTGTTTTTCCTCATGTTTATTTATATGAGGTTTCACCTATGGGTACTTGAATTTTTTTTCAAATATATTTTCGATGATTAAAATGTTTAGACGCGCACTACAGGTTCGTCAACGTTTGTTTTGGTTCACTGGCCAAATATGTATACAATATCCAATGTAAACTATCGATTGTGATGTTTGAGAGAGATTGATTATCGTATGGTACGGTGCGCAGCCCACTCCAGTTATACTCCACTTTTCTGCATATTTATTCTCCGTCCAAACTCATAACGCACACACGTCTAGTAGTCTACCCATGTTTATGTAGGACTTGCCGCGGTCGGTCGCCGATGTCCCAAGTTCCAAAAGAAAATAATGGCCGCCCCTCCATTGCTGTGGGTCGTTGGCCAACCCCCACTACTACACGGTAGGGATTTAGGGGCACTTTGCCCCGGGGCACTTTTCAAAGTGCCCCTAAATACCCCCTTTTAGAGGCACTTTGGCCAAAATGCCTCTAATGCCCTACCTATTGGGGCAGTTTGGAGAAGTGCCCCAATTGGTATACACCTATCGGGGCAGTTTGGAGAAGTGCCCCAATTAGTATACACCTATTGGGGCAGTTTGGAGAAGTGCCCCAATAAGTCTAGACATATTGAGGCAGTTTGGAGAAATGCCCCTATAGATGGTTACATTTTGGGGCAGTTTAGAGAAGTGCCTCTATAGGTGGCTACCATTTGGGGCAGTTTGACAAGTGCCCCAACCGGTACCAATCTATTGAGCATTTAACAAGTGCTATAATTTGTGCCCTGCAGTTTGAAGTCAAATTAAACTACATGGTATAATCTAAAAAATCTACTAAACAATAAACTGTCTTCAGAAACAACAAAAGCATACTTCAGAAACAACAAAAGCATAAAACACCACCTTCTAATAAAAGTACATAGATATAACTCAAACAAACCATCGCATAGAACTTCAAAGCTAACACAAGCAAATACAAACACAGAAAATCCAAACTAGTTGATAATCAAAACAAGTTCACTGTAGAAACCTTCACCTAGCAATCTAGCTGGCTTCATGGCACCTCGCAATGATCCTCTGCAGCTCTTCGCTCCTCGGCAACTCGTCATGTCCTCTGCATTGCAGCCTCAAGCCAACTCCATCTCCAGAACCACCACAATAGGACTTAGTAGCTCACCGTGACGGAATAGACAGCACAACGACATTGGAAGGGCCCTTCGATTACCAACACTTCTTGGTCTGGTTCTCTTGGCCTATTTTCTTCTTGGCCTTCTTCTTCCCTGGTTATCGAATCACAAATCCTCTGTGAGGTAACTTAAAAGAAAAAGAAATGTAGATGACTAGATGCCAACCGTCATGGGGCATAAGATATTTGTTATGATGCCAGTTGTACATGGCATAATTCCAATCATTTTTGGTAGGAATAGTTCAGAGAATCAATCAAGAATTAGTAAACTTGTCTAGCTCCATTTTTCTGTTACAGGAAGATATCTATGTGAAATCAAGAGCATGAACCAAAACACTGGAAGCTTTTATCTTGAGCGGAGTACATAAGAATACATCTAGATTTTTTTGTAGTAGTAGGGAAGATCAACCAAGAATTCGTAAAGTTTGTCTAGCTCCATTTACTTGTTACCGGAAGATAGCTATGTGAGATCAAGGATAAGAGAACATGGACCAAAACACTGGAAGCCTATATCTTTAGCGGACTACATTAGACATTCAGTAAAAAAATTAAGAAGAGTTAAATTGTATCCGTATGAAAAGCAGCGTGCTGTAATACCTGCCTCATCTCCTTATGTATCATCCCGAAAAGAAATAATGAGATGATATTTCTAGTATTCAGCTAAAGTACATCACTATATTATATACTTTCTCTAATCTAGATTAATTAACTTAAATTTATCTATATTTATATATTTCTAGACTCATTTTGTGTATAGATGCGAACCTAGATAAATACAGATCAATTAATTTAGGATGGAGGAAGTAACTTTTTACTATGTTGTGATGATGAACTGATATATTGTGAAGTAAATTGTTCGAATGAGCTAACTCCGATTTTTTTTATCTAAAGGCATAAATATGAGGTGAAGGGAAGATTATACTCGGAATAAAATGTTCTTCATATGCAGGCGTTGGAGTGAATAAGGCACGCTTCCAAAAACATAAATAGGTACTCAGAAAAATACAACAGAAAACTGGAAATTAAGGCCTTAAAAATCCTTCATCGAAACATAATAACATGATGAAATATAATAACAGGGTCCGGAGTGGAAGCTGTCTGAAACATACTACTCTACTCCTACCAAGCATCACATTCAATCGCACGAAATCTTCTGTATTAAAAAATATCCACAAAAGATTCTAGAGAGTAGAGAGTCATCGAGCCTGAGCAGCGCACATTCACATGGCATTCAGCAATTCTAGAAAAATCTCTTACCTCCTAGACATTTCTCGTCCCAAGGCGCTTAACTACGTATAGGAACGATGAATCCAATGAATACTGGCGTTAGCTTCCATCCAATGGTGCGTGATGAATGACAGATGCATGTCTGCCGGTTGAGCAACATCAACGATTGTGGTATCTCCAGAGGTGTTTTGGCGGAGAAAATATGAACGAAGTAGTGAATCCAAATTTGAACTACTACACTGTAATAGTAGAGATAGAGATATACATAAGCCAAGATGTAAGAGTATTCAATTTGCAAATTTATGCATTGACTGAAATTTTTTTCCTCGCATGAAGATTTGGATATACAAAGTTACGAAATATATAACTTACTGAAATGAAATTTAGTTTTGTGCAAATCATGGAACTGCAATTTTTAATCTCTAATATCGTCAATAACAACACAGTTATGACATTCTTATGCATATAATATCTCATTTCTCACCGGTGAGGGTCATAATGCAAATTTCTCAAATGAGTATAAATTATGAACAGATCAGAACAATTTATATAACGGTGTTCATGTGATATAACAAGGGAAAAAATAATGAGTATCAAATGGTTGCCACGTACTGAACCAACTGACAAAAGACAATACGTACAAAAGTAGGACCACTCCACTCATCTATTCCACTCTGGTATACAACTTCACAACCACACACTAATCCCCTTGCCTCCTATTGGTCTATTACTTCTTAGAAGTTCTGACAAAAACAAAAACACCTAATGTGCAGAAACACACATAGACACCACGAAAGACAGAAAATTCCGATATTTGCAATGGGATAAGAAGAAAAACATTGTGTTAGCCAGAAGCACAGATTGTGACGTTACTCCCATGTAATAAATGATCAGCAAAATCGGGAACCAACCGAAAAAAAAGATAGCGATGTGCTCACCTTTTGCCTATGCAGTTCCGCTCCCTCCAAGAGTAGATCCCACATGCTAGATGCAGATGGAAGTAAAGCAGGAACATGCAATCGCTAGCTGTGTGTAGA
Organism: Lolium multiflorum; assembly: GCA_030979885.1. Taxonomy (NCBI): domain Eukaryota; kingdom Viridiplantae; phylum Streptophyta; class Magnoliopsida; order Poales; family Poaceae; genus Lolium; species Lolium multiflorum. The sequence goes on from CM061750.1 coordinate 26,436,045, forward strand.
GAATAGGTGGATGCCTAGCGTTTGGCGGGCTGGCTCGTGTATGCTGTCCAGGAAGTGTTCCGTGAACATGCTGGATTCAAATTTGGCCGGCGGCATATATAGTGAGTCACGTCAGGAGCTATCTCGAAGGTGCGGGCTGGTTCAGGCACAATACATGTGGAAAGAGGTGCTGCGAATCCGGGAAATAACAGCGGTTCGATCTAAAGGATCAGCGTCTGATGGAGGGTGGATATGAGTGAAAGAGAAGAAATCAATGGCTCAGATTGGGTTCGGCTTGCTCTGGCGGGAAACCTGAAGAGGAGGTGGTAAATCCAAATTCAAAACTGCTACACTATAGTAGTATATAATACATTGTCTATCTCTAATAATTCTTACCTTATGTACAACACAAAATTATTGAATAACATGTGTTAGGAATTTCTAAATAGAAACATAACACATAACACATACCCATATTAATCTGAGGCATCTCAATGTTGATGACACCTTTCTAACACGTGAACAACTTGTCCCACCGATTGCTTAGTCCACCCGAACAAATCATGAACAGTATATGCTAAATAATAAAACAATTATTACCTAGCATGAAGCAGAGCTCGAGCATGAGTTTCTGAATCTTCACCTATGCCATGCCCAGGACGTCATCCTGTGAGAACAGTCAAAATACAATTTGTGTTTGAGTTATACACGTGGTAGTTGGTGTTTCTCTCATTAAAACCAAAATACATAGATAATCTTATTTCTTATTTTTTACCAAAAAACTTAATTTACAACAACACCAGCTACAGCTCAAGCTTCCTTTGTAGTAACATAATTATTGATATTACTGTATACTGCAGATATAGTGCTATAAAATTAACTCTTAAAGCTGCAACCCAAAAGAAAGATCGTGCATCACTTGCAGTGAAAGGAGTTCATCAGAAGATGTACAGATAGATCTAGATAGATAGGAGAGAGAGAGAGAGAGAGAGAGAGAGAGAGAGAGAGAGAGAGAGAGAGAGAGAGAGAGAGAGAGAGAGAGAGAGATATGGTTGACTGACCTCATCACGGTTCAGGAATTTTAAAGTTCCTCTCATCATCACTTTGCAAGTGCTGCCGACAACCGTAACTGAATTTTTGTTTGACAAAGAAAATAAACCTTGGATGTTTGGTCGAGAGTTGATTTTCCTCGTCTCATGATATCGTCAGAAAGTAATATCTTTGGTTTAGCTCTTCAATTGGCGATATAATGATGTGCCAACCCTTTTCCAAATTGGTGGAACCTGTGTGGTTTTAATTTTAGCGCTATCATTAAATTTCAGCTTGTCTGCTGATGACTCATAGGAATTTTTATTGCAGATTGACAATACGTATTGCACGTAACCATTACAGGATATTCTGCACACGTACTATCGAGTTCCGACCAAGGGTTGTTGTATTTTCTACTGGGGATGAGTTGGTTCGGCCGGCCACTGCAAACTCTAAATCATGGTCAGGTTATTTCTACTATTCCACACTGTTTGAATCCTTTCCCCTTCTTTCTGTTCTATGTGAGCAGAGTCATGGCGAGCTGCACCAACTCGACGGGCGTGGCGACCACTGCATTTGTAGCAAATTATTAATTGGACGATTGATGATTGTTTCATGGGAAAATTTCTACAGGTTGTTTGAGACATGCATCAGATTATAGCTTAGACTTTGTATGGTGTCATTTCCAATTTTGAGACACACGCATAGGTGCAATTGTGCAGATTCAGTTTTTGTATGTTTTCATTTCTGAAATCAGCTTATATCTCAGGTTCCGACTGCATTCTCAAATAATTTCTAAAATTGCACATATTCTCCCATGTGATTGACGAGGTCACCAAGCCAAGAAGAGGCGCTGCAATTCGCTACAGGAGGGCACGGTGGGGTAAGCGTTGGCGCTGCGGCCATGGTGGCTGCAGTGGTCAATGCCAAGGCGTCTCACCACATCCTTGCACTATGGTATATTTATTAGGACTGGTCTATCTATGATGCACTTTCTTTCTTATGATAGGTACTTATTTATGCTCCTGAATAGCAGCTGCCACCCTTAAAAAAATGATGCTTATTTATGTCTCTGGCTGCAGCTGTCAAACTCACTTGCATTCATTAATAAATGATAGATAGTACCTATATCAAACATTGCTGGAGTCATCTCTTGGAGAAAACAGTTTACACTTGATGGGTATGCATATTATGCCTTGTGTTAATTGTTCAGTACACTGGGAAAGCAATACTAGCTTGTACTTAAAATGTCTGTCCAGCCTGCCAGTTCCTAAAATCTAGCTTTACCAACTGAGTTCTAAAAAGGGGAAGGGCTTCTATTGATTGTGTGAGTGGTATGATCTTGTTCTCTACCAACTCCTATTTATCTCCTCATGTCCTGTGCTCCACCATTCCTCTAGAGCATAGGCAGATTCTTATTATAAGCTTTGGTAGCGTGTGAGACAACAGAGGTGACCTCCCAATTAATTTGTTCCTGCAGCTAAGGAAGATGATAGTGTTTGCTATACATACATAGAGATCTCTAGGCACCCCTTTGGTTTAAAACTTAAACTTACCCAAAAAATTCTTCGAAATAATGCATGCTTCCCTTTTTTAGTCATCCTATGGAGTTGCTAACTATTGGTGCAATAATGGAACATGATTCTTGCTAATTATTGTGACCAAGCAAGTGGACAGAAATGTTTTAGGTGCATTGAGTGAATTGAATTTGCTGGTTAGTTAATTTTGGGAGAGTTGGGTTAGTGAATATGAAGGTACATCAGTTTCTCCAATAACATTTCGATCTGTGTTGGTCCATCCTAAAGATTATTCATGCTTGGCTCATTTGTACATATGTGTGCTTGTTGTTATTTATCATAATTGATGTAGTGAATAGTTGGTGATGTTTAGTGTGGTAGCCACTAAAAATTGTCTGTGTAGTGGTTCATCCTAAAGTCATTGTTGGCTGTGTTGTACGATTTTCACAGGGTTGTTTCTTTCCTAAAGTCAATGTGGAGACTAGGCGGACTCAAGTGGTCACCGACTTGCCTCGGTACGCCAGCCAACACCCTATCAAATCGAGAAATTTGAGGTATGCAATCTGAATTCTTGATGAGTTTGAGTACTGCTGCTTGGAGTATGGCCGGTGTTTCTATGTTCATGTGTTTCACATAGGATGGTAGCCTAATTGGAAAAGAATCATTCATGTTCTTAATTTCCTTGTTTCTGTTGTTGGTCTGTTCTGAGCTAAGAAAATATAAATGCAATTAGGCAAGTTGCTTTCATCAGATCTTGGAATGTTCTAATTAATCATCTAAAGATAAGATAAGCCAGTTATAGTTAATTATGATTATTTGTTGCCTGCCAAATGTAGACTACGAATGATCATTCATGGGATGGATCATTGTAGCTATATGTTCACCACAACTTTCATGAATAAAAATTCCATGTTTATACAGTAGCCCAAGCGCTCTATTAAGGCTTGACAATCATTTGTCCAGTCCTCAAACTGAAATAGACATGTTTTTTGATCTTTCAATTTAGGTTTTATATCCTCTGTACCCTACCTTGGTATTACTACCCGAACCACATGCTTTTGTAAATTATAACCAAATTTGTTTGTTGCATGTTACGTAATCCTACAAGGAATGAAGTGGTTTGGTCCTGGCCTTCACTTTGATTCAAATTGTGGAAAGCATATTTAATTAACATATATTTACTTGCAGTTGTTAGTTCTCTAATATTTTGCTTTATACCTATGCTTTTGAGGTGCAGAAAGCCATGGAGCTTTTGAGAACCCTATGATGGCATTCAGGTACAGGGGTATGACCATATCGACTAATATTTTTGCCCCATCCTTATAACTTTCTGAAGATTCATATGCATACTTAGTTACATAAGCTATATTCTTTGTTGATTTAGAAACCTACTATTTTTCATGATCCTTGGATCAGGTCCACTGTGTCTGTGAAAATGTGTGCCATTATATGCTTGAATGTGAAACACCTTCTCCATGCACACCTCTTGCAAAATGTTCCTTTGTTCCATTCTTGCCCACGTCTCTTTTAGTGAAATAAGGTTATGCTATTTTCTTATCAAAGAATATATTTTAATTTGGTTCTCTTGGGTTCAGCCTCTCAAGCTCGGTCTAGAATCTTTATCAAAGAAGAGTTAGAAGAGGTCGAGAGGAGATGGCATGTGCAACCAGAACTTCGCTGATGCTCTGCGATACATGTGCGCAAATTGATGTTGGTATTTAGATTGCGGTAATCTCGATGCGATTTTGCTGGGAGAATTGGGATAGTATTTTTAGGCACATTAGCATTAGTGATTTGGTTTTATCAGGAGGGGTACGTGCTGACCACACCACAACGCAACAATAACAAAGTTGATCTGGAGCTACATGCTAGCGGCGTTGTTCACTTTGTACTTACTATATAAGATTTTTCTCTAGATTAATTTAGTTTCTGAAATTACACAATATTTATGGTAAATTATTCACAAATATAAACAAAGTATCTCACAGTCCAACATGATGAACTAACATGTTGGCTAAATGGGTGGACATCAGTAGCTTGAATTCCTTGGCGGATGGCAGGGGCTTTGCTTTTGAATTTTTAGTCTCCTGCATATATCAAGGAAACGGGAGTAATTTGATAAGAGATTTTTATTGTATTTCTTACAACTTGTTTTTATGACTATTTAATGGTACCTTTGTCATTTGATGTGTTTCAGGCATGTTTTCCAAAATAAGAATACATGCCATTTAATTTTGCTTTGTTCTGTTGGTAAACGCAGCTTGAACACATGCATATGACTCCTCTTGTGGACTGGTTGCTACAATTGAAATACTTGGGCTCCTTATGCCTTCCCTTTACATAAGGTCCTATATCTGGTGAGCATACACTATCTACTTCTTTAGGCGATGATTGATGTTTCTCCATATATTAGATTGGTTGTGTGTTTTCCTTCTAAAAATAGACAGTGCCTTTAGTTTAGCTGACAGTACCAGACCGACTGGTGTTGTGAGGCTTTGTAGATGGTTTACACTTCCCCATTGGAACAAATGCAGGGCATTATCACAAGAGGGCTTTCTCCTGCCCTCGCGCTCCCTGGCCTGCATTCTAAATCGCTTTGTTCAGGTCCACCCAAACTTTCTTGTGTAACTTCGCTGCTGCTTAGTATTGATTTGTATCTGCTTACTGTGTGAAGTGAAGTTGTAAAATAACTATGCTATGAAATCTGTTTTGACCACTCACAAGTTTGCTTTTTGTAAAATATGTTCTTATAATATGCAAGTCATGTATTTGCCACTACAAATTGGGATTTACTGAATTTTGAGTAAACTACTGATATGTTGTTTTTTTTTCTAGTTCAAACGTTCATCATATTGTGGTCGTGGCACATACTCCGGAAGCAATTCAGTTCGCTCTAGGCCTTACCGATGGAATTGTTTATATCATGATTGGAAGCTTGCAGTTTTTACTTTAGCTTTTAGTTGGAAACCTGATATTTAGAATGTTGTGAAGTTACATGTATTACATATTTGTAATGATGTGATATATAGAGTTCTGGATTATGTATATGTATTACAGGGTTGAACACTTTTCTGGTACATTTGTACATTTGGATTATGTGCATACATTGCTGTTTATATTTGCCTCTATTATTATACTGAAGCATCCACCTAAATTTGCCGAAGCATCTTCCTAGATTTGCCTCTAATGTGTTTTGGGGCATTTCTTAGAGTTGCCGCTAATTGTGTTTTGGGGCAGATGTCAAAGTGCCCCTAAAAGCTTTTTGGGGCAGATCTCAAACTGCCCCAAAAACCTTTAGAGGCACATCTCAAATTGCCCCTAAAAACCTTTAGAGGCACATCTCAAATTGCTCCTAAAAACGTTTAGAGGCACATCTCAAATTGCCCCTAAAAACCTTTAGAGGCAAAATTCAAACTGCTCCTAAAAACCTTTACAGGCAAATCTCAAACTGCCCCTAAAAACTTTTAGAGGCAAATCTCAAATTGCCCCTATAAACTTTTAGAGGCAAATCTCAAAGTGCCCCTAAAAACCTTTAGAGGCAAATCTCAAACTGCCCCTAAAAACTTTTAGAGGAAAATCTCAAAGTGCCCCTAAAAACCTTTAGAGGCAAATCTTAAAGTGCCCCTAAATGTATTTGAGGCATTTCATTCAAAGTGCCTCTATTTCAATTAGGGACACAAGCATCCGAGGCACTTTTCATAGTGCCCCTAAAAGTAATTAGGGGCACTTTGACCATCTATTGGGCACTTTGAAGTGCCCCTAAACATAGACCGTACAGTAGTGCCCATTCCACTCCCCTCTACGCTTCGACAAGAAAAATACAGCACTCCAGCCGGTATTCCAATTTTTTTCCTCCAATGCATTCGGGCCTATTTTCCATCGGGCCTCCACTCCGGCGAGCCTATAAAACCGCTCCTGTCTGTCCATCGCTGACCACCATCGTACCGCACAGTCTCTCTCAACATATATCTGCTCTCTGCCTCCACTCGTACGTGCTTCAGACTCAAGATCAGTGATCACTAGCTGCTAGCAATGGAGCAGGGAAGAGGCAGTGCAGTTACCGTGGTCGTCGCGCTCCTGCTCGTCTGCGTGCTCTTCGACGCCAGAGTTGCCGACTCGGCGGTGTACAACGTCGGCGACAGCAGCGGCTGGTCCTTCAACACCGACTCCTGGTCCACCGGCAAGCGCTTCAAGGCCGGCGACGTCCTAGGTACGTCCTATGTCAATGCATGATGTGTTGCTGCAAACCGACTGCCACGAAGTTTTGATTCATGCGACCTGAATGTGGGTGCAGTGTTCAAGTATGACGCGACGGCGCACGACGTGGTGGCGGTGAGCGCGGCGGGGTACAGGGCCTGCCACTAGTGGAAAACGGGGCTATAGGCCCGGTTCATTTGGGCCTTCATGTAAAACAAACCGGGACTAAAGGTCCCGCCACGTGGGCTGCTGGGCGTCGAGGAAAAACCTTTAGGTTTAACGGTTAAGTTATTTCGTTATTTTTTTATCTATTTGGTTCCCAATTATTTTTCGCTCCTCTTTTTTTCCTATTTTTCAGAATTTCTAGTATTTCAGTTATTTAACTAGTTTAGTTTCTAACTACTTAATCTCTATCAAATTACTCGGTGTCAAACTTCCCGCTGTCACCCATCCTCCCACTTTCAAAGCTTTACGCTTAACTTCCAAGTTCTTTTCCCATCCCGCTTCCAAGTGCTTGCGCGCATGTTGTGATACTAGTATCATATCAATCCTATTAACATGTTGGTCGATGTCACACTTATTTATTATTCGAAATCCAAATAATTATTTTAATAAACAAAACTAATAACGTACATGTTGTGGTAATGGTATTATAATTATAATTTTTTAAATCTGTATTATAATTGTTTTTTAATTTATTATTTTTTAATATTTTTTTAAACTTGAAAATTTGAAAATCTAAAAAATTGGCTAACTTTGTGGTTAAGTAATAGTAATCTTTATGCATGATGTAATTATTATTTTAAAAAAATTAAAAATAAAATTCTTTAAAAAAACTAAAATCTTCCTGCTTTCATATTTTCATTTGGAATTTTGAGAATCTAAAATTGGCTAACCGGTAAACCCTAGTGAATTCGGATGTAACTTTTTTAGCAGTTTTTTGATATATTATACGTTTTTTTCGACGTCGTCAAAAGTTATTGCGGTTTTACCATTTTTCAAAACATTTTTGCAAAATAAGTGAAAATTCAAATTTGTTAATTTTCCCTAATAGTAGGTTGCATAACATACAAGAATCCGAAAACATTTTATTTTTTGAATTTTGTATCATTTTCTTTTATATTTTTGTTAAAAAAGCGATCCAGGGGGTGGAGGTGCATGGGGAGAAAAACCCTTTAGTCCCCTTATTACCAACGGGACTAAAGGGTAGACCTAGTCGGTTGGTAATACGAGGGGGACTAAAGGGTTTGCCATAGACCACCTTTAGTGGGTTAATAAGGGGCTAAAGGTCCAACGAAGGACTAAAGGGTTTCATGATGAACGGTAATCGTTTGGGTTTGGTTCAAAAAAAGGGTGGGACGAAAGGCCTCTTTTCCACTAGTGTGTGCCAAGCCGGCGAGCGGCGCCAAGGTGTACAAGTCCGGCGCCGACCGCGTCACGCTCGCCCGCGGCACCAACTACTTCATCTGCAGCGTTCCCGGACACTGCCAGTCCGGCATGAAGATCGCCGTCACCGCCGCTTGATCCATCACACCATGCACGTCACGTCGCACGGTCGCAGTCCTACTCCTGAATAAAGTTGCTGTACGTTAACATAATAAGTATGCGCCCGTCGATCCTATAATAACGTTGTACAGTTTGATTCCGACCCTGATCGTGTTTGTGGTACACCCAAATAAAAGAACACCGGATGGTTGAACCGAACTGTGAGGCAGCACGGCCGCAGCACACACCAGCTCAAACTTTTCCTCACCCAAAACCCTACCGACCATGCCGCCGCCACCGACCCTGCCGGACGAGCTGCTCGAGGAGATCTTCCTCCGCCTCCCGCCCAACGAGCCTGCGTGTCTGGTGCGCGCTTCCCTCGCCAGCAAGCTCTGGCTCTCCCTCCTCTCCGGCACTAGCTTCAACAGCCGGTACCGTCAGTTCCATGGCGCCCCCCAATGCTGGGCTTCGTTTATTCACGTCCTCCGTTCTCCGGCTCGGTAGTGCCGGTCTTCGTCTCAACCACGAAATTCGGCGCACACAATCCCGACGAGAAATCCAAGGTGCTGGACTGCCGTCATGGTCGCGTTCTCCTTTTGGACACGGGTGTGGCACCCATGGAGCTCGTAGTCTGGGACCCAATGACAGGCCGCCGTGCCCGTAGGGAGCTATGCGTGCCCGAAGGCTACCGCTGCAACGGCTATGTGGCCACGGTGCTATGTGCCGTGGCGGGCTGCGACCACCGCGCGTGTCATGAGGGCCCCTTCCGGATCGTCTTGCTCAGGCTTGACATGAGCCATGGTGGTTGTGTTGCAAGCGCGTGCGTGTCCTCGGCGGAGGTGGGTGAGTGGAGCGATAAGGGCTCTCGCGTGGATCTTGAGACCCAATATGCAGTCATCGAACCAATGCCACCCGTTCTCGTTGACGGCGCACTACACTTCATGCTTTGGTACAACTCGGACATTCTCAAGATTCTCAAGTACGACTTGGACTCCAATTGCTTATCACTGCTTGACGCGCCGGTGGTGGGGGTTTCCACTCACAGTGCAGCTATCCTCATGGCGATGGAGAATGGCAGTTTGGGATTTGCACACCAAGAGGGGTTAACCCTCAACCTGTGGTCAAGGACGATTGGTTCGGACGGAGCCGCAACGTGGACTCAACGTCGAGTCATTAATCTTAAAGATGTTCTCCCCATTCAAAATCCCAAGCAAACACTTAGACTGATTGGGTCGGTGGAGGGCAGCGATATAATTTTCGTGATCATGGATCTTGGTATCTACGAGATTAATCTCAAGTCATTACGGTGTAAGAAGATATGGAAGAGAGAAAGATTATGTGCTTTCATTCCGTACATGAGTTTCTATAATCCACGAGGTAAATTTGTATCTGATATTTTTTGTGATTTGGAACAAACTCATAGGTAATAGTATACCTGTTATGGCATAAACAAAATATTTAATGCAGCACAAAAGTTATATTTGATTTTTCACACTTGATAATAACTAGATAAAACCCCGCGCGTTGCTGCGGAAATAGTCGGATACATCGTATTGCACATAATGGTTTGATATAAAATTGAAAAATAAACATAAGAAATAATAGAGCATGACAGCTACATTAAATAAGCGTGTGGGGCTTGTGTTGTTCAAGTGGGCATAACTACATAAGTAAGAGCACTACCCATGCTAACAGAGAAAAATAAGAATATGTTCAATCGGTTCGTATTAAGTTTAAATTATGTAAATACATATCTCATTCCAATTGGAAATTTCTGCAGAGTTCTTTGTTTCGCCCTGGACACAATGAAATGAAACATTGAATTACTAATGGCCAAGTCAAAAAGATTCTCCCAAACGATGCATCTGAATCGCATAAGATCCTTGCTGGCAACACCAGGGATATCTTTGACTTACAATACTTGTAACTCCAAAGTCTAATATTACATACCAAATTAAAAGTCTAACAAAAAAACTAAAAATATTCATGCTTCTAGCGTTAACTACACACGCACACACAAACTTATCAGGAACATAACATATACTGATCTTTATAATAAGGAAAAACATTCAATAATTAACATAAATAGTAAACTGCTACTGTTTTTTTTTTGCTACAAATCACCATGCTTTTGCTAGCTGCATGCTTATATGTTGTATGGAGTCTGCAAATTACGGCTCATGCTTGGCATCCATATACATCTGTTTTAAAGGAATCATCCATATACATCTTGAGAAGTATTTCTATGCGGAATACACCAATACCCTGAAAATAAATCAATTGTGTTCTTTATGGTTCCTGAAAAGGGAGAATGTAAAGAAGTAGTTCTTCTGGCTCACTTCACAAAAGCAAATCCAAGCAGGAGCCTTTCATAAATTATCCAGAAGGAAAATTTGCACCAAGATGAGAGGAAATAGTCGACAGTCCAAGTAGCTCGAAATTATGAAATTGAGCACCTCCCCACAATCTCCCATGAGTACTTCTTAAAAAATAACTACTTGAGATCCCAATACTACCTTGAGCTTCTTCTGCAACTGCAGTTTGCAGATAAAGCGGGACGGGAAGGAGCTGGCCGTGCAACTGTGTAAAGGGCACCGCTGAGCCAGCTGGTCAATTGCTTCTAATATGATGACATATTCTAGTTGTAGCATACAGTGATGTTTATATGGCTGCCAAGTGATTATTGTTTATTAGCAAAGGAGATAATATCAGTCCTCATTTCAAAAACAAATTAAGTTGGATATCCAAAATAACACTCAAGAGGAAGCATTAAACCACTAACAGTATGGCCAGAATACACGCATGCCTAAAATGGAGTTATCTAATGAAGAGTTTGTCAAAAGGATAGAGAGCAGATCACCTGGATGGTCAGACGCATCTAACGGGCTGGAGTGATTCGACTGCATAAGAAAACCAGAGATTCTGTAGGGGGGCCTCGTACAGTGCAGATGGACTGCCAAAGGAAGAGTAGGAGCAGTTTCTCCATGGGTGAGATCGTGAGATGAACACTGACATTACCTAACGCCTGATGGAGATGGAGATTGTAATCTGACAGATAAATGGTTAGTGCGTGATTAAATCAAACACCTTTCATAATTCCAGACTTCCATGTGACCGAATTGATTATTTTAAAAGTCACAAGGCTAAGAGAGATAATTAACCAAACTGGAGCCCAACGACGTAGATCACGGGCGCGTACTTGCGCTGGAAAACAATGGAAATCACATGTATTTAAAGGCAAAGACGGCTGACGCCTACTTCAGTTTCTTCCACAAATTTACGGCCATGAAAGCGGTTGACTGTTGAGATCTTGTCCGTTTCACGTTCATTTGTGGAAGGGCGATGAAGGGTCGCCGGATCATAAATTACATTAAGTGATGGCAGAGAAGTGGTGAAGATCAGCAGGCGATACTCACGTTCATGTTGATATCTGGGTTGGACCTGGGCTATCTGCTTTTCTTATACAACCCATGTAAGACGAAGCGATGGAGGGGATGGAACATGGAGCGTGTCGCACTGTCGCTAAACCTCCTTCCGTTCGAATGCATGAAAAGGTTGTGCAGATTAAAAGGGTGACGTGGACGCATAGAAGAGTAGGAAAATGAGTTAGTGGGGGCTTCCTATTTAGAGATAAAAGATTTGTAGTTACTTCTTGCGAATTGTCAATTTTATATAATATCATCCCATATCGTTCGTGTAGTCACACTGAAAATTCTATGTTTGCAGGAAGGGTAAGGTCTTCTGACGCAGCATACTGACAACATATGTTTGAGATATATTTGTGGACAGAGGGCACTCTCATAGATATGAAAGATGAACCGTTAGAGGTTCTAGGGTTTTTATGATGAATTATGTCACAACATAGTAGCCATTGTTGTTGGCTTTTTCCAGTAAGCTATGCATTTTCCTTTGTTACTGGAGTGCATAAGGGTTGAATGAATAATTTTGGTATGAAGTTTCTTGCAGCATCTGCTATGTGCTCTGTGTTTAAATTGCTTGAAAATGTATCTCCGCATAGTATCTTAGTCTTCACATCTTTGAAGTTTGATCTCCGAGATTTGATCCAAATTCTAAGTTCATCTCCGAAAGAGGTACAATTGATGAGCAGACAATGGGAGGTACATGTCATTTTTTAGGTAAAGGGCGCTTCGTTACTTGAATGGTTTATACACCCGGCCTCGGCATGACTAGGGTGCAAACAGCCGCACACCATGGACGAAACAATCTATCCTAAGATAGTGAAGGACCAATCCTGAGATTATGTTGCCACCCATGTTGGATAATAAATTTCCTCGCTATGTACTTCAACTATGTAGACACTTGCGTAAAGATATCGCGATTCTCCGTAAGCTGAAGAGACAACCATGTATTAAGCAAAGTATTGCACCGATATATGACCTACATAAGAGAAGAATTTTTTCATCAAGCACTTTATCAATTCTACATAGCCATAGCGCCCAAATAACGGCAAGCGCTCCCACCCGAATAAGTACTTCAAACCGATGATTCACCCCATTGAGTCAGTTACCAAAATATTGACAACGCTACATGGCGGGTACACGATAGAACTAAGGATGGACACGAGCCAGCTCGGGCTGTGCTTGGTGCGAACCGCTCTTTAATTCACCGGAAAATGGCTCGGCTTGGGCTGGCTCGTTTGTCTCACGAGCCGCAGAAAGAACCTCGGCCCGAGTTTTGCACAAACTCACCGCAGCTCGGATCAGCTGGCAAGCTGCTCTTGCATGTCTCATTGCCATGTGGGCCCAACTTCTCCAGCGCCGTGAGGAGCGATCAGCGCGCCAGAGACGGTTGGTCGAGCAGCACGCCAGAGCATGGAGGGTGCAGCGCGTGAGCAACATGGAGAGAGGGTGGAGCAGCGCGAGGACGAGGAGGATGCTGCAGTGACCAGCGGTCTGGGCGCAACTCCGGGAGCAGCGGCGGCGTCTTGTGGAGTCCACAGCAGAGAGAGCCCGCGTGCATGGGATGGGAGGAAGCCGGGATTGAGCTAGGACAAGGAGGCACTAACCTCGAGCAAAACAATCGGCAACGATGGTAATATCTGGGGTGGCTAGAGAGAGCGAGGCTACCGACAGTTGGAGGACGACACCCTCGATTAATCTCCTCACGGGCCAAAATTGGGCGAGCTTTCGGGCCGGACCGAGCCGAGAAAAAAGCTTGCGGTGGTCTAGGTTTTTGGGCTCAACTCGGGCCAAGCGGCGGAATGCTTGGGCCGAGCCAAAAGCTCACCCCCAACGTCCAGCCTTAGGTAGAACCTATTTGGATGACTGATCATATAGATCATGCAAGATGGAATTGAAAGAATAAGTGTTTTATTGTCTCATAATCATGACAAAAGACATATTTTTTTATATCCTTGACAGTTCCGCTTTGCAATATTATCTTTAGTAAGAATCACTCACTTTTCGACGAAAATACCAAGCAAAGACCTTCGTCTTCAGCGGTATCTTCATCTTCCAGATTTTATGAATGTTAGCTACCTGTTCTAAAGGCTGAACGAATGCTCGATACATCAAACCCACATAACTCGTCTCCCCCGTCTGACAGTTGAACTAATGCTGTAGCAATGCGTTTCAAGTTGTAAAACGGGGCCCAACCAGATCTCTTCTGACCGTCACACTGGTTGTATGTGTCTAGAGTTAGTGGTTTATGTTACACGATAAGTGATAGTTTCTGCATGCTAATGTCACTCTAAATTCATCTTGAGAATATATTTAGATACATGTCAAGGGTCCATGCCGCTGCAGATCTTCTTAGCAAACAATGTTACAATAGAATAATATGTAAACGGAGTTTTGAGCTATAAGTCCAAGGGCTGCATTGCTGCATGAAGATCTAACAGAGCTTTTGTTTGTTTAGGAAGCTCCACAGAACAATTGGTTATGGTTCGCTATTTGTTGGATATGTTTGGCCTACAATGTACATAATACACAGACTGCAATGTGTGGGTAGTAATATGGATATCTTTGTTTTACGGGCAGGTAATGAACAAGCTTGACAAGTATCACATATACAGCTAACTTGGAGCAGGACAGTTAGAACTATCAACCATAGCTTAAATAATCTTTTTTTCGATAAAGTAGCTTAAATAATCTATTTGTTTAGAAACTAGATACATAAGCTTTACACCACAAATTATTGCAATGCCTAGTTTTTTCAGTTTTTTACATAAACTAGCCAGTTTCCCGTTAAATGCAGCATCTTATTTGGAAAAGAACACTGACTTAATTACTTAATTAATAATGGTACATGTCAAGTGATGTTGTTACTGTAGTTTCCTTTGAAAGAAGCTTCAAATGATCAGCAGATGATGTGTGTAGGCCGAGCGCGGTGGCGAGCACTTGTGTCTCTAGCTGCTTAGGAGGACCTAAGAGTTGTGGTTGGTGGGCTCAAAGTAGATGATGTGTGTAGTGTAGTCTCCTGATAAATCTTCTGAAGACGTGTTCTCCATGTCAAATGCTGTGAATTAACGTTTTGAACAGAACTAGTACCACATGTCAAATGTTCTGTGTTACTGCAGTATTTGTTTTCATTAGTTTGTTTGAGAAAGCAATGGTAATGCACCACACATTGGTGAATCTGAAAACATAATTAGCCTTGCGAAGTGAACCGGCCTCTAAATGGAAGGATATTATGATAGCACAAGTTACAGAAACAAATGTGTTTTTGGGCCTGCAGTAACTAAAGCAAGTACACTGGATGCTTCAGAAACTATTACAAATATGTAAGAAGATTTAACACCGCCAATCCATGTCAAGAAGGAACTAGAGATGGGGTGGTTTCTCTTTGTCGCTGCAAAGCATTGACCATCAAGAGCTCTGGTGGTGCTTGTCAGTTCAAATTTGGTGATTTTCTGGTGTTGTCCGTGTGCACGCAAGGCTGATGTTGAAACGAACTCCAATTTTTTGCTTTGCTGTTTAGTTGGCTCCAAAATGATCTCTGGATGCAGTTAACTGTTCTCAGTTCAAATGATCAGCAACTGATGCCAAGTGTTGGCTTAGAGCATCTCCAGCCGCGTCCCCAAAGGTTTTGGGGACAACGTTAAAACCGCGTCCCCCAAAGCCCATTTTTGTCCAGCGTCCCATTCGGTGTCCGGCGCCCGAGCCCGTCCCCGTCCCACATGGGACGCACCGGCACACGGACACAACGAAAGCGAGGCGGAGTGGCGGGCCCGACGTCGCAGCAGCGATTAATTTTAACCTAACCGTCGCCTACCTCGCGACGGAAGTTATTCGCGCGCAGTGACACACGGCGGCATCTTTGCCTTAATGGCGACGGAGGGGCAGGCGAGACGTCTCGTCGGTGCTGCGCACGCCACCGCCCGTTCCCGTGCTTTCTTCCCGCCTCTTCTCGCTTGTTCCCGCGCTTTCTTCCCGACGCCGGCGTCTATAAAAGGTCTCCCGGCTCAATGGTAGCCACCACACCCCGGCAACAAACACCCTCGCCGCGCACCGTCTCCTCCACCACCATTAGCAATGGCGAACCGCCCGGCGCTGCCACTTCCCTCCACCGCCGTCCCCTCCACTTGCATCCCGGAAACGCAGGTCGACACCGACCCCTCAGCGGCCCGGGAAGAGCGATGGCATGCACACCGTCGGCAGCGGCGGGACGGCGCGAGAGCCGCGGCGGCGGGAGGCGGCGGATCTCGCGGCGTTCGCGCCCGCCGCCCGCTATGAGCGCGGCAGCGGCGTGGCGAGCGAGGACGCCACCGTTGCGGCGTCCGACGCCTCGACTCTACGAGGCGCGACGGTGCCCCGGCGGATGGAGCAGCAGTGGGAGAGCGCCAGCGCGCGTGAGCGGGAGGCACCGCACCGTGAACGGCGGGAGGCGATCGAGCGCCGGCGGCGGTCGATCGCCGCATCGGTGGCGGTGGAGGAGCGTCATCGCGGGGCGGCGGGCGATCGGGCGGCGGGCGGGCGGAGAGGCGTGTTGGCGGCGGCGATGATGGAGGCGCCAACAGATGTGGAGGAGGAGGCGCCAATGGAGGAGGAGGAGGCCGAGGCGGGGACCGAGGTGGAGGACGGCGACGAGTTCCGTCCGACGACGACGGGCCGGACGAGACGGCCGATCAGCAACGCGCGCTCGTCGAGTCCTTCGAGTCGGAGAAGAAGCTCCAGGACGACGCCCGTGCCCGCGAAGCGCAGGTCGTCCGCCGTCGAGCTCTCTCCGGCGGCCCGGGAGGGCGGAGGAGGACGCGCGCGGAGCGGCTCTGGCCACCGCCGAACGCAAGGAGAGGCGCGCGCAGGAGCTGCGGCGTAGGGAGGCGACGGGCGGGGCCGTCGAACGCACCAGGGCGGTCGTAGTCTAGGTTTAGATGAAATCTAGCCGTTTTCATTCAAAATTTATAATATATAATCAAAATTGAATGAAAACCTTTATTTTCGTGCACCAATATATTCATTTGGGGACGCGGCTGGGGAGCGACGTCCCCCAAAGGCGGCACGAACAAAACACGTCCCCCAAACGCTTGATCCGGCGCGCTTTGGGGGACGGTTTGGGGGACGCGGCTGGAGATGCTCTTAACTGATCAGCAGCTGATGTTCAAATGCTCCGCAGCTAATGCCCGGCCGCCGCCGCAATCGCAGGCGAAGCCCGCATGCTCTTCGTTTTCTTCTAGAGTGAAATGCATCTACAGTCCTTGAAGTTGTTGGCCATGTCTGAAACGGTCCTTGAACTCAAAAAATGCATCACTACAGTCCCCAATCTCGCTAGGTACGTCCATATACGGTCCGGTCCTCAATACAGTACAATTAACTACTGCTGTATCCCAATCGCGTGAAGCAATAAGAAAAAACATGCTCGAGACGGGTCTACTATGGCAAATCTGATCGCGTGTATGTGCTTGTGCAAGTTCGTACACTGCTTTTGGTACTAGTACTAATCGATCTAGCTAGCTGCAAGTTTCGAAGGTGTTCATCTCGCCGGAATTGGTACGTCGGACGCCGGCAAGTACTCAACACGTGAGGCCGAGACAGTGGTGACCACAGCTGGCACCGCCGCCGTGCATCCGGAAACTGAAGTTGTCATCGTATGGTAAGAGCATCTCCACCGGTCCCGATAGCGGCTCCGATAGCAATTTGAGGGTTGAGAGCGACAATAGGTTCGCACCGGCGCGCCTTAAACAGCACCGTGATTTTTCGAGCTCAATAGAAGCGCCGGCAACCCCGTGCCAGCCCCTTCGTCAAGGGCGCGAATCGGAAGCCGGCGCCTCACGAAACGACGGTTTTCGCGGGTAGGGCGCCTTGTTAGCGAGGGGACGCGGCGGTTCGCATCGAAGACGACGCAGTGAGGTTGGTCATCGGCGTTAATGGCCTCCCGTGCGGAAACCAAAACGGCGAGGACGGCGACTGGCCACGCGGCGTCCATCTACCTTACCCACCCGCCTTCAACGCCCGTCGCCTCCCTTAAACCCCCACCAACGCGCACTTCTCTCTTTTCCCCGCCGTCCAACCCTGGCCGCCGCCGTCCTCAACCTCCGCGCGAACCACCACCCACGCACCCCGCCGACGCGATGGCGCACAACGACCAGGCCGGCGACAGTGGCGGCAGCATGCTCCGCTCGACGCAGCTGACGTTCGACGTGGCCGACGTGCTGTGTACTGGCACCGCATTCCCGTGACAGTACAGTACAAGTTGCTGCACAGCTGGCACGTCTCCAACGGCGGCTTCACTTTGCCGCCACTGCCACCGCGAGGACCACAGACACAGGCCCTTGCCAGGGAACGGCGGGCCGAGATGACGCCGGAGGAGAGGAGCCTGCTGGAGAATGTCGTCGAAAGCCCGTCCTGGGTAGGGCGCTTCGAACATGGCGCGCCGTCGAGCTCGTGCGGACGGACAACCCCTCGGGTGGACGCTTCAACAACGTCGGCCGCCGTGCCTGGTCGTATGGTCGCTCCGTCAACGACACGTTCCGCCATCCGCGACGACGCGAGGCGCGCGTCCTCTGCTCTGGCTCGTCGGACGATGGGGCCGGGCCACCACTTCCGCGTCAATGAGTATTTTAATGTTAAAAAAATTTGGGGGTGACGTTTGGGGAACGCAACTGGGGAGCGACGTCCCCCATACGCAGCACAAACAAAACACATCCCCAAACACTCGATCCGACATCGTTTAGGCATGATTTAGGGACGCGGCTGGAGATACTGCTTTCGTGCTCCACGAAGCTGCCGACCTGCTACTGTTGTTGTCGAGATCGTGGAGGAGACGGTGGTTGAGACGCGGCCGACGACAGTACGGCCACGAGGAGAGCCAGCACGCGGAGACGACCAGCACAACGCACGCCAACGCCGGCCAGGATCCATGCTTGACATGCTCCGGTGGGGAACACTCGGTTCAAAGATTGCAAAGGTGGGCAAGGACCCCCTGGGCCGATCTTGCGCCACGTCAGCAAAATACGGTGGTCAATCGTATCTAGGACGGTATGTGGACGTACCGATCGAGATTGAGGACTGTAGTGGTGCATTTTTTGAGTTCAAGGACTGTTTCGGACATGGCCAACAACTTTATGGACCATAGATGCATTTCACTCTTTTCTTCTACGGAATCGGCTTGTGTTTAGGTCTGTCAAGCTGCTCTCTTCTGGGGTCGCACACCGTGGGTTGAAGAGCACAAGCAGGTCCATTGTCGAACTCTGTTCTGCGGTCGCACTCGCACCCTGCTTTATCCTTGTAAAATTTTCGCCCACCTGTCTCCCCGGTCCCACACCGTCAGAGACACTGACCAATATCGCTACCTTTCTCCCCGTCCAGCGTCCACCTCAAGAATTCCCCATCTAAAACCCTCACCTCCACCGATCATGCCGCCGCCGCCACTTAATCCGGCGCTGCCGGACGAGCTTATCGAGGATATCTTCATCCGCCTCCCGGCCGACGAGCCCGAGTTTCTAGTGCATGCGCGCCTCCCTCGCCAACAAGCACTGGCTCGGCGTCCTCACCGGCCATCGCTTCCGCGGCCGCTACCACGATTTCCATGGATCTCCGCCCATGCTGGGCTTCCTTTTCAGCTGGCCTCCGGACTACGCCCGAAAGAAGAAAAACAACGTCCCGCACTTCGTCCCCACCACTAAATTCAACGCGCGCATTCCCGACGACGACCAGGAGGACGCGGTCTCGAAGTACTCTACATGGGACTGCCGCCATGGCCGAGTTCTTTTCTGCGACATGGATATGGTACCTATGCAGCTCACCGTCTGGAACCCCATGACAGGGTGCCGGACGGAGATGCGCGCCCCGGTGGATTACCATAGCCAAAGGGCCACGGTGGCGTGCGCGGTCAGCGGCTGCGACCACCGCGCATGCCACGAGGGCCCCTTCCGGGTGGTGTTCGTTAGCCTGGGCTATGGTGATGGTGGTTCTGTTGCCTACGGGCACGTGTCCTTGCCGGAGATGGGTGAGTGGAGCCAGGACTGCTCTACTCTTGATCTTGAGGCCGATGATGCATCCATTGTTGACAAGCCCTCCGTCTTCATCCAAGACGCATTTTATTTCATGCTTACATATGATTATGATGAAGATGATGACGATGACGATGGTGATGACGACGATGATGTCGACGAAATAGCTATTCTCAAATACGACTTGGCCTCTAACTGTCTATCAATCGTCGTTGCGCCACCAGTGGAGGCTGGCCTTGCCTGTGATGCTATCCTCATGACGATGGAGGATGGCAGTTTGGGGTTTGCATATGTGGACCGGTTAATCCTCAACTTGTGGTCAAGGCAAATGGGTTACGGCGGGGCTGCAACCTGGAGTCAGCGTAGGGTCATTGATCTAAAGGAACTTCTCCCTATTCAAAATCCAAAGAAAGCAATTCGATTGATTGGATCTGTGGAGTGCCACGATATCATTTTCGTGACCATGGACGTTGGCATCTACGAGATTAATATCAAGTCACTACAGTGGAAGAAGCTATGGAAGAGAGAAAATTATCGTGCATTCTTTCCCTACATGAGTTTCTACAATCCCAAAGGTTAATCTATTTATTATTTTGTAGCAACGCTTTTATTTGGTCAATAGTTATATTTGATGTTTTAGTTTTGTATAATAAATGTTCCTCAGAAAACTTGGAGTGTTATTTACGCTAAAAGATTATAATTAATAATGCATATGCCTTTCTAAGCGGAAAATTTATATAGTATCATGTCGTCTCCTTATTGTATTCACACCGACAAATCTATGTTTGCAGAAACCAGAAAGGGTGAGCCCCTGTGAACCCCTCTGTTGCGGCGCATTAACACTGCATGGTTGAACTTTCTGAAAGGTAGAAGTCCACTGTCATCAACAAGAAACATGTCAATTTGGAGGCGACATAAATATTAAAATGACTTATGTCAATATTTACTAGTTTGTTTTGTGAATTGATGCATGTTCACTCATACTATTGTTGGATCTTGTGAGTAAGCTTGATAAATTCCTCTTGTTGTTGCCATGTGTAAGTGGGTGAATGGATTATCTAGTAATGGGGCACCAGTTTATTGCAGAAGCAACAATGATTTAGTTTGCCTGAAAGTGCACTGGAGATAGTAGCTTAGTCTTTCCATTTTAAAATTCAATGTTATTTCTTATCCTATTTTTCATCCAATATCTACATTCATCCCCAGAAAAAGGTATAGATCATGAACCGATGATGAGGGCATGCCCAGTTCTAGTGGTTTCTGTCGCCCAAGCGATGATGATTGTTTCTGCTAGCTGGCTTACGGATATGAATTGATCTTCTTAATTTAATTAGTGTACATGCCAAATGATGATATCATTGTCATTTTTGGTACCAAGTAATGTTGCTGAAATTTGGAGCCATAAGTTAGGGAGTGGACAGTCTCACATGATATGATCTGCATAACGATCTCATAGAGTTCTTATTTGCTTCAGTAGCTGCCCAAAACTATTGGGTAATTTCTCTGTTATATGTTGCGTATTTTTGGCCAACAGTGGACATAATAGTATGGCTCTCTTCCAAATGACCGATAGCTAATGAACCTTATTTATCCTCGATGGGCAAAACAATCTTGGGATCACAATTAACAGATGCGACTGTATTTGCGCAGAGCCACTGCACTCGGGTTTTGTAGTAACAGAAATGAGGATACATACTTTACTACTTCAGTCAAACATTGTGATACTGCTGAAATCTGGAAACAATGCTTTCGGGAATCATTTCCAGTTGTAAATCGGGTGGACGAATTGTGAAGGTGTTACGTGTCTGAATTTTGAAGGATGATGGTGGAGCGTGCAGGTCTCTCGTCGCTCTTTTGAGACCAGCACCCAAGAAAACACGGTGACAGAAACGTCTTTTGAGAGGAGGTTGAAATATGATGTCGAGTGTTGGGCTTTGACAAATCTTTTCTTGCCCAAAAAGATGACGATGCCTTCTGCATGCAAATGTTGGGAAATAACATCGTGAACTGAACTAGTACCACATTCAAATGTTGTGAATTGAGCTAGTAGTATATGTCACATGTTGTTACTGCAGTATTTTGTTTCCTTGGTTTGAGCGAGCAATGTTACTGCACTATACATTGGTCCCAAAGTGAACCACTAAAAGGAAGCAACCTCCTCGAAATAGGCTTTTGCCCCGCTTTATAAATAAAACCCTAACGACCGAACCGATACAAGGTGGAGAGGAGAACCTCATACAAAGCAGATCAAAGAAAAGCAAGAAAAACACAGAAAACCCCACACTTGCCACCGAAGACATTGAGGTGAGACCAAGTCGACTCGAGGCTCCACAATGACGCCCCCAAGAGGGTAACGACGCACTGCGCCGCCGTCGTCGAGACCGTGAGGTCTAGGGTTTTCACCCGGAGCCGTAGCACGGGACGGATACCCACAACGACACCTCCAAGAGGGTTACGACACCCGCAGGCATCGCCGTCGTCGGCGTCGAGGCACTGAACTTTCGCTCGAAAGCATCCACACACCGCGCCCGAGAACTTAGCCGCCCGCTGTCTCCAAGATGGGATCTCCAAACACGATTTGGGGGTTGCCAAAGCCGAAGCGCCGCCAACACCAGGATCTCCCACCGTCCGCTCCACGCCATCCTCATGACCAAAGAGTGAGACCACCACCGCCACCACGTTTCCCGCCGTAGAGCCATCCGCGCAGTCCGCCTTCCAAGGCCGCCGCACCGGCATCCCCACGAACTCGAGCCCGTGACTCGGCCATCACATCGCAACGAGAATTGGACAATGTAGGAGGCACCATTGCCAGTAGCCATCAGAGCACACGACAACCTAGGGGAGGGGATCCGCCCTTCGCCACCAGGAGGTACCCGCCGACCGGACACAGTACCATAGACGATTCGGTCAAGATCAGGCTCGGCCGCCTGTCAGGACTCGATCAAGCCTCCTTAGTCGTGCCACTGTGCAGCTGCGCCCAGGCCGCCGTCGCCATCCACCTGCAACACCGTGCCAATCCTAACAGTGCCACCACCGAATCACCATGCGCTAGCCAGAGACCATGGGCGGCGTCGCCGCAACCTCACTTCTCACAAGACGGCCTCGGCCGAAACCGCACACCACCGCAAAGAAGCACCCCCACCGCGACGCCCAGGGAGAAAACCGCACCGTTACCGACGCCGCCATGTCGCTGGTCAAGCCCGAAACTTTGTCGACAACCTCGCGCTCGCCATTGCACTCCAGCAAGAACATCGCTTTGACCCCCCCAAACAGAGGAGGAGCGCCTCGGACCGTGCCGCAGAGGACCGCCGGATCTGAGCCCACCTAGCCCAGCCCCGACACCAACAGTGGAGAAAGCAGGGCGGAGCTCCGCTGGAGCTAGCCCCGATCGAGGAACACTTGTCCCAAGACGAGGCCCTCCTGGCCCAGATCAGGGCCCGCCTGGCCCCAAACTGGGACGCACCGCCGGCAGCCGCCCCGCCACCGTCCTCCGCTACCGCCCAAGGCCACGAGCCGCACCAGCCCACCACTCCGCCGGGACCGTCGCCGCCATGCCCTGCCATCGCCGTCGGACCAAGCACGAAGCACCCCGAGCCGCACCGCCGCCGACCGCTCCTGCCCCGCGCTCGCGCGTAAGGGAGATGCCGCCGCCGCCGGCGCCACGCGGACTTTGCCCGGCGGCCCTCGCCGGCGGCGGCGGCGGGGGAGGAGGGGAGGAGGACGGGTGGAGGCGCGAGGTTAGGGTTTTCGCCGCTGCCGTCGCCCGCCGGAGCGACGTGCAGGAGCCCAAAAATGTATTAGTCTCAAGAGCTACTGTGTCTGCACTAACGGAAGCAAATATATTGGACTACTTCAGTTAACAGGGTACTGAAACTCTCATCACTTAGTCAAGCTTTGGCAGGTCATTCCAAGTTGCAACGTAGGTAGATGATGAAAAAACTAATGCTTATGTTTGTACCTACGTGTCTGAAATATCGACAAGTCCGTAAGAAGAATAAATGCTGCCATGTCAAGAGGGAAATAGTTCAGGAGATGAGGAGGTTTCTCTCACCGTTGCAATGCATTGACCATACGATCAGGCCATCCAGCTGTCTCCTCGATCCTAATGGTGATGGCTGCAACCTGAAGTCTCAAGTTACAGCAGGTTTGCAGCAGTGTATGTACACACTCCGAATCCCCAATTTGAATAACTTTGTTTCTCTCATCTGAAGATTCAGTTAAGTGGTAATGTAGTTTGTACATGTGGGAAGACACTGTCCAGGCACGCCGGTTACTCCTTTGCTGTGTGTTTATATGCGGCCATCAGCAAACTGTGCAAGTGTTTGCCAAGAGTCACTCTCCAGGATCTCGGCAGAGGATGCGGATGGGTCCCACAAATTAGCCCTTTGTCGTGTGTTTGCGGTTGGCCGTCGGCAAAATGCTGAATGTGGGTAACTTGTTTCTTTGCAGCTGGATGTCAATTTGTATGTTATAATTTCACATTGCTGGAGCATTGCTTGTTATGGCAGGAGAATAGGATGTCACTCTACTATTCTAGGCCAATAGGAGGCAACATGGGCGTTTAGGTGGTGCTCTGTTTCTCATGCGACTGTTGGCTCTTGTCAGTAAGTTTTCTGCTAGTCAGTTTGCTTCAGAATGCATCTGCATACACAGTGGCTTAGTTAACCCTTCCCAATCTGTAAATGACTGTCGAGTGGGCTCTTGCAAGTCTGATCTATTCATCTGAGAGGAGGTTGAAATGACTCCAAGAGATTGTGATGGCTTCGGTGAGCCAAATGTTGTGGATTAACCTTGTGAACTGAACTAGTGCCACATGTATTTTGCTTCCTTGGTTTGAGCGAGAAATGATGTTACTGTAGTAGACATTGGTGAACCTGGAAACTTAATTAATTAACCTTGTAAGGGGAACCATCAGATGGAAGGAAATTGTGACATCACAAGTTACATAAATATATTAATACTACAGATTAAACTGTAGTTTCTTTTGCGGGTAGGTAGTTCTTGTCACCTACACATCTGACAAAGGAGACTGAGAGGGAAAAAGAAGGATCGTACTGCGAGTTTCATGTTAATACATTTATCTCGCAAACTTTCAGATTCATAAAAAGTTCTCTCTCATTATCTTATGCTGTGTTTGGTTGCAATGAATTGAGCTCTGAATTGAATTGGCAATGGAAAACCAAATCAACCAATTCAATGGAATACCACAAAGAGTGTTTGGATGCGCGTGGTATTCAGCTACAGAATTCAGATTTCAATGGAATAGCAAATCCTGTTTGGATGTCACATGTGTGGAATTGAGAGTATTTTTGACTTTGAACAATATAATATTTGTAATATGAATGAAAATAGCACAAATAGCAAAAAGTGGACAATTATGCTTACAAATAGTAGAAAGTGGATACATTATGTCTTACAAATAGTAGAAAGTGCATACATTATGTCTCACAAATAGCACAAAGTGGATACATTATGTCTCACAAATAGCACAAAGTAGATACATTATGTCTCACAAATAGCACAAAGTGGATACAGTACGTCTCACAAATCATCAAGGCAAGGTCATGAGCCATGCCTTCCTCAGTTCCATGGGTAGTGCCATGAGTGATTTCTTTTGGTTAATCGCAACTCATCATAGCATCTTGTCTCCGTCCCATTGTATGTTCTTGCCAATACATACTTTCTATATGCAACCCTCTTCTCAAAGTCATCGAAGGCACCTAGGTCCCTCGGTGACCTCTGAGTACTAGCATATGCTAATGCAACCATAGACACCTCAAAATACATCTTTGTGAGCATTATCCTTTTCCTTTTTCTTCGTTTGTTCTCTTCACAAATGTAATTAACCAATTCTTGGTGAGACATGATGATTCTACAATGCACAAACAAAGTTTGAAATTTAAATATGCATAGCCCAAATTCATATTAACATGGAAGCATTAACATTATAAACAACAAGTATGCATAGCCCAAGTGTATATCTCATATTTTGCATAGCCCAATTTCATATCTCATATTTTGCATAACCCAAGTTCAATCTCAGAACACAAAACATAAATTTCGAACCTTGGTCGCAACACAAATTAATCTCACCACTTCTTCACCTCAAATCTGCAAAAATCGAAAAAAAATTTGTGGTCAGTACACATGAAGTGCAGAGCTCCCCGCACAGGGCTCGTCCGCCTTTGTCCGCCGCCGTCCGCCGTCCGTTGCCGTCCGCTGCTGTCCGCCGTCCGCCGCCTCCGGTCCGCGGCTGTCGCTCGTCTAGGGTTCGGCCGTGCAGGGAGGAGGAGGCGGAGGAGGGCGGAGGAGGGCGGCCGGACCGGGGCTGGAGGGGAGGAGGAGGGAGGAGGAGGGCGGAGGAGGGCCGCCGGACTGGGGCCGGAGGGGAGGAGGAGGGCGGAGGTGGGCAGCAGTACCTGCAGGCGACGACGGGGAGTTTCGCGAGAGCTCTCGCGCTCGGTTCGGGAGAGGAGAGCGAGCGACGGCTCGATTCCGAGCGAATACGGAGCTGCGGACCTCCGAATTGGGCTACGGGTTAAGTTGCCTCGCGCGGGCCTCTCCTTAGAATTGGGCAACAATTCCATAATCCAATACATAGCACATCCAAACAGCAGAATTGGGCCCTCAATTCTAGATTGTCCAATTCAGAGCCTAATTCCTTGCAACCAAACACAGCATTAGAGATTTTACAGGCTGAAGCTGGCATATTAGGCTTTTTTAGATGTGGACACATTAGTTAGAACAGAGTGCAGCGGTGATGTGATTCTCGTCAGCATAAGGGCATCTCCAGCTGGCCGACGCAAATCGGTCATCAAAACTGATCGTCTACGTCCGTTTGCATCGGTCCCGAATGGTTGAAATGACAGCGCGTCCGTTTGCGTCTGGGTGTCCCTAGCGGCCCGATGCAATAATTTTTTTAATGTTTCATTCAATTGAAAAATATAATTTACATATCGAATAAAGGGAAGAAAAAAACAAAAAGGTCCATATAGCGCAGCGTCCTTGGCAGCGGAGGACGGCTGTACAGGTAGTCCCAGTCGCTGAGGAATCCTGCCATCCTCCTCCCATCTGCCTCGAACTGGCGCTAGTTGAGCCATCGATCAGAGTCGTCGACGAAGGTGGGGTCGGCACACAGTTGCGGCGACAAGTACTGCTGCCCGCGTTGGATCTCCATGGTCCACTCCGGCTCGCACGGATGCATGGTCGGGACAGGCACCCGGCAGTGGCTGAGCCGCCGGCCACCGCTAGGCAGGTGCACATCCCTCCAGTTCCCGCATGGCATCCAGTTGTCGTGCATCAGGTGCGCCATGTCGACGGTGAGTGGCACCGTGTTCGGCCAGCCCTTCCTTCTTCACGCCATTGCCGGACTCCTCGAAGTCGTTCTTCTTCTTTCTCATGGTGACGCAGCGACGCACGATGGTGGTTGTGGGAGTGGAGGTGGCAGGGACATTGGCGGTTGCCTTCTAAAGGCCGAGCACGCACGTCACACGATGACATTAATGGCGGCGCAGAAGACCAGCCGTTGTCTGCCAGGCTTGGAGCGCTTGTAGAAGACGAGGCGGTGCCATTGATGATGGCACAGACGCGGAAGCAAAGATCGTCGAAGCGAGGGCCGCCGAACAGATGCGGCCAAAACATGCCTCGCGCGCTGTCAGGCAAGCCCGTGGTGGCAGCTGGCAGGACGCGGTCACGCGACACGGCCGTGTAGCATCCGTGCAGACGGGCGCTCTAGATGCAAATTTAGGCCGCGTTTACGTCTTGACGGAGAGCTTTGGAGATGCCTAAGAAACCGCTTGGCCCCGCCCAACACTTCCAAATTTTCCCACCTGAAACCCTCGCCATCTCCACTGACCATGCCGCCGCAGCCGCCGGAGGCACCCACGCTACCACCCGAGCTTATCGAGGAGATCTTTCTCCGCCTCCCGCCGGACGAGCCCGAGTGGCTCGTACGCGCCTCCCTCGCCAGTAAGCACTGGCTCGGCCTGCTCACCGGCCCTGCCTTCCGCACTCGCTACCGCGAGTTCCATGGAGCTCCTCCCATGCTCGGCTTCCTGTATACCCCGATCCCGGGCTCCAGCCTCACGGAACGCTTCGTCTCCACCACCAAGTTCGGCACACGAGCCCACGACATGAAGAATTGGGGGGCCTGCTGCTTGGATTACGATGCGTGGGACTGCCGCCATGGACGTGTTCTCCTTTCTGACATCCACTGGACACCCACCGCACTAGTTGTTTGGGATCCCATGACTGGGGACTGGAACAAGCTGTCCGCACCCCCAAGAGTTCCCTAGGCCACGGGTCGCGGGCGTGGATCCTCTGCGGTAGTAGTTACTACTGTACCCGTACAGTACTAGTGAAAATCAGCCCTCAAATTCAATCCAACGGGCCTCTCTTTGCACACAGAATTAGAAACAAAACTTCGCTATATTTAAGGAGACACGGAGAGGGAAAATCATCTTGGCGCCAATTTTGAGGGCTGATTTTCACTAGTACTGTACGGGTACAGTAGTAACTACTACTGCAGAGGATCCATGCCGACGGGTCGCGGTGCTCTGCGCCGTAAGCGGTTGTGATCACCGCGCCTATCATGACGGGCCCTTCCCGGTTGGTCTCCGTCACCCTGGACGAGGAGTATATATTGGTCAGTGGAAAAAACAAAATATTGAATGATTAATTAGGTCAATAGTTATATTTTATTTTTCAGTTTTAATATATGTGCCCGAGGAAACTAATTTGAGTGCTGTGTAGACTTGAATGTTAAAACTAGTTATGCTTGCCTATCTAATTGGCAATTTTTATATAGTTCCATGTCATTTCCTTCTTGGAATCATATTGTCAACACTATGTTTGCAGAAAAGCGTGAGCTCCTGTGATGCGGAGCATTGATGAAGCATGGTTGATTTGTTTAAGGGAAGGAGGCCACTCATGACCAACTAGGAGGCGTCATGGCTCATATGATGAATTAATTATGCCATTATTTTTATTAGCAGGTTTGGTGAAATTATGCTTATCTCAGTAAGCATGATAACTTCCCCTCTTGTTGGTATGCGTATTTGGGTGAATGGATTATCCTGTTATGAACCACCAGTTTCTTGCAGCAACAACCATATGTTACGTTGTTTAATTTGCTTGAAAGTTCACTGCACATAGTAGCTTAGTCTTTCCATTTTAAAAGTACTATATTGTTTGCTCTCCCAGTTCTGACCCAATCTATACATTCATCTCCCAAAAGTGGTACGTATTATGAGCAGATGATGAGGGCATATCAGGAGCTAGTGGTTTTTGTTGCCCAACTGAAGATGGTGGTTTCCGCTTGCTGGCTTGCTAGTGTACATGTCAACTGCTGATATTACTGCATTGTTTTTTTGTTAGAACCAATGTTTCATGTCAGTTTAGGGAACTGACAGGTGGAAAAAGGGCCTTTGGTCGCGGTTCGCAACTGCCATTAGTCGCGGTTGCGCAACCGCGACCAAATTAGCGCGACTAAAGGCCCCCCCTTTAGTCGCGGTTGCTTACGAACCGCGACTAAAGGCCCGTCCACGTGGGCGCCAGGAGTGGGGCGGAGGACCTTTAGTCGCGGTTCTTCTGGCCAACCGCGACTAAAGGCCGCCGCAGGTTTAGGGTTTTAGGCCCCCCTAAACCTGCCCCCCCTAAACATATTTTCTGTTTAATTTGTATATTGTTTTATTTCTTTTGTGCTTTATTGTAATTTTGAAGGAGTTTCACATATTCTACGGTACTACATATATACATGCATATGAATGTACAATTTCAAACAAATTTGAAATTAGAACCAAAAAGAATTCAAGAGGAATATACAATATATATTCAATATCATCCGATGACCATATACAAGTTTGAACAAGTTTCCATACATAATTTAATGCATGTATAGTTCTACGTCCTCGCAATGGTGTTCTCATTTAGGATCGAGGACTTCCCTCCTGAACCATCCAGCTAGTTCCTCTTGAAGTGGTCGGAAGCGAGCTTCTAGACTAAGCACCATCCGGAGGTTATTCCTCTGAGCATTGAGATCACTCGGAACGCGCTGTGTATCTCCGGATCATCTCACAGACATAGTATCCACACAGATTGGTTCCCGGTGGCTGCATATCGCTACCATTCTTAGCCTTTGACCGCATGAAATTTAGCTCTTTCTTGAATTCACCGACCTTTGTATCTGCGAACCGTCTCCAAACCCTACGAGGCAAAGAAAATTAAATGAACAAGAGAGTTATTAGTTAATTACTTGAAGCTTAATTAGGAAATGAACGAAATAGGCCGATCGATATAGAGCGCAAATGAATGAAAACAATTACTTTTGAATCATTTGTCTCATGTCGGCCCACTCCGCCTTATCCATATTCAGAGAGTCGTGGACGATACATTCTGATTTGTCAACTTTAATTACTAGCAGAATCCAGTGGAACCTGCGGACACGATACATGCACAGTCATGCATAACTCATCGATTAGCCGGCCACATACCATGCATGGAGTAAACAAAAGAGAATGTGCTCAAGACATAAACACTCACCCAAAATGGTAAGGAAATAGAATATCACTTTTGAGTTCCTGCTTTTCAAGAAACCGCCACAGTCTTTCTCCACGTCGGCGGGGTGATGCTTTAACGTATATCCATTAACGATGTGTGGGTCAATGAACCCAACATCATGGATGCTCCTTACTCTGCATTCCTTAATCTTCAATCTGCATGTATAATAGCGGACACAACAATATAGTTATGACATATATATATATATAGTGCAAGCAATATGAACGAGATGGGGTAGAAATAAATCACTTACAGAACGTAGCAACTGATGATAGATTTGTCGAGCTCGCGCAGATTGAAAAGCTGGAACAATTCACTCGATGAATTTGTACAGTATTGTTTGAAGTGATGCTCATATCCAACTTCCGCATAAATATAATCTTTGGCGTTTTTATGTTTTATGTAACCCTTGTACCAGTTAGCAGACCTTTCATTTGTGGAGGTAGATCCTCTTCTGCGCAGGCTCGACGAGAGGTCCATTCTTCACATATGTAAGTACTACCTCCTTCACTGGCGCCTCATCAAGGCCTAACAGTTCACGAAGAGTAATACCTAAGTTGGCCGCTTGTTCTCTGGCACTCGTTACAATCCCTGTGCTGCCGCAGCTTCTATGATTTCGGGGGCATCCGGACCGGCGGCTCACTATAAGCGGGGCAATCGATTGTTTACTTTGTTCCCGAGCTGGGCAACAACTCGTTTCCCGCTTTGTGCACTTTGTAATTCCGCTTTATCGGCCTCCTCTTTCTTCTCCTTGAATATGCGTGCCTGATTCTTTAGTTCACGTGCATAGTCGTCATTCTTTGCGGCTTGGGACGGTGTGTTCAAAAATGACTTAGCCCACTTCTTTTGCTCATCGAAAATACGGCTTGGGCTCGGGCTCTCTTTTCTTCTTGCAGCCCGCCTTCCATTTCTCTAAATCAGCAGTCGCGGCCGCCTCGACTTCCTCGGCACTACGTTCCAAAGGCCTCGTGGGGAGAGGCTTCAGTGATGGCTCCGGTACCTTTGTTTTCTTAGGTACGTAAGGGTCCGGTTAATAATCCAGACTGCTGCTTCTGCTTCTTCGCCGAGGTGGATTGGGGGCGGCGTGCGCCCCGCCGGGCGGACGGCGGCTACCCGCCGGAGGTGAATTGGGGGCGGCGTCGGCTGACGTGAAGGAGGTGTAGGTGAAGCACCACCACCACCGCCACCGCCGCCACCACCACCACCGTAGGGTGGACTTGTTGGCGCCTCGCCCGGAAACTTGATAAACTTCTTCTGCCATAGAATGAAGGCGCTTGACATCTCCAAGTCTTGTCGCCCTTCAGGTGTAGCAATGTCAATATCCAGGTCCTCAAACCCTTGGACTATGTCCTCCACCGTGACACGAGCATAGCCATCTTGAATGGGGTTGTTGTGGTGGAGTGCTCCAGGTGGTAAAGCACTGCCGATGGCTACCTTCATGGACATGTTCCCGATAGGATAATACAGATGACATGCTTTCATCTCCTTTATATCGTCCACGGGGTAGCGAGGAGGCTCCGGGCAGTAATTTCGACCACCAGAGGCTCCGGTGCGGATTTCGATCGTCGGTGCACCAGCCGGTGGGGCCTCCGTGGAAGCCACGCTGCTTCTCCGCTGCTGGCTTCCGAGATCCAATGGATGATCTTCATGCTGCGCCCGAGCTGCATCTCTTTCGGCTACTAGTACACTCACGGTTTTCTTCATGACATCCATTTCCGATGCCAACCGCGCCACAACATCTGCTTCCCGATCCATCTTTCTCTTACGGCTTCTGTAACCGTACGGGTCATCGTTCTGGGGGAACCCTACTTTCCACGGAATGTGCCCCATGCCTCGTACACGTCCTCCGTGTTCAGGATTCCCGAGGGCTTTTGTCAGGGCGTCGTTCTCTCTGTTGAACTTGATCCTCCCCTCTTGAGCATCCCTCATTGCCTCAATAAGCTTTTGGGTTGGTTTAATTATTTTGCCCTGGTAAACACACTCCCCTGTCTCTGGGTTCAGCGATCCCCCATGCCCGTACCACCAGCTTTTGGCCCTTGGGTCCCATCCCTCCGTACCTGGATGGATTCCTCGCGCCCTCAGCTCGTTCTCCATCTTCTCCCACCTAGGCAGCCAAAAGTGATACCCTCCTGGCCCCATAATATGATTGTACTCCTTCTTGGCCGCATTATCCTTATTTTTTTCGATATTTCAAGGAACTGCTCCGATTTCTTTTGCTTCACAAATTCTGGCCAATCATGTTGCAGTTTCTCATATTGTCCTTTGAAATCCGGAGTCTTGCCCTGCTTGACAAAGTCATGGGCTAGATTTTGCTTGTATTTTCGGAATGCATTGGACATCTTAGAAAGAGCGAACTGTTTGACTAGCTTGCACCTCTCCTTGTTTTCCTCAATCTTGTTACCCTCCTCATCGTATTTGCGGTATTCCGGAGGTAGAACGAAATGTTCCATAAGCTTGTTGAAGCAATCTTTTTTTGTTCTCTTATCGACAAAAGTGAAACCAAGACGTGCCTTCTTTGACTCATTCCACTCCTGGATGGTGATCGAGACGTTGTCTCTAACAACGGCTCCGCATTGGCTGATAAACTTGGTGGCATTCTTGCGGGGCTCCAGCGGCCTGCCGGTTGCTTCCTCGACAACCTCGATGGTGCATGTTTCTCCTGGTTTCATCGTCTTGGTTGCGCCACGCTTTGACAACGTACTCGATTGTTTCGACGATCCGGCCGAGGGCTAAAATAAGAAAGAGAGTCGCGCGCGTTAGTACACACATATTTATTCAAATCGATCAGTTAGTTTGTATCACCAGAGGCTCAATGTATATATATACCTCGGCGCCGGAGGTGGTTGCTACTTCCAATTGAAGATCGTCGTTTATCGACGTTTCTTCGGCATCATCTTGCTGACGGCGCCCTTCATCTTCACCCTCAAGGTTCAGATAAGAAGAGATATCATCTTCTTCTTGTCCGGTCGGCACATATAGAATATCGCCATTTATGATGCCGAACATATGGTCTTCAAGGTCCGGATCATAGTTGTCCATAATCGGGTCAGCTCTATCGTCCGCCATATGTCAGTCGTCCTGAAAACATGTAGTCAAAACAAATTAATTGTGTATATGCATTATCATATCTCTTCTACATATAAAGAGAGAGGGCGACGAGGGAGGCGAGAGGGGGGACGCAGTGACCGCATGACTGAGAGAACGGTGGCGGTGGCGAAAGGGCGGTGGCGAAAGGGCGGTGGCGAAAGGGGGGCTGTGGCGGTGACCGCGTGACCGAGAGGGCGACGAGGGAGGCGAGAGGGGGGACGCGTATTAGATGTTTATGCGGACGATTTAATTTCACAAAAGAGGTGGTGTGCAAGTGTTGCATTATATGCTCTCTGATATGTGTCATGTCACTAAAATATTCTGGACTTTTAATTTGATTTAGAAAAACCATTATTCGAGTATCTACTTAACATATACAATCTTAATAATTAGCTACTGCAAGCATTATGTGTTATAAAAATATGAGTTTGACCTCCCTGGATAGGTTACAGTAATACAAAAGTAGTGCAATTGGAATTATTCGAAAACGATTTATAGAATTTGAATTATCTTCGAATTACTGATTCGGATAGATTTTACTAAAGCAAGTTTGTGCACGTATCAAGGTTGTACAAATCCTATACCAAGTTGAAGTACATGTTCTGAGGATTCCAGAAAGTACAAAATCATCAAATTTGGACCAGTAGATTATTTTATACAAATTTTATAGTGTAATCTGGTCTATTTCTCTATTTGAATTTTGACGCGAAATCTAACACAGTACATATGCTATATTATGGCATAATGATGTTCTACAGATTGTAAGCTTTCCGAAACTATAAAATTTACAAAATTTGGCCCTACGGTTGATTTTATACGAATTTTACAAGTTTGGACAACAAATCTGGAATTTAAACAATGTTTGACTGCTTTTGACTGGGAGGCTCACTGTGCAGGTGATACGTCTCCAACGTATCTATAATTTCTGATGTTTCATGCTTGTTTTATGACAATACCGACATGTTTTGTTCACACTTTATGTCATATTTATGCATTTTCCGAACTAACCTATTGACGAGATGCCGAAGGCAGTTTTCGTTTTGGTTTCGAAAGGCTGTTCGGCAATATTCTCGGAATTGGACGAAATCAACGCCAAACCTCCTATTTTTCCCGGAAGGCTCCGAACACCGAAGAAGAGGAGAGGGGGCACAGGCCCACAAACCCTAGGCCGGCGCGGCAAGGCCGCCTATAGTGTGGCCACCCTGTCAGCCCTCTGCGCCTCTTCGCCTATAAAACTCCTTTCGACTAAAAACGCAGCACCAATTGACGAAACTCCAAAAGACCTCAGGCGCCGCCACCGTCGCAAACTCCAATTCGGGGGACAGAACTCTGTTCCGGCACCCTGCCGGACGGGGAATTGCCCCGGAGCCATCTCCACCGCCGTCTTCACCGCCATCTTCACCGCCATCGCTGCCTCCATGATGAGGAGGGAGTAATCCACCCCCGAGGCTGAGGGCTCCGATGTAGCTATGTGGTTCATCTCTCTCCCATGTACCTCAATACAATAATCACATGAGCTGCTTTACATGATTGAGATTCAAATGTGTTTTGTATCACAATTTATCTACGTGCTACTCTAGTGATGTTATTAAAGTAGTTTTATTCCTCCTGCACGGTGTAATGGTGACAGTGTGTGCATCCGTGTTAGTACTTGGCGTAGGCTATGATTATGATCTCTTGTAGATTATGAAGTTAACTATTGCTATGATGGTATTGATGTGATCTATTCCTCCTACATAGTGTGAAGGTGACAGTGTGCATGCTATGTTAGTACTTGGTTTAGTCGTGTTGATCTTTCATGCACTCTAAGGTTATTTAAATATGAACATTGAATTGTGGAGCTTGTTAACTCCGGCATTGAGGGTTCGTGTAATCCTACGCAATGGTGTTCATCATCCAACAAGAGTGTAGAGTATGCATTTATCTATTCTGTTATGTGATCAATGTTGAGAGTGTCCACTAGTGAAAGTATGATCCCTAGGCCTTGTTCCTAAACTGCTATCGCTGCTTGTTTAGTTTTGTTACTACTGCTTGTTTACTGTCTGGGCAAAGCACTTTTCGTGCCGTAGCTACTACTTATTCATACCACCCGTATTTCACTATCTCTTCGCCGAACTAGTGCACCTATTAGGTGTGTTGGGGACACAAGAGACTTCTTGCTTTGTGGTTGCAGGTTGCATGAGAGGGATATCTTTGACCTCTTCCTCCCCGAGTTCGATAAACCTTGGGTGATCCACTTAAGGGAAACTTGCTGCTGTTCTACAAACCTCTGCTTTTGGAGGCCCAACACCGTCTACAGGAAAAGGAGGGGGCGTAGACATCAAGCTATTTTCTCGCGCCGTTGCCGGGGAGGAAAGGTAAAAGTACTCACACTCCGGATATTGGCTACTAAGCTATTTTCCGGCGCCGTTGTAAGTACTCGAAGCTATTTCCTTTAGATCCTGCAATTGCAACTTTTTGTTTCTTGTTTACACTAGTTAGGCATAATGGAATACAACTATGAGCTTTTTGATTTATTTCCTAAGCTAGGACATGAATTGTGTGATGCGAAAATTAAAGAACCTATGGAACCTCATTTGCATGCTAGTAGCAATATTATTGGTATGAACGCAATCACTGCTAATACTATGAATAAGTCTAAGCTTGGGGAAGCTAGTTTCTGTGATCTTTTTGGCTTCCCATCTTTAGGAGAGAAAATTTGTTCTGATAATGCTTTATCTCCCATATGTGATAACTCTAATAATGCTTGTGATACTTTAAACCCACCAACTGCAAGTACTTCTTTCAAGATACCCATGAAAATTATTGAACGTGTTATTGATAACCGCTATAAAGGGGATGGAACTGTCCATCCTGGAGATCATTTACTGTTTTTGCATGAATTATGCGGGTTATTCAAGTGTGCAGGTATCTCTATGGATGAAGTAAAGAAGAAGCTATTCTCTGTTTCGCTGTCTGGTAAAGCGGCGCATTGGTATAGATTGTTGGAGAATAGTCATTCTCTTGGTTGGGAGGAAATTGTACCTCTCTTTTATTCTAAATTTTATCCTCCTCATGAAGTGCATATTGATAGGAATTATATCTATAACTTTTATCCTCGTGATGGAGAGAGTATTTCTCAAGCGTGGGGGAGATTGAAGTCACTAATGCTCAAATGTCCCATTCATGAGCTCCCCGTAATGTTATTGTTAACAATTTTTATGCGAGACTTTCAGGACAACACAAGGACTATCTGGATGCCTGTTCGGAAGGATCTTTCACAAGCAAAGAGGTTGAAGCTAGGTGGGATCTTCTTGATCGGATTGAGGACAACGTTGAAGGATGGGAGAACGACAAAGGTTATGCGGACAAGCCACCCTTCAAGCCTCTTCCTCCTAAAGAAGGGAACGAGGAGAAGGAAGAGAAGAAGAAGAAGAAGAAAAAGGGAACGAAGAAGAAGAAGAAGGAGAATAAAAAGAAAGAGGTAACGGCGTATCCCCGCGTGAATGAGATAACGCTAGGTAACCGTAAGTATGTTGCTCCTAATGATTATTGTGATAATGAATCTGAATAAGATGATCTTCCTATGCCCTTTACATACATTAGCAATCATGATTTGAATGAGCACACTACTTTTGATATTGCAAATCTCTGGGAAACTAATTCTGAAAATGATGATGATAATAATTGCCATAGTGTCAGTGCTATCCATGCTTCCTCCCATAATGATATAGAAAGCTCTAAGCTTGGGGAAGAGGTGTTTGAAAATCCTTTTGCTACTGGTCATTATGTTCTTGATACATCTCCTTCTAATAACAATGATGGTGTGGACACAGATAAACCGACAGTGAAAGATAACTATTCTATTTCTTATGATGACACTGTGCCTCCAATCTTTGATAATTATTATAAAGAATGCTATGATATAGGTTATAACTATCCTTATGAGGCTTGTCATAGTCATGATTGGATTACCAAAAACAATTCCCTTAATATGCAACTTGTTTACCATGTTCAAATTCTTGATAATAATCTTGCTCCAATTACTATTAATGAGAATAACTCTTCTTATGCCAAATTTAATGATACTTCTATGCATATGAACCATGATAAGAATGTTTTAAGTGATGGGTATATTGTGGATTTCATCAATGATGCTACTGAAAGTTATTATGAGAGAGGGAAATATGGTCGTATGCATCTTAATAATATTAAGTTTCCCCTCTTTATGTTGAGAATCTTGAAGTTACTCGTGTTTTATCCGCTTATGCTTGTCACTTTGTTCTTCATGAATTCATTTGTGTACAAGATTCCTTTTCATAGGAAGCATGTTAGACTTAAATGTGTTTTGAATTTTCCTCTTGATGCTCTCTTTTGCTTCATATACTATTTCTTGCGAGTGCATCATTAAAACTGCTGAGCCCATCTTAATAGCTATAAAGAAAGAACTTCTTGGGAGATAACCCATGTGTTATTTTGCTACAGTACTTTGTTTTATATTTGTGTTTTGGAAGTTTTTTACTACTGTAGAAACCTCTCCTTATCTTAGTTTTGTGTTTTGTTGTGCCAAGTAAAGTCGCTGATAGTAAGGTTCATACTAGATTTGGATTACTGCGCAGAAACAGATTTCTTTGCTGTCACGAATCTGGGAAAAATTCTCCGTAGGTAACTCAGAAAATTATGCCAATTTACGTGAGTGATCCCCAGATATGTACGCAACTTTCATTCAATTTGAGCATTTTCATTTGAGCAAGTCTGGTGCCTCAATAAAATTCGTCTTTACGGACTGTTCTGTTTTGACAGATTCTGCCTTTTATTTCGCATTGCTTCTTTTGCTATGTGGGATGGATTTCTTTGTTCCATTAACTTCCAGTAGCTTTGAGCAATGTCCAGAAGTGTTAAGAATGATTGTGTCACCTCTGAACATGTGAATTTTTGATTATGCACTAACCTTCTAATGAGTTTGTTTTGAGTTTGGTGTGGAGGAAGTTTTCAAGGGTCAAGAGAGGAGGATGATACAATGTGATCAAGAAGAGTGAAAGCTCTAAGCTTGGGGATGCCCCGGTGGTTCATCCCTGCATATTTCAAGAAGACTCAAGCATCTAAGCTTGGGGATGCCCAAGGCATCCCCTTCTTCATCGACAAATTATCAGGTTCCTTCTCTTGAAACTATATTTTTATTCGGCCACATTTTATGTACTTTACTTGGAGCGTCTGTTTGCTTTCGTTTTTGTTTTTGTTTGAATAAATGCTTGTGTGGGAGAGAGACACGCTCCGCTGTTGCATATGGACAAATATGTCCTTAGGCTCTACTCATAATATTCATGGCGAAGTTTCTTCTTCGTTAAATTGTTATATGGTTGGAATTGGAAAATGATACATGTAGTAATTGCTAAAATGTCTTGGATAATGTGATACTTGGCAATTGTTGTGTTCATGTTTAAGCTCTTGCATCATATACTTTGCACCCATTAATGAAGAAATACATAGAGCATGCTAAAATTTGGTTTGCATATTTGGTCTCTCTAAAGTCTAGATAATTTCTAGTATTGAGTTTGAACAACAAGGAAGACGGTAGAGTCTTATAATGTTTACAATATGTCTTTTATGTAAGTTTTGCTGCACCGCTTCATCCTTGTGTTTGTTTCAAATAGCCTTGCTAGCCTAAACCTTGTATCGAGAGGGAATACTTCTCATGCATCCAAAATACTTGAGCCAACCACTATGCCATTTGTGTCCACCATACCTACCTACTACATGGTATTTCTCCG
This sequence comes from Lolium multiflorum, assembly GCA_030979885.1. Taxonomy (NCBI): domain Eukaryota; kingdom Viridiplantae; phylum Streptophyta; class Magnoliopsida; order Poales; family Poaceae; genus Lolium; species Lolium multiflorum. The sequence continues at coordinate 26,475,056 of CM061750.1, forward strand.
CCATTCCAAAGTAAATTGCTTGAGTGCTACCTTTAAACAATTCAAAATGTATTACCTCTGATTTGTGTCAATGTTTTATAGCTTATGAGGAAGTATGTGGTGTTTATCTTTCAATCTTGTTGGGCAACTTTCACCAATGGACTAGTGGCTTCATCCGCTTATCCAATAATTTTGCAAAAAGAGCTGGCAATGGGATTCCCAGTCCCAAATTAATTAACTTAAATAGACACTCCTCCATGGTATGTGATTGTTGGACGGCACCCGAAGGATTCGGTTAGCCATGGCTTATGTAAGCAAAGGTTGGGAGGAGTGTCATCATAATAAAACTAAAATAAAAAGGCACTCCTTCATGGTATGAGATTGTTGGCAGCACCCGAGGATTCGGTTAGCCATGGTTTGTGAAAGAAAGGTTGGAAGGAGTGCCACCGAAAAATAAAATAAAATGGGAGCCGCTCTTTGAAGGTTTGTCTGGCAAGGGGGTTAGTACCCGCTACCATTCGTTGGCAACAACATACACCTCTCAAAACTTTATTTTTATGCTCTCTTTTATGTTTTCAAAACCAAAGCTCTAGCACAAATATAGCAATCGATGCTTTCCTCTTTGAAGGGCCATTCTTTTACTTTATGTTGAGTCAGTTTACCCATTTCTCTCTATCCTAGAAGCAAACACTTGTGTTAACCGTGCATTGATTCTTACATACTTGCTTATTGCACTTGTTATATTGCTTTGCATTGACAACTATCCATGAGATATACATGTTACAAGTTGAAAGCAACCGCTGAAACTTAATCTTCCATTGTGTTGCTTCAATACCTTTACTAAGAATTTATTGCTTTATGAGTAACTCTTATGCAAGACTTATTGATGCTTGTCTTCAAAGTACTATTCATGAAAAGTCTTTGCTATATGATTCAATTGTTTACTCATTGCATTTACATTGTTTCGAATCGCTGCATTCATCTCATATGCTTTACAATAGTATGATTAAGATTATGTTGGTAGCATGTCACCTCAGAAATTATCTTTTATCGTTTACCTACTCAAGGACGAGTAGGAACTAAGCTTGGGGATGCTTGATACGTTCCAACGTATCTATAATTTCTGATGTTCCATGCTTGTTTTATGACAATACCGACATGTTTTGTTCACAATTTATGTCATATTTATGCATTTTCTGGAACTAACCTATTGACGAGATGCCGAAAGGCCAGTTGTTGTTTTCTGCTGTTTTTGGTTCCAGAAAGGCTGTTCGGGCAATATTCTCGGAATTGGACGAAATCAACGCCAAACCTCCTATTTTTCCCGGAAGGCTCCAGAACACCGAAGAAGAGTCGGAGAGGGGGCACAGGCCCACCAAACCCTAGGCCGGCGCGGCCAAGGGGGGCCCGCGCCCCCCTATAGTGTGGCCACCCTGTCAGCCCTCCTGCGCCGCCTCTTCGCCTATAAAACTCCTTTCGACCTAAAAACGCAGCACCAATTGACGAAACTCCAAAAGACTCCAGGGGCGCCGCCACCGTCGCGAAACTCCAATTCGGGGACAGAACTCTCTGTTCCGGCACCCGCCGGACGGGAATTGCCCCGGAGCCATCTCCACCGCCGTCTTCACCGCCATCTTCACCGCCATCGCTGCCTCCATGATGAGGAGGGAGTAATCCACCCCGAGGCTGAGGGCTCCGCTGTAGCTATGTGGTTCATCTCTCTCCCATGTACCTCAATACAATAATCTCATGAGCTTCTTTACATGATTGAGATTCAAATGTGTTTTGTATCACAATTTATCTACGTGCTACTCTAGTGATGTTATTAATGTAGTTTTATTCCTCCTGCACGGTGTAATGGTGACAGTGTGTGCATCCGTGTTAGTACTTGGCGTAGGCTATGATTATGATCTCTTGTATTATGAAGTTAACTATTGCTATGATGGTATTGATGTGATCTATTCCTCCTACATAGTGTGAAGGTGACAGTGTGCATGCTATGTTAGTACTTGGTTTAGTCGTGTTGATCTTTCATGCACTCTAAGGTTATTTAAATATGAACATTGAATTGTGGAGCTTGTTAACTCCGGCATTGAGGGTTCGTGTAATCCTACGCAATGGTGTTCATCATCCAACAAGAGTGTAGAGTATGCATTTATCTATTCTGTTATGTGATCAATGTTGAGAGTGTCCACTAGTGAAAGTATGATCCCTAGGCCTTGTTACTAAATATCGCTATGTTTGTTTACTGTTTTGCTGCGTTTACTCGTCCTGGGCAAAGCACTTTTCTGGTGCCGTAGCTACTACTTATTCATACCACCCGTATTTCACTATCTCTTCCGAACTAGTGCACCTATTAGGTGTGTTGGGGACACAAGAGACTTCTTGCTTTGTGGTTGCAGGGTTGCATGAGAGGGATATCTTTGACCTCTTCCTCCCCGAGTTCGATAAACCTTGGGTGATCCACTTAAGGGAAACTTGTTGTTGTTCTACAAACCTCTGCTCTTGGAGGCCCAACACTGTCTACAGGAAAAGGAGGGGGCGTAGACATCAGCAGGCGACGTGGCGCAACGTGATTGGCTGCGAGGGGGATCACGCGGATCGCCCCTAGAAGGGCTGTGGCCGTCAGATCGTGGGCGATCTGGACGGTCCAGATGGACGGCGTCCTGGGGACTAAACGGGCGGCGCCCGGCCGGAATTTCGCCGGCGGCGCGGAGCTCGCCAATGGCGATGATCGGCATGGGGTGTTCCCGGCGACATGCAAGGGGGAGAGGGGGCACGGCGTGTGGGTGGCGGCCGGCGGCGCGAGTCGGGAACGGCGAGCGGGGAAACGGCGAGAGGCGGCGCGGCGAGCGAGCGTCTCGAGGCGGCACGGTGAGGCGAGAGCGACGTACGGCGAGGCGGCGGCGCGGCGAGCGACGTTCGGCGAGGCGGCACGGTGAGAGACGGCGAGGTGGTGGCATCGTTGGCGGCGTCGAAGTGCAGGCCGGCGGGCGTCGAGAGCGAGGAAGACGAAGAACTGAACCGCTCAGGCGCCGCGGCAAATATATAGGTAGCGCGGTTGGGGTCACCAACCGCGACTAAAGGGTAACCTTTAGTCGCGGTTGCTGACCCCAACCGCGACTAAAGTGTTTTTTCGCCGGTTTTTTCTGGAAAGGACCATTGATGTTTTGCCGGGCCAACCGCGACTAAAGATCTTTTTTCAAAATACTTTTTAATTTCAGAATTTTAAAATACAAATAATATCTCAAAAAATTCAGAAAAATAAAACTAATTCAATTCAAAATTTTAAAAATACAAATAATATATCAAAAAATTCAGAAAAATAAAACTAATTCAATTCAAAATGTTGAAAATACAAATAATACATCAATAAATTCAGAAAAATAAAACTAATTCATTTCAAAATTTTAAAAATACAAATAATACATCAATAAATTCATAAAAATAAAACTAATTCAATTCAAAATCTTGAAAATACAAATAATACATCAATAAATTCAGAAAAATAAAACTAATTCAATTTAAAATTTTAAAAATACAAATAATACATCAATAAATTCATAAAAATAAAACTAATTCAATTCAAAATCTTAAAAATACAAATAATATATCAAAAAATTAAGAAAAATAAAACTAATTCAATTAAAAATCTTAAAAATAGAAATCTTCCCGGCTGCCTCTGACTTCTCGTTGGCCCCCTCTTCCCGCCTTTGTCTTTCCGCCGACCCCCTCTTCCCGCCTCGTCTTCCCGCCATTTCTTCCCTGTCTTCCCGCCAATTTCTTCCCGCCAATTTCTTCCCGCCTCTTTCTTCCCGCCACTTTCTTCCCGCCTCCTGTTTCCCGCTCCCATTTTTCCCGCCATTTGTCACTACATATATGTAGCCCGGCTTGGCCAGCATTATCACATCTCTACAATCTCTCATCACTCTCTCATGGCTTCCACCGCACCCACTCTAACCTACCAGCAGGTGGAGGAGCTTTGCGCCTCGAACTACCCTTGCCCACCGGCTACCGCGTCCCCGCCGGCTGGAGCCTAAGCGCCGGCGGCGTGCCGGTCCCTCCCGCCCTCAGGGTACTGCGCGCGGGCGGCCATCACGAACCACTACTACCTCGACCTCACGCCGGAGCAGCGGATGAATCCCCCTGGCATCCCGATAACCAGCATACTTGGGACGCCTTCTTCATCAATCGGCATGAGAGGGCGCTCGCCAGGTATGAGGAGGACGGTCCGCCTCCCGGAAACTTCCACAAGGCCGGCCGTCGGCTATGGTGGTACGGCCGGACTCGCAGAGCGTCATGGACTACATCACGGCCGGCGATATCCCCCGCCTGCGCTACCCTCGTTCGAGAGCGCGCCGACGATAGCGACGACAGCAGCGACGACGACGGCGGCAACTTAGAAGGCGACGACTACCAGTACAACGGCGGCGGCGGCTATGAAGACTACGAGTATGCATATTATACGCCTAGGCAGGAGTATGACTAAATCACTCCAAATTTCATGTATGCAGGAGTATGACTTAGTCACTCCAAATTTCCCGTATGCAGGAGTATGACTGAATCACTCCAAATTTCATGTATCATCGTGCTATCTCGAGTCAATTGAATCATTCGAAAATGGACACCAAACACATCACGGGTAATATAATTCACATGATCCATTCAACAAAGTTTGGTACAATAAATTATTACACATCATTTCTTTCCTTGTGTCCCTGCTTGCTTACGATTGTGCCATATCCATGGAGCATCCTCATCATTTAACTTAATGCTTGGGTCGGTGTTCACTTTGAAGGGCGGAATTTCAGCAAACATATTATAATCTTCTGACATGTCTGTCTTGTCCTCCACTCCCACGATGTTTCTTTTCCCTGAAAGAACAATGTGGCGCTTTGATCATCGCATGATGTACTGATCGTTTTCTTATCTTTCCGTTTCCTCGGTTTGCTACTCATGTCCTTCACATAGAAAACCTGAGCGACATCTTTCGCTAGGACGAATGGTTCGTCAAGGTAACCAAGATTGTTGAAATCCACCATTGTCATTCCGTATTGCTGGTCCACCTTTACCCCACCTCCTGTTAGCTTGAACCATTTGCACCGGAACAAAGGGACCCTAAAGGAGGGTCCATAGTCAAGTTCCCATATCTCCTCTATGTAACCATAATATGTGACCTTTTGCCCATTCTCGGTTGCTGCATCAAAGCGGACACCACTGTTTTGGTTGGTGCTCTTTTTATCTTGGGCGATCGTGTAAAATGTATTCCCATTTATCTCGTACCCTTGGAAAGTCGTTATAGTCGAAGATGGTGTCTTGGCCAACATGTACAGCTGATCTACAACATGATCGTCATTCATTAAATGTTTTCTCAACCAACTGCCGAAAGTCTCCATGTGGGCCTTCCTAATCCAGGATTCAGGCTTCTGGTTGTCCGAGCGTAAAATATTCTTGTGTTTCTCAAAGTACGGAGCCACCAAGCTGGAATTGGTCAGAACTGTGTGATGTGCTTCAGTCAGAGAATGGCCGTCCATACATATCGTTGATTTCCTTCCGATCATGCCTTTTCCACTTAGTCTCCCCTCATGCCGCGATCGAGGAAGACCAATCGGCTTAAGGTCAACAAAGTCAACACAAAACTCAATTACCTCCTCATTTCCATAGCCCTTGGCGATGCTTCCTTCTGGCCTAGCACGGTTACGAACATATTTCTTTAATATTCCCATGAACCTCTCGAAGGGGAACATATTGTGTAGAAATACAGACCGAGAATGGAAATCTCATCGACTAGGTGAACCAGGAGGTGCGTCATAATATTGAAGAAGGATGGCGGGAACACCAACTCGAAACTGACAAAACATTGGATCACATCGTTCTGTAACCGTGGTAGAACTTCTGGATTGATTACCTTCTGAGAGATTACATTGAGGAATGCACATAGCTTCACAATGGCTACTCAAACATTTTCCGGCAGGAGCCCTCAAAGCAATCGGAAGCAATTGCGTCATAATCACGTGGCAGTCGTGAGACTTCAGTTTTGGAACTTTTTCTCCGCCATGTTTATTATTCCCTTTATATTGGACGAGAATCTAGACGGGACCTTCATACTGCTCAGGCATTCAAAAAACATGACCTTCTCTTCTTTGGTCAGAGCGTAGCTGGCACGACCTTGAACCGTTCCGGATGCCGGTCATCAGGTCTTTCAAACTTTGCTGGTCCTGCCGTGCTTCCTTTGTATCATTTGACTTCCCATACACGCCCAAGAAGCTTAGGAGGTTCACGCAAATATTCTTCGTAACGTGCATCACGTCGATTGCAGAGCGGACTTCTATGACTTTCCAATATTCTAGCTCCCAGAATATAGATTTCTTCTTCCACATGGCTGCGTGCCCGTCAGCTCCCTTCGGAACTGATTGTCCGCCAAGACCCTTTCCAAAGATGACTTTCAAATCCTTGACCATATCAAATACCTCGCACCAGTGTGTTCCGCAGCTTCGGTGATCTGCCTTGCCGTTGTAATGCTTGCCTTTCTTTCTTACGGATGACCTTTCGGAAGAAATCGACGATGCCCAAGGTACACGTTCTTCTTACAATTTGGCAAATGTACACTTTCAGTCTCATGTAAGCAGTGCGTGCATGCATTGTATCCCTTATTTGACAGTCCCGAAAGGTTACTAAGAGCAGGCCAATCGTTGATGGTTACGAAAAGCAACGCTCGTAGGTCAAATTCCTCTTCTTTGTGCTCATCCCACACATGGACACTAGGTCTGCCCCACAGCTGTAAAAGTTCATCAACTAATGGCCTTAGGTACACATCGATGTCGTTGCCGGGTTGCTTCGGACCTTGGATGAGCACTGGCATCATAATGAACTTCCGCTTCATGCACAACCAAGGAGGAAGGTTGTAGATGCATAGAGTCACGGGCCAGGTGCTATGGCTGGAGCTCTGCTCGCCAAAAGGATTCATGCCATCCGTACTTAGACCAAATCTTATGTTCCTTGCGTCAGCTGCAAAATCTTTGAACTCTCTGTCGATCTTTCTCCATTGCGTTCCATCTGCGGGGTGTCTCAACTCCCGTCCGACTTACGGTCCTCTTTGTGCCATCGCAACAACTTGGCATGCTCTTTGTTCCTGAACAGACGTTTCAACCGTGATATTATAGGAGCATACCACATCACCTTGGCGGGAACCCTCTTCCCGGGTTTCGGCCCTCAACATCGTCACCAGGGTCATCGCCTCTGATCTTATAACGCAATGCATATCGGGCATTCATTCAAATTCTCGTATTCACCGCGGTAGAGGATGCAGCGTTGATGCATGCATGTATCTTCTAACCTCTAAACCTAGAGGGCAGACAACCTTCTTTGCTTCGTACGTACTGCGGCAACTCGTTATTCTTTGGAAACATATTCTTCAACATTTTCAGCAAGTTTTCAAATGCCGAGTCAGCTACACCTGCCCGTGCCTTCCATTTTAGCAAATCCAGTGTGCAGCCCAGCTTTTTCAGACCATCATCGCATCCGGGTACAGCGCTTCGTGATCCTCTAACATGCGATCCAAATTCTCCCTCTCCTTTTCAGTTTGCAGCGTCTCCGTGCATCAGCAATGGTCCGACCAAGATCATCAACGGGATCATCACGTGCCTCTTCTTCACCTTCCCCTTCACCTTCCCCTTCACCTTCAGCATCCTCCATGAAAGTATCACCGAAATGAGCAAGATAGCTTTCATCGATGAAATCATCCCCTTCTTCATCTTCTTCCATTATAACCCCTCTTTCTCCATGCTTGGTTCAACAATTATAGCTTGGCATGAAACCGTGCCGAAGCAGGTGCATGTGAACATCTCTTGAGGAAGAGTAACCCTTCTGATTCTTACAACACATGGATGATAACAAAAACCCCCCTGCTTGTTCGCATTAGCCACTACGAGGAAATCTTTCAAACCCGTAGTGAACTTTGGAGAGTCGGTCATCCATCCATTGCCGATTCATCGCATTATTATAATATAAAATATATAATTAACCATCATGCATTTGTTAAACTAACTAGCTACAAACAATATAAATTAAACAATGAACTACACACATGCATATTTTATCAATGACACATCAAAGGTTCAAGTTGCTAACCGCGATCGAGGAGAAAAAATAAATGAGAAAGCTCAAGTGTGGCTCCAACACTTCATATCATGTTTGTTTCATGCTCTTGGGGCATTTCATCAAACACCTTATGTGCATAAGAGGAACCAAAAGCAAACCTAACACCCACTTGTGAAGTTTGTGAAGAGAATGGCTCCAAATGGCTAAGTGTTGGCTGCTGGATGGGTATATATAGGGGGAGGGGCTTTAGTCGCGGTTGGCCTACCAAACCGTGACTAAAGGTGCCCGAAGGCCTTTCGCGGTTGGCGCCAACCGCGACTAAAGCCCCCCACGTGCACCACACCGAGCGCCCTGGGCCCAGCCTTTGGTCGGGTTCGCCTCCCGAACCGCGACTAAAGGTCCCATTAGTCGCGGTTCCTTTTGCTTCGCGACTTATGGGGCTGGACGGAAGCCTGTTTTTCTACCAGTTCTGACTGGTTATGATTTGCATGACTGAATAAAGATCTCATAGAGCTTTTAATTCACTTCAGTGCTACCTCTGTCCCAAAATATGTTGCGTATAAGTTTTAGTCAAAGTAAAGTTTGACGAACTAGATAGCAAAAATTATTATTATATATGATATGAATTTTATACAATATGATAATATATTTCACCGTGATTCTAATGATATTGATTTCATATTATAAAATTTGATATATGTTGTTGTATAATTCATAAAACTTTACAAAGTTTGACTTACACGCAAAAGTATGCACGATATAGTATGGGACGGAGGGAGTAGCTGCAGAAAACTGTGAGGTCCATTATATCTTCTATATTTCTGGCCAATAGTGGACATAATAGTAGATGGAAGTGTCATGTACTGTAGTGATCACTGCAATTATTTCGGTTCATCATCGTTTCCATATTGGGTTTACAGATTTTCCTTACACAGGGAAGCTTTTTTTAACTCAGAGGCATCAATACACATGTCTCCATACTCTATGTACCTAAATATATGGAAGAGGACTCTGTTCCAGATTAACCTTATTTATCCTTCCTGGGCACAACAAATTAATGTCTTCCTTGGCTAATTTTCTGCCATGCCGTAAATAGCTTGGATTCACATGACCTTCCTGTCTCTATTACATATTTTCTTTATATGTTATTTTTGTTTTTGTTTTTATTTTCAGTATGATATATATCTTGATCTTACTTTATTTTGAGGTTTCAATCTTTTCTGAAAAATAAAATCTCTAGGGTGGTATATCATGTATGAATGTGTAGGGTGGTCATGTATGCATCTGCTACAGTACCTTAGTTCAAGGAACTGAAAGAGCATATGAGGTGCACGACTGTATTAAGATCTCATAGAACTTGTAGTTGCTATAGTCAATGTTGAGAAAATCGCTTATCGGGTTCAACTCGGTCGGCTGACGATTAGCGATTAATAGGCAAATCGGACGATTAATCGGGCGATAAATGAGTTAATCGGATGATAAATGTATTTATCGGCTAATCGGTGACCACTGAATAGGGATTAATCGGGCGATTAATCGTTGAATCGGACGATTTTTTGAACAGTGGCTATAGTAGGTCCATGAAACAGTAAGGTATAGTTAGTTATATGTTGCACATTTTTGGCCTACATTAGACATCACATACTAATAGACTCACTACACTGTCCATGTAGTGACATGAAGATGGTCATATGTTTGATCAGAGAGTCCAAGGCTATAGTAATCTTTCCAAAAAAAAGTTATCATAACATCCAGATTGGTTTCACAGATTTTCTTACTGCTAGATAAAATCTTTTACTTAAAATCATCATCGCACATTTCTATACGAATTGTGTACCTATATAACTATATAAGTATGGAAGAGGTAAGGCTCTGCTACAAAAGTATTTTAGCTAATTAACATCATTCATACTTAATTGCAAAACAGAATGTGTTCCGAGTTAGCTGATTGCTTTGACTTGCATGAGCTACTGGTTTCTCTTTTATATTTTCCATTTATGCACGTTTTAGCGATGTTGGTAAATTTGTTTCTTTACAAGTACGAAATATATATTTGGGTATTTCTTGAGAAATGCTTGTTACACTGGTTCAGTATATCAAGGGAGGAGAACGAAAAGGATTTGTTCCATGAAGCAGAACTGTCGCGAGCATTTAAGCATGTTGGTTTCTGATATGTCTTAATTTATCTTTTGACTTTAATTAGTTTTTACATGTCAAGTGATGTTGTCACTGTAGTTTCTGTTAGCACTTAGCAAGCAATGTTACTGAAGCGTATAACATGTAAACTGATATCTAGAGCTATAATTTCAGCGAACTGACAGGCTGACATGATATGCGCTAAGATCTCATAGAGGTCCTATTCGCTTTGGTAGCTCCACAAAAGTGTTAGGTTTATTTTTTGTTATTTGTTGCATTTTTTTGTCCTACTGTGGACACAATAGTAGACTTTAATGTCCATGTAATGAGATGAAGATCTTTGTGTGTTTGGTCACAGAGTGGAAGGCTGTAGTGATCATCTCAATTGTTTTGCTTTGTCATAATTGCTAGACTGGTTTCACAGTACTTTCATTAGCTATCCAAGATCTTTTACTTACTAGCATCAACACACATCTCTGTGTTTTTTGTACCTATATTGGAGGAGGTATGGCTCTGTTCTAAATGTATGATAGCTAATCAACTTTGTTTATCCTTCATAGGGAAACAAATTGCCTTCTGATCTGGCTGATTTTCGGCATGCCATGTATATAGTGTTGATTTAAGTGGTCAGCTCATCGCTCTTTCATATTTCCTGTATACCCGGGTAATTTGTCTTTGTGTAGCAGGATATATATTTGTATCTTATTTTCCAAATCGCTGGAGAATTGCTGGTTAGGTTGAGTCCGAAGATCACGATGCCACTCTAGAAACCAGGAATGATGGTCACTGGGAGGCAACATGAGCATTTTGGTGGTGTTTGGTTGCTCATGCCGCTACTGGCTCTTGTCAGTTTGGTATTTTCTGGTGCTTTAAACATCGCTTGAGAAATGCTGTCGTTTTGCTTGCTTCAAAATGCATCTGCTAGACATGAGGCTCAGTTTTCAGAAAATGACAAGCGTTAATTTGCATGAGGAAACGGAGTAAGCTCGTGGAGTAATGAGATATAATGCAGTCTGCGTATCACGTCTGGCAGATCGTCACCTACACAGCCGGCAAAGGAGATTCAGGCAACAATTGAATGTCTCTCATAGGAACTGGAGTTTGCACAGGTACTGCAAGGCTTGGCGCAAGTGTAATACCATCAGGATTCAGATTTAAGAGGCTGAAGCTACTGAACATTAGAACAACTTCGGTGACCAAGCACAACAGAGTTCAGTTCAGTGCTGATGTGTACTACTCTACTCATCGGCCTGGGTGTCACACCCCACGTAGGGTCACGCCCGCCCATTCTCATTTGTCCCTCTGATGCGGCGCATTGACACTGCATGGTTGAAGTTGCTGAAGGGTAGAAGGCCAATTTCATCAACAAGAAACACGACAAATTTGGAGGCTACATAAATCTTACTATAATGAATTATGTCATTATATAGTAGTGGTATTGTGAAATGGTGCCAGTTCTCTCCTACTATTGTTGGCTCTTGTCAGTAAGCTTGATAACCTCCTCCTTTTGTAGTTTTGTTGCCATGTGTAAGAGCATCTCACGTTCGTCAAATAGACGCTGATAGGTGCGCCTTATGGGGGTGTCTGGCACCTGCTCCCTAATTTTGAGAGAGGTTGCACACGCCAGCAATCCCGATAAAAATCCTAAAAAGAACTTCGAACAAGCAAACATAAATAAACTGTAGAATTTCATTCAAATTTAGGATTATTACATAAAATTAAATGTAATTGAACTCGAAACTAGACTAAAATAAACCCTTATATGCTCGTCGTCAGTTGGGGCGAGCGATGGGCATGCCTCATCGTCGTTCTTCTCATTTGTTGTCGCATGCACCCGCGCCCGCCTCTCCGCTCTTGCTTCGCGCATCTGGCGGTGCAGCATGGCCGCCGGCGACGAGAAGGGGACAGTGCCGCTTGCCATTGGCGAGACTCCTAAATTTTAATAAAGTTGAGACATTTTGGTGGGATGGGGGAGTACATGCTTTTTCGCGAGACGGATGTTGCGATGCATACTGGAGGGAACCGAAACTGACATCTTACCTATGATAAAACAAAACACTGCGGATCTAAAATTGATTTTTTGCAAAAGAAATTCAATCAAGTGAAACTGACGCTTAGTTCAAATCCAATCCGCTTCCAGCGAAATCGATAGGACACCACAGAAGATACCATTGAATATACAGAAAGATAGCAGATCAAACGTGAAGTCCAGCCTTTTGGAACACTGTACCTGGTAGCAGTGGGTGAATATCAAACATATCTTTTTTTTTCTCTAAAAAAACACATGTGCTTTTGTCGCCAAAACAAACATGCGAAGCAGTTGAACCACTGAAATTGAAAACGATGAAGATTCACTTTTTATTTTTTTTCTGATAACACTGTAAAGAGGAGACGCCAAAACAAGAGACATGCAGTTCAACATTATATACTGACAGAAGTTTCAAAAAAAAACATTATACTGACAGGCCAAGACTTTTGAATGTCTTCAAGACCTCTCAATAGGTAGTTCTGCAAATGTAAAATGCAACAACTTAATGAATCATATGAAACTATAGAACAAATACACAGAAGAGGAAATTTCATTTTATTCAATCTGGTCTCCCATAATAAATGTTTTTAGAATGATGAAGGAATTGCACGGACGCACCTATGAGGAATTTACGGTAAGTAGGGCTCACACTGAGGATGTCCGTGGGCTTGATAATAGGAACATGGACTTGTGATACAGAGCACCCAATCGCATTCATGGTTTCTGTAGGTATGCATGGATGTCTGGCATCCGCATGACTGATGAGTCATTTCCCTTTGAAATACATAATTCATCTTTGTTATCCGATTTTAAGATATTCATAAAAATTATTAAAATGATATCTTGTGTGTTTTTTGACATCCACCATTCCTTTTGGAATTTTGATAGGGTTAAACTTCAAAGTTACATTCGTGATTTAGAGTCAATGTGTAGTGGAGCACATTGTGAGAGATGGAATAAAGAAATAAAGTTGTGACTGTCCTGATTGCAGATTTTTTTGCACAAATCATTATCAAAGAAAGTACTTCTGATTGTTCGATGGCATCCGTCTTTGATTTCGGAGCAGAGAAATCAAGGACTGGTATCTAGCGCAACAACATTAGAAAACCGAGAAATAACATCACATATGATAAGAGAAAATGTTGAATATTCTACAACAACTATAATACTGCCTTTTATTCGACATTGATTGCTCATCCAGGAACATCAAACGTGTATTGTTTGCAGCAGCTACTATGCCCGAGTAAGATGATTTTTTTACAGTCAACCCTACTAACGAGTATTGTTTGCAGCCGCTACTGTGTCTGAATAAGATGATTTTTTACACTCAGTCCTGCAATCGTCCACTGACGTATAGCACTGGTTGGTTAGCAAACAGCAGAAGCAATACCCTAAGTGACAAACCGATCCATTCACTGGTGGAAAAAGGGGCTTTGGTCGCGGTTGGCAACTGCCATTAGTCGCGGTGGCGCAACCGCGACCAAAGTAGCGCGACTAAAGGCCCCCCCTTTAGTCGCGGTTCCTTACGAACCGCGACTAAAGGCCCGTCCACGTGGCCGCAGGCGAGCGCCAGGGCGGAGGACCTTTAGTCGCGGTTCTGGCCAACCGTGACTAAAGGCCTCCGCAGGGTTTAGGGTTTTAGCCCCCTCCCTAAATCTGGTTTCTTTTTAATTTGTATTGTTTTATTTCTTTTGGGTTTTAATTTTGAAGGAGTTTCACATATTCTACGGTACTACATACATGCATATGAATGTACAATTTCAAACAAATTTGAAATTAGAACCAAAAAGAATTCAAGAGGAATATACAATATATATTCAATATCGGATGACCATATACAATATATATTCAATATCGGATGACCATATACAATTTTGAACAAGTTTCCATCCATAATTTAGTGCATAAAAAGTTCTACGTCATCGTAATGGTGTTCTCCTCTAGGATCGATGACTTCCCTCGCCAACCATCCAGCTAGTTCCTCTTGAAGTGGTCGGAAGCGAGCTTCTGGACTAAGCGTCTTCCGGAGGTTATTCCTCAGGATGTTGTTCTCACACGCTGGTCCCGCTCATTGCGTATCTCCGGATCCTCTCACAAACATAGTATCCACATAGATTGGTCCCCGGTGGCTGAATATCCCCGTCCGCACCGCCATTTTAAAATGTAGCTCTTTTTTGAATTCACCGACCTTTTATCTACGAACCGTCTCCAAACCCTACGAGGCAAAGAAAATTAAATGAACAAGAGAGTTATTAATTAGTTACTTGATATTAGGAAATGATGAACGAAATAGGCCGATCGATATAGAGCGCAAATGAATGAAAATAATTACTTTTGCATCATTTTTCTCATGTCGCCCCAAAGCGCCGGATCCATATTCAGAGAGTCGTGGACGAGAACTGAGGAGGTCTGAACTTGAATTACCATAAGAATCCAGTGGAACCTGCGGACACGATACATGCACAGTCATGCATAACTCATCGATTAGCCACATACCATGCATGGAGTAAATAAAAGAGAATGTGCTCAAGACAGAAACACTCACCCAAAATGGTAAGGAAATAGAATATCACTTTTGAGTTTCTGTTTTCTAATAAACCGCCACAGGTCATCCTCCACGTCGGCGGGGTGGTGTTCTAACACATATGAATTAACGATTTGTGGGTCAATGAACCCAACATCATGGATGTTCCTTATTCGCATTTCCCGCTTCTTCATTCTGCATAATAGCGTACACAACAAGATAGTTAGACAATATATATATATATATATATATATATAGTGTGCAATGAACGAGATGGGGTAGAAATTAATAAATCACTTACAACGTAGCAACCGATGATAGATTTGTCGAGGTCGCGCAGATTGAACAGCTGGAACAATTCACTCAGATGAATTTGCACATAGTAATGTTTGAAGTGATGCTCATGTCTAACTTCCGCATAGATATAGTCTTTGGCGTTTTTATGTTTTATGTAACCCTTGTACCAATTTAGCAGACCTTTCATTTGTCGAGGTAGATCCTCTTCCTGCGCAGGCTCGACGAGAGGGCCATTCTTCACATATGTAAATACTACGTCCTTCATTGGCGCCTCATCAAGGCCTAACAGTGCACGAAGAGTGATACCTAAGTCGGCCGCTTGTTCTCTGGCACTCGTTACGGTCAATCCATGTTCTGCCGCAGCTGCTATGATATCGGGGCATCCGGACCGGCGGCTTGCACTATGAGCGGGGCGATCGATTGTTTACTTTGTTCCCCGAGCTGGGCAACTTCTTTCCCCTTTCTAATTTTTTCGGCCTCCTCCTCCAAGGCTTTCTTCTCCGCCAACTCTTGGTTCCTCTTGAACGCGAGTGCTTGCCTACGAAGTTCACGTAAATAGTCGTCTGGCAGATTCTTCGCGGCTTGGGACGGTGTGTTCAAAAATGACTTAGCCCAGCTCTTTTCCTTGTCAGAAAATACTTGCTTGGGCTCGGGCTCTCTTTTCTTCTTGCAGTCCGCCTTCCATTTCTCATATTCAGCAGCCGCGCGTGAGTCGACTTCCTCGGCACTACGTTCCCAAGGCCTTGTGGGGAGAGGCTTCTGATGGCTCTGGTATCTTTGTGGTTCTAGGTACATAAGGGTCCGGTTAATAACCCAGGACTGCTTCGCTTCTTCGCGGAGGTGGATTGGGGGCGGTGTCTCGCGATCACCCGCCGGACGAGGACTGGGGCGGCGGCTCGCTACCCGCCGGAGGTGAATTGGGGGCGCGGCTGACGTGAAGGAGGTGTAGGTGAAGCACCACCACCACCGCCGCCACCGCCACCGTCACCGCCACCGCCACCGCCACCGCCACCACCACCACCGTACGGGGTGGACTTGTTGGCGCCTCGCCTGGAAACTTGATAAATTTCTTCTGCCATAGAATGAACGCGCTTGACATCTCCAAGTCTTTTCACCCCTTCAGTGTAGCAATGTCAATGTCCAGGTCCTCAAACCCTTGGACTATCTCCTCCACCGTGACACGAGCATAGCCATCTTGAATGGGGTTGTTGTGGTGGAGTGCTCCAGGGGGCAAAGCACTGCCGATGGCTACCTTCATGGACATGTTCCCGATAGGATAATACAGATGACATGCTTTCATCTCCTTTATATCGTCCACGGGGTAGCGAGGAGGCTCCGGTGCAGTAATTTCGACCACCGAGGCTCCGGTGCAGTAATTTCTATCGTCGGTGCACCAGCCGGTGAGGCCTCCGTGGAAGCCACGCTTCTTCTGCTGGCTTCCGAGATCCATTGGATGATCTTCATCTGCGCCCGAGCTGCATCTCTTTCGGCTACTAGTACACTCACGTTTTCTTCATCACATCCATTTCCGTTACCAACTTCGCCACAACATCCGCATCCCGATCCATCTTTCTCTTACGGCTTCGTAACCGTACGGGTCATCGTTCTGGGGGAACCCTACTTTCCACGGAATGGGCCCCATGCCTCGTACACGTCCTCCGTGTTCAGGATTCCCGAGGGCTTTTGTCAGCGTCGTTCTCTCTGTTGAACTTGATCCTCCCCTCTTGAGCATCCCTCATTGCCTCAATAAGCTTTTGGGTGGGTGTAATTATTTTGCCCTGATAAACACACTCCCCTGTCTCCGGGTTCAGCGATCCCCCATGCCCGTACCACCAGCTTTTGGCCCTTGGGTCCCATCCCTCCGTACCTGGACGGATTCCTCGCGCCCTCAGCTCGTTCTCCATCTTCTCCCACTTAGGCTGCCAAAAGCGATACCCTCCTGGCCCCATGATATGATTGTACTCCTTCTTGCATTCTCCTTATTTTTTTTGGATATTTCAAGGAACTGCTCCGATTTCTTTTGCTTCACAAATTCTGGCCAATCATGTTGCGCTCATATTGTCTGTGAAATCCGGAGTCTTGCCCTGCTTGACAAAATCATGGGCTAGATTTTGCTTGTATTTCCGGAATGCGTGGGCCATATTAGAAAGAGCGAACTTGACTAGCTTGCACCTCTCCTTGTTTTCCTGAATCTTGTTACCCGCCTCATCGTATCTGCGGTATTCCGGAGGTAGAACGAAATGTTCCATAAGCTTCTTGAAGCAATCTTTTTTGTTCTCTTATCGACAAAAGTGAAACCAAGACGTGCCTTCTTTGGCTGATTCCACTCCTGGACGGTGATCGAGACGTTGTCTCTAACAACGGCTCCGCATTGGCGACAAACTTGGTGGCGTTCTTGCTTGGCTCCAGCGGCTGCCGGTTTCTTCATCGACAACATCGATGGTGCATGTTTCGTTTGGTTTCATCGTCTTGGTTGCGCCACGCTTTGACGACGTACTCGATTTTTCGACGATCCGGCCGAGGGCTAAAATAAGAAAGAGAGTCGCGCGCGTTAGTACACATTTATTCAAATCGGTTAGTTTGTATCACCAGACGCTCAATATGTATATATATATACCTCGGCGCCGGAGGTGGTTGCTACTTCCAATTGAAGATCGTCGTTTATCGACGTTTCTTCGGCATCATCTGCTGCTGACGGCGCCCTTCATCTTCACCCTCAAGGTTCAGATAAGAAGAGATATCATCTTCTTCTTCTCCGGTCGGCACATATAGAATATCGCCTTTTATGATGCCGAACATATGGTCTTCAGCGTCCGGATCATAGTTGTCAAGAATCGGGTCAGCTCTATCGTCCGCCATATGTCAGTCCTGAAAACATGTAGTAAAAACAAATTAATTGTGTATATGCCAGCATTATCATATCTCTTCTACATATAAAGAGAGAGGGCGACGAGGGAGGCGAGAGGGGGGACGCAGTGATCGCGTGACCGAGAGAACGGTGGTGGTGGCGAAAGGGGGACGCAGTGACCGCGTGACCGAGAGACCGGGCGGGGCGAAAGGGGGACCGCGTGACCGAGAGACCGGTGTGGCGAAGAGGGGTGGCGGTGCCGAGGACACATAACCCTCGCCGCCCCCTCTCGATCCCAAATAAAATTTTGTTAAGTTAAAATTTTGATCATTAAGTCTAAATTTTGTTAAGTAAAATTTTTCTTAAGTTAAAATTTTGATCATTAAGTCTAAATTTTGTTAAGTTAAAATTTTGATCATTAAGTCTAAATTTTGTTAAGTAAATTTTTTCTTAAGTTAAAATTTGATCATTAAGTCTAAATTTTGTTAAGTTAAAATTTTGATCATTAAGTCTAAATTTTGTTAAGTAAAATTTTTCTTAAGTTAAAATTTTGATCATTAAGTCTAAATTTTGTTAAGTAAAATTTTGATCATTAAGTCTAAATTTTGTTAAGTAAAATTTTAGTTACATTAAGTCTAAATTTTGTTAAGTAAAATTTTAGTTACATTAAGTCTAAATTTAAGTAAAATTTTAGTTACATTAAGTCTAAATTTTGTTAAGTAAAATTTTAGTTACATTAAGTCTAAATTTTAGTAAAATTTTAGTTACATTATACTATTACATGTGTAAATTTTTGTTAAATTTTGTTACATATTACATATTTGTTAAATTTTGTTAAGTCAAAATTTTGTTAGTATACAAATTTTTAGTTAAGTTAAAAAAACAAAAAAAAAACAAAAAAAAAGAGAGAGGCAGGGGCGCCGGCCGTCTCTCTCTCTCTCTCCCCGCGCCCTCTCTCTCTCTCTCCCGGGCGGCGGCGGCGGCGGGCAAGCGGCGGCGCTGCGAGAGTGGGGGCGCGCGGTGGCGCCGGCAACAACGCAGCCGCGGCGCGCGGTTGTTATTCGATCGGCGCGCGCGGTTGTTCGACGGGCCGGGACGGCGAGACGTACGGCGGCGCGAAGACGGGGGCGGCGCGCGTTCGGCGGCGGCTCGGGCGCGGCGACGGCGGCGTGACGACGACGGCGACGGCGGCGTGACAGGAGGCGACGGCGACGGCGGGCAGGGCTTCGGGCAGCGTCGAGTTCGTCGTTCGCGCGCGGAGAAGAAGATGAACTGGCCACCGAGCCGCCGCGCGCGTATTTATAGTAACCACCCTTTAGTCGCGGTTGGAAAACGACTAAAGGTACCCTTTAGTGGGCGTGATTTCCCGCTTCGAAAAATACTCCGCTTGTCGAGGCCAACCGCGACTAAAGGTATTTTTTCAAATTACTTTTCTTTCAAATTACTTTTCTTTTTCGAATTACTTTTCTTTTTCAAATTACAAATAATATATCAAAAAGTAAAGAAAAATAAAACTAATTCATTTCAAAATCTGAAAAATACATATAATATATCAATAAATTCAGAAAAATAAAACTAATTCAATTCAAAAACTTAAAAATACAAATATTATATCAAAAAATTTAGAAAATTAAAACTAATTCATTTCTAAATGTTAAAAATACAAATAATGTATGAAAAAATTCAGGAAAATAAAACTAATTCATTTCTAAATCTTAAAAATATAAATAATATATCAAAAAAATCAGAAAAATAAAACAAATTCATTTCAATATGTTAAAAATACAAATAATATATCAAAAAATTAAGAAAAATAAAACTAATTCATTTCAAAATCTGAAAAATACATATAATATATCAATAAATTCAGAAAAATAAAACTAATTCAATTCAAAATCTTAAAAATACAAATATTATATCAAAAAATTCAGAAAATTAAAACTAATTCATTTCTAAATGTTAAAAATACAAATAATGTATGAAAAAATTCAGGAAAATAAAACTAATTCATTTCAATATGTTAAAAATACAAATAATATATCAAAAAATTAAGAAAAATAAAACTAATTCAATTCAAAATGTTTAAAATACATATAATATATCAAAAAATTCATAAAAATAAAACTAATTCAATTCAAAATTTTAAAAATACAAATTATCAAAAATTCATAAAAATAAAACTAATTCAATTCAAAAGTTCGTTGGCCCCCTTTCCGCCTCTTTCCGCCGACCCCTCTTCCCTCCTCGTCTTCCCGCTATTTCTTCCCTGTCTTCCCGCCTCTTTCTTCCCGCCAATTGTTTCCCGCTAATTTCTTCCGCCTCTTTCTTCCCGCCAATTTTTTCCCGCCAATTTCTTCCCGCCACTTTCTCCCCGCTCTTTCTTCCCGCCTCCCGTCTTCCCGCTCCCATTTTTCCCGCCATTTGTCACTACATATAGGTAGCCCGGCTTGGCCAGCATTATCATCTCTACAATCTCTCATCACTCTCTCATGGCTTCCACCGCACCCACTCTAACCTACCACAGTGGAGGAGCTTTGCGCCGAACTACCCTTGCCCTCCGGCTACCGCGTCCGCCGCCGGAGCCTAAGCGGCGGCGTGCGTCCCTCCCGTCCTCGGTGCGCGCCGCGCCCATCACGAACCACTACTACCTCGACCTCACGCCGGAGCAGCGGATGAATCCCCGCTGGCATCCCGATAACAAGCATACTTGGGACGCCTTCTTCATCAATCGGCGTGAGAGGGCGCTCGCAGTATGAGGAGGACGGTCTGCCTCCCGGAAACTTCCCGAGGCCGCCGTCGGCTATGGTGGTACGGCCGACTCCAGAGCGTCATGGACTACATCACGGCCGGCGATATCCCCGCCCGCTACCCTCGCAGCCACGAGCGCCGCCCGACGACAGCGACGACAGCAGCGACGACGACGCCAAGAACTTAGAAGGCGACGACTACGTACAACGGCGGCTATGAAGACTACGAGTATGCATATTATACGCCTAGGCAGGAGAGTATGACTAAATCACTCCAAATTTCATGTATGCAGGAGTATGACTTAGTCACTCCAAATTTCCTATATGCAGGAGTATGACTTAGTCACTCCAAATTTCATGTATGCAGGAGTATGACTTAGTCACTCCAAATTTCATGTATCATCAGTGCTATCTCGAGTCAATTGAATCATTCGAAAATGGACACCAAACACATCACGGGTAATATAATTCACATGATTCATTCAACAAAGTTTGGTACAATAAATTATTACACATCATTTCTTCCCTTGTGTCCCTGCTTGCTTACGATTGTGCCGTATCCATGGAGCATCCTCATCATTTAACTTAATGCTTGGGTCGGTGTTCACTTTGAAGGGCGGAATTTCAGCAAACATATTATAATCTTCTGACATGTCTGTCTTGTCCTCCACTCCCACGATGTTTCTTTTCCCTGAAAGAACAATGTGGCGCTTTGGATCATCGCATGATGTACTGATCGTTTTCTTATCTTTCCGTTTCCTCGGTTTGCTACTCATGTCCTTCACATAGAAAACCTGAGCGACATCTTTCGCTAGGACGAATGGTTCGTCAAGGTAACCAAGATTGTTGAAATCCACCATTGTCATTCCGTATTGCTGGTCCACCTTTACCCCACCTCCTGTTAGCTTGAACCATTTGCACCGGAACAAAGGGACCCTAAAGGAGGGTCCATAGTCAAGTTCCCATATCTCCTCTATGTAACCATAATATGTGACCTTTTGCCCATTCTCGGTTGCTGCATCAAAGCGGACACCACTGTTTTGGTTGGTGCTCTTTTTATCTTGGGCGATCGTGTAAAATGTATTCCCATTTATCTCGTACCCTTGGAAAGTCGTTATAGTCGAAGATGGTGTCTTGGCCAACATGTACAGCTGATCTACAACCTTATTGTCACTCATTAAATGTTTTCTCAACCAACTGAAAGTCTCCATGTGGGCCTTCCTAATCCAGGATTCAGGCCCGGGTTGTCCGAGCGTAAAATATTCTTGTGTTTCTCAAAGTACGGAGCCACCAAGCTGGAATTGGTCAGAACTGTGGTGTGCTTCAGTCAGAGAATGGCCGTCCATACATATCATTGATTTCTTTCCGATCGTGCCTTTTCCACTTAGTCTCCCCTCGTGCCGCGATTGAGGAAGACCAATCGGCTTAAGGTCAGGAACAAAGTCAACACAAAACTCAATTACCTCCTCATTTCCATAGCCCTTGGCGATGCTTCCTTCTGCCTAGCACGGTTACGAACATATTTCTTTAATACTCCCATGAACCTCTCGAAGGGGAACATATTGTGTAGAAATACAGGACCGAGAATGGAAATCTCATCGACTAGGTGAACCAGGAGGTGCGTCATAATATTGAAGAAGGATGGCGGGAACACCAACTCGAAACGACAAGACATTGGATCACATCGTTCTGTAACCGTGGTAGAACTTCTGGATTGATTACCTTCGAGAGATTGCATTGAGGAATGCACATAGCTTCACAATGGCTACTCGAACATTTTTCGGCAGAGCCCCATCAAAGCAATCGGAAGCAATTGCGTCATAATCACGTGGCAGTCGTGAGACTTCAGGTTTTGGAACTTTTTCTCCGCCATGTTTATTATTCCCTTTATATTGGACGAGAATCCGACGGGACCTTCATACTTCTCAGGCATTCAAAAAAGATGACCTTCTCTTCTTTGGTCGAGCGTAGCTGGCACGACCTTGAAACCGTTCCGATGCCGGTCATCGGGTCTTTCAAACTTTGCTGGTCCCGCCGTGCTTTTTATCATTTGACTTCCCATACACGCCCAAGAAGCTTAGGATGTTCACGCAAATATTCTTCGTAACGTGCATCACGTCGATTGCAGAGCGGACTTCTAGGACTTTCCAATATTCTAGCTCCCGAATATAGATTTCTTCTTCCACATGGCTACGTGCCCGTCAGCTCCCTGATTGTCCGCCAGGACCCTTTCCAAAGATGACTTTCAAATCCTTGACCATATCAAATACCTCAGCACCAGTGTGTTCCGCAGGCTTCGGCCGGTGATCTGCCTTGCCGTTGTAATGCTTGCCTTTCTTTCTTACTGGATTTTCGGAAGAAATCGACGATGCCCAAGGTACACGTTCTTCTTACAATTTGGCAAATGTACACTTTCAGTCTCATGTAAGCAGTGCGTGCATGCATTGTATCCCTTATTTGACAGTCCCGAAAGGTTACTAAGAGCAGGCCAATCGTTGATGGTTACGAAAAGCAACGCTCGTAGGTCAAATTCCTCTTCTTTGTGCTCATCCCACACACGGACACCAGGTCTGCCCCACAGCTGTAAAAGTTCATCAACTAATGGCCTTAGGTACACATCGATGTCGTTGCCGGGTTGCTTCGGACCTTGGATGAGCACTGCATCATAATGAACTTCCGCTTCATGCACAACCAAGGAGGAAGGTTGTAGATGCATAGAGTCACGGGCCAGGTGCTATGGCTGGAGCTCTGCTCGCCAAAAGGATTCATGCCATCCGTACTTAGACCAAATCTTATGTTCCTTGCGTCAGCAAAATCTTTGAACTCTCTGTCGATCTTTCTCCATTGCGTTCCATCTGCGGGGTGTCTCAACTCCCCGTCCGACTTACGGTCCTCTTTGTGCCATCGCAACAACTTGGCATGCTCTTTGTTCCTGAACAGACGTTTCAACCGTGGTATTATAGGAGCATACCACATCACCTTGGCGGGAACCCTCTTCCTGGGTTTCTGCCCCAACATCATCGTCACCAGGGTCATCGCCTCTGATCTTATAACGCAATGCGGTGCATACCGGCATTCATTCAAATTCTCGTATTCACCGTAGAGGATGCAGCGTTGATGCATGCATGTATCTTCGAACCTCTAAACCTAGAGGGCAGACAACCTTCTTTGCTTCGTACGTAGTGGCGGGCAACTCGTTATTCTTTGAAAACATATTCTTCAACATTTTCAGCAAGTTTTCAAATGCCGAGTCAGCTACACCTGCCTGTGCCTTCCATCTCAGCAAATCCAGTAGCCCAGCTTTTTCAGACCATCATCGCATCCGGGTATAGCGCCTTCCGTGATCCTCTAACATGCGATCCAAATTCTCCCTCTCTTTTTCAGTTTCGCGTCTCCGTGCATCAGCAATGGTCCGACCAAGATCATCAACGGGATCATCACGTGCCTCTTCTTCACCTTCCCCTTCACCTTCCCTTCACCTTCAGCATCCTCCATGAAAGTATCACCGAAATGAGCAAGATAGCTTTCATCGATGAAATCATCCCCTTCTTCATCTTCTTCCATTATAACCCCTCTTTCTCCATGCTTGGTCCAACAATTGTAGCTTGGCATGAAACCGTGCCGAAGCAGGTGCATGTGAACATCTCTTGAGGAAGAGTAACCATTCTGATTCTTACATTTAACACATGGACAGATAACAAAACCCCCCTGCTTGTTCGCATTAGCCACTACGAGGAAATCTTTCAAACCCGTACTGAACTCGCCGGAGAGTCGGTTACCGTACATCCATTGTCGATTCATCTGCATTATTATAATATAAAATATATAATTAACCATCATGCATTTGTTAAACTAACTAGCTACAAACAATATAAATTAAACAATGAACTACACACATGCACATGCACATTTTATCAACGACACATCAAAGGTTCAAGTTGCTAACCGCGATCGAGGAGGAAAAATAAATGAGAAAGCTCAAGTGTGGCTCCAACACTTCATATCATGTTTGTTTCATGCTCTTGGGGCATTTCATCAAACACCTTATGTGCATAAGAGGAACCAAAAGCAAACCTAACACCCACTTGTGAAGTTTGTGAAGAGAATGGCACCAAATGGCTAAGTGTTGGCTGCTGGATGGGTATATATAGGGGCTTTAGTCCCGGTTGGCTGGCCAACCGCGACTAAAGGCCTTCGGCACCTTTAGTCGCGGTTGGCCAGGCCAACCGGGACTAAAGACCCCACGTGCACCGGCTGGCCACCGAGCGCCCCCCAGGCCTTTGGTCGTGGTTCGCCTCCCGAACCGCGACTAAAGGTCCCATTAGTCGCGGTTCCTACAGCTTCGCGACTTATGGGGCTCACCCGAAGCCTGTTTTTCTACCAGTGATTATGACTGCATAGTCCAGAAGGCAAATTAATCTTCTTGTTATCCACATCTTCTATGAAAGCGCCTATGGAATAGAGAATAATCCATTAATATGCACATAAAAATCATATGTTATATTATTGACTAACTTGTAATTGATCGATCCAATAAGATGCAAAAGCACGGTCATCTAAATAAACGTTGTTGATACACATTCAAAGAACAAAAATATATAGGCAACCTGTCCCACATTGTACTGGAAGATTAACACCGGAAAGAACACCAATCAACACAAGTATAGAAATAACATGGTATCTGCCTTACACTGTGTATGAGTAGCAAAGTACATGACAAGAAGCGCCAACAATATGGCTAGTGCGTACGCATGCTTCATGTACTTGTCCATGCGGCCAATATTTTGCTTATGAGACAGAATGTTTTACAATCAATAGTACCTGATGCTTGCTCTATATATATACAAAGGATTCCCTACCCACCGAAAATAGGTAGTGTGAGAGGTAAGTTTCTGTTACGTGGCACCCATAAAAAGTAACTAGCAGTATATTTCATTTTGGAATATAATGTCCAAATATCCATCTGACATTAAGAGTAGTGATTTCCAAGTTAATTTTTTTATAATTTGTCTCTTATTTATAGATGAGTTTGCCAAATATAGTAGCCCAAATAAGGAAACTTTTATCAGATTATTTTAGCTTTGGCCTTTTTTACTTGGAATATAATTAAAGATGACAAGAGTGTGTTGTAACAGTACTAGGAATTCTCTCCTGGGGACTTATGCATGTTCGGTCGGGCCAAAACCAGGTCGTTTCATTCCATCGCAGGACGCGGAGGAGGTGGCATAAAAAAAACGAACGACAATACGACCACCTTACCCCGCCCGTTCAACCAAGGCAAGCACCTTGAGCCGAAACCATTGGGCCGCGGTGATTAATAACATTGGAGTAGCTGCTGCCGCGCCGGCGCTCGCCCCTGCGAACAAATCTTGATTTCATTATTGGTAAACAGTAATGAACAGTACACTAAGATGTAGAATTTATCATCTTTTACTCAGGATAAAATATAATGTATTTTATTCTGAAGATAGAGTACAACATTCTAGTATATATCTTGTCATCTGATAGGAATACCTTTGACCCGGCCGCATTTCTCCCGATCAGACTGATCCAAGTTAATTTAGTATTCTTTTTATGGGTACTATAAGTTAATTTAATAGAATGTTAATTTGTATTGTTTTCCGATGTGGGAAGAAGAGATGAGATCGGATGCTTGTGACAAGACAAAAGTGTGACATGGGACCATAGCTCATGTGTCATTCACGGCACGCCGGCACCTGCAACAAGTCCTGCAGACGCGAGGGCATTGGACTAGGGCATTTGCAAAAGCCTCTTTACATGATGGTGCTACAAGAAGTGCACCATGGGGTCCATCTAGCCATATATTGGAATTTGGTCTTGGGCTTTAGTCCATAGCCCAATACAAATTCTGAAATCATCTGGCCATGTGGGTATGGCAAGGGGTGGGACTAAAGTTTAGTCTCACATTGCTAGTTGAGAGAGATGTGGAGTGGTTTATAAGGAGATCGTTCTAATCCTTATAAGTGAGTGAGAATAGAGAGAGAGAGAGCTCTCGCGCACTCCTTCCTCTCCGTCTCCCACCTCGTCATGCATGCATGTTGCGCCGCGCCGTGGGTTAAAGAAACCGAGCCTAGCTTACCGTTTTGTTGTTCAGGAAAATACTTGTGTGATAAATTACGAGTCATTAACAAACATGTTAATGCAACCATTTCGTTCCGGAATTTTTGGATCGTGGCTTGCTCGGACATGTGTTGCACCCCACGATCTTCCTGACCACACTATGTAAACCCGCACGCAAACCCTAGCTGCATGTACGAGACACCGTATGCGACCACCTCTTTCTAGAGAATTGCGTCGCCGCCTTCATCTTCCTCATCCCGTCCTTCGGCATGCCCCGACCGACGATATAGTACGACTCAGGAACCCTATCTCTCGTAGACCTGTAAAGGTGAGGGGCAATCCGATTTTTGGGGGAGCGCTTATGCGTGACTACTGGCATCACGGTGTCGTCCGATGACGAGTTCCAGAATGACGACTTCTTCCCGGACATCGGCAACCTCAACATGGGCTACAACACTGACGCTGATGTCGCCGCCAACGCCCCTGCTGCGGTCAATGCTAGACCATATGTGATTTACATCCTTCATGTTTTAGATCTTCATAGAGTTTCTAGTTCTGCTGTTTGAAATAGATGTGATAGGTTTGTTTTGTCTAGATGCTATCTTTTCATCTACTTTGTTGATTTGCATGTTTAGTTTACTTGGTGTTTCTGTAGTCATGATTTATCAACTAATTATTCAAATTAAATCATATGTTAATTTTCTTATGGTTTTAAGGTTTTCCATGGTGACGGCGGGAGGCGAACGAGTGCGAGTTTGCGGCGGTCGATGACCTTGGCGAGTTCACTTCCTGGATATATAGAACAAATATGTGTTAACTCAATTTCAAGAAAAATATAAGTTCTTCTATAAGTTCTAGAGATTTTGTAAATTTTACATTTTTTGAGAATTTTGGAAACTTCATAAGCGTTCCTTAGAGATTTCTGGAAAGGTCCCAACAATATTTTTATAGTAGAGAGTTTGGAATGTTTGACATTTTTCGAAAGCTTAGTAGCTCTCTTGGATTATTGGATCCATCATCCTTGTCGTATCCAAGAGCCAATGCGATACACGGCCAGGCCCATACAAGGAGGGAAAACTCACTCCTACCAGACTCTAATGCGTACACTAAAGAAACATCAGGGGCTTGAACGCAAATCAGAAACCATACAATCCTCCTCACTGAAAATCTACACGACACTCGAGCACGATCGCCCACTCGGCAAGACACATGGGTGGCTCGCTGGGGGAGGGGGAGGGGGTGTGATGGTGGCAACTCTAGGGTTCTTCTGGAACCCCTTTTGAACAAGGGCCATTCGACCTTTCTTTTGGTTGTCTGTGCAACCACCGTCCGAGGGTATATTTATCCTACATTTTTGTCCAGTTTTCCTCAAAAGAAAATAAATAAAACAAAAGGGAAAATAATCAAGTTGCCAAAAAATTGTGTGGTAAAAAGGAAGATGGATGTAAAAGAGGGGAAATCTTATAAAGTGCCAAAATAAAGAAGGGCACTAATCAACACCACCCACCCTCCCCCCCCCCCCCCCCACGATCCCAAAGAGGCCAGTAAGGATTTCCCCATTAGAAACCCTAACACCCTACCTCCACCAACCATGTCGCCGCCGTCACCGGATCTGCCGAGCGAACTTCTGGAGGAGATCTTCCTTCGCTTCCCACCAGACGAACCCGCGTGGCTTGTGCGTGCTTCCCTCGCCAACAAGTTCTGGCTAGGCCTCCTCTCCGGCCATGGATTTCGTGGTCGGTACCATGAGTTCCATGGAGATCCCCCCATGATCGGCTTCGTTTATTTCCCATCCTCGGACCCCGTCCCCCCCTTGGTAAGCACCACGAATTTCGGCGCGCGCTATCCCGAGGACTGGGGGAGCCACAAGTACTCTGTGTGGGATTGTCGCCATGGTCGTGTTCTTCTTCAAGATGAGGATATGCCACCCGATAGATTCTTTGTTTGGGACCCCATGACAGGTCGTCGAAAGGATTTATATGCTCTAGCGGAGTGCTCCAGCCTTGGGGCCGCGGTGCTCTGTGCAGTGAATGGATGCGATCACCGAGCATGTCATGAGGGCCCCTTCCAGGTGGTATTCATCGGTGTGAATCAGAGTTCTGGTGGGTGTTTTGTAGACGTTTTCTTTCCTGAGACAGTTGAGTGGAGCAAGTCTCCCTCTCATCTTCAAGTGTGGAGTGAGCCGTGTTCTAGTCTACATCTTGTGTCTCATGATGCATTCATCGAGGTGGTGCCCCCTGTCCTTATCCAAGACACACTATACTTCATGCTTGCGTATGACCATGATGAACATGCAGAAATTCTCAAGTACGACATGATTTCAAACTCTTTATCCTTACATGATGCACCACCGGCTCTTGCTAGAGATTCTATCCACATGACGATGAAGGATGGTGGTTTAGGATTTGCACATATAGTCGATTTGAACCTTTACTTGTGGTCAAGACAAGTGGGTTCCAATGGAGATGCATCGTGGACTCAATATAGAGTGATTGATCTCAAGAAACTTGTTCCTATTCAAAATACCGATATAAGACTTCAGCTGGTTGGATCTGTGGAGGATAGAAATACTATATTTGTGACCACAGACCTTGGAATCTATGAGATTAATCTCAAGTCACAACAATGGAAGAAGATATGGAAAAGAGATAAATTCTCTATTTTGTTTCCTTACATGAGTTTCTACAATCCACCAGGTATATCAATATGTCATGTATTCTATGATTAGGGACAACTCTCAAGTAATAATATGGTTGTTGGTAATGGCATAAAAAAGCACTGATAAGAACAAAATTTATGTCTGATGTTTCCATTTTGATAATATATATCCACCATTAAACTTTAGTTCTATGTATACCCGAGCATCATACCAATTATGCTTCTTTCTCCCTAATTTGATATTCTATAAAGTATCATGTCATCTCCTTTTTGGAATCACACTGAAAAGTATATGTTTGCAGAAATGGTGAGCCACTATGCTGCGCCACATCAAGAAGAAGGAGTTGGATATGATCAAGGGAAGGAGGCCACTCTCATCAACTGGGGGAATAAATAATTGGAGGCGGCAATCGTCTTTTGATCAATCATGTCACAATTATGTAGTTTATTTGGGGTAGTTGGCGTGCTCTCTAAATATTATTTATAGTCTTTGCCATTAGAATTGATAATTTCTCCGTGTTGTTAGCATTCCTTAGCGTGTGAATGGATTATCAAAAGCCGATGTTTATTGTATCATCAACTTCGAATGCATATGCAGACAGTAGCATAATTAGTATTTCTATTTTATGAACTCTAGAGTTAGCTCCACCAGCTTTGATCTAATCTATAAATTCCCCCAAAGGACGTACAAGTGATGAGAGTAGACGATATGAGGGCATATTTCTAGAGATAGTTCTTTTTGTTCCCAAAAGAAGATGATGGTTTCTTCATGTTGGCTTGCTGATATGTCTTAATTTATCTTACCGATTTAGTTAAGGCTACATGTCAAGTGCTGATGTTATAGTGGTTTGCTTAGCAAACACCATTACTGAAATCTTTCTCTATAATATTTAGGGAAATGAGAGTCTAACCAGATATGATTTTCTTGAAGATCTCATAGAGTTTTTTTTTTGTTTCCTACGGTAGCTCAGCGAAATGTTGATGTATTAGCTCTTTTTATCTATTGCTTATTATTGTCCACGAGTGCACATAATATATAATTGACTGAAATGTCCATGTAGTGAGACTAAGTGTCCGTATGTTTTTCACATACTCCAAGGCTACATGATGATTGCAACTATTTTGGTATATCATAATTTCCACACTGGTCTCACATGTTGTCCTTCTTACATGTAATATTTTACTCAAATGCATCAACATACATTTCTCTATACTTCATGTGTAGAAGAGGTATGGCTTTGTTCTAATTTTATTTCATCATTCATGAGCAAAACAAATTGCCTTCTGAGTTGCCTGATTCTTGTATTATATGTGGATTGTTTGTGTCGTTGAAATTTTGTTTCTTTATGGTATGAAATATATTTGGATTCACATTGTTAGAGAATTTCTTTTTATTGTGAGTATGTTAAAGAACTTGTACTAGGAGGAAACATGGATCTTGTGATTAAACTTGGCACTAGCGGGTAGGTTTTTTGGTTGTTCTTGGTTGGATTCTCATGCTACTGTTGGTTCTTGTCTGTGATTTGGTGATTTTCTCTTGTTTTCCGTATGCACGTAACACGACATTGTAAAAACTCCAAATTACTTGTAGCATCTATTTGCATCTGCATATAGTAGCCTAGTAAAACCTTTCCATTTAAAAGCACTACATTTTTTCATAGGATCCAATATCTAAAATCCGTACATGATAGGAGCTCTTGAACTAAACTAGTATTGATGGTCAAGTGATATTTACTACTCTCTTTGATCGAAATCAGTTGCCGCAGATTCAGTAAACCTAGTCACAGGTTCAATAAAACTAGTTAGATTTAGTCAACATTTTATCTAAATCTACAATAATTAATTTGGATCAAAAGGGGTAGTATTTTGGATAGCCCAAGAGATGATAATGGATTCTGAAGCCAACACGTTGATCAAACTTAATTAATCCTGTGAAACACGGCTTGTACTGCATGTCAAGTGTTGCTACTACAATAAAATTGACCTTGTGAAATTATTTTTGATCTTTGTATTTTCTTTTGGTTTCACATCGTTTATCCACCATCAGACAAGCTTTTTAGGGTAATAAATTTTCGAGGCAATAGCACCGGTAGTACAACAACTTGCACTACAGGTGCAAAATCATACAACAAAGTTGTAAAATGTGATGGAGTGGTACACAAACTTGTCACCTTGTAATGCATGTCAAATGTTGCTACTACAATAAAATTAACCTTGTGAAATTATTTTTGATCTTTTATTTTGTTTTGGTTTCACATCGTTTATCCACCATCAGACAAGCTTTTTAGGGTAATAATTTTTTTAGCCAATAGCACTGATAGTCCAACAACTTAGCCAATAGCACCGATAGTCCAACAACTTGCACTACAGTTCGAAAATCATATAAGTTGTAAAATGTGATGGAGTGGTACACAAACTTATCACCCTGATGCAAAGTTAGTCCAAATAAATCTTACGAGTACACGTGGAGCCGTTTCTTTTGCGAAAACCACCCTAAATATTTCTAATTAACATAAAGTGACATGTGTTGCGCTTATATGTAGGTCCCATCTGTTAGTGGCAGAAAAGACAACAACTAAAATTTATGCAATATAGGGTTCAAACTCACAATCTTCTTTGGATGAACCGCGTTCTAGCCAAAAGAGCTAGCAATAGTTCATGTTTTAGTACAGAGCAAAAGACTATAACCCCTGCCTATGTGTGATCGCCCCTCGGATTCGGTGTCGATGGCCACACGCCTTATGTTGAACACCCACCATGGCCGGTGGCTCCGCTACGCTCCGTCATCGGCGACCGGCACCCGGTGCATAAGAACGCCTTCTTGAATCTTGAGGCACCAACAGTACCCCTAGACTTCGCCGGTGTGGATGCCATGGCTGTCCGCGCCGCCTTGCGCTTCAGCACTTGCCCAATTCAGGTCGACATGGCAACAAGGAATCCCTATCCACTCATGGCGCTGCGCGATTACGGGCATGGGTGGCGTGGCCGGTGCACGACGATACTTCAACCCGCTCTAGATCTTGCTGAGCAGAAGCCTCGCCAGCCTCGGTTGCACCGTAAGCTGCTGCCTCTTTGTCCGCCGACCCAGGGTTGCCATCGGATGCATCATCCCATCGTGAGCGTGCATCGAGACAAAGACTGGTGATGAAACGCCGCTCTCACGACGAAGCTTATAGATGCATCTACCTCTCACTCTGATGCAATGGAGCTTTTGCCGTGGGACGACCACGACGCTGTACTGGCTAAGAACGCACTGAGTTGTGTTAATTGTGTATAATAAACTAACGGTCAATGAATTAACATGTATTGGTCTAAGGTTCATTGGTAAGTGTGTTTGGGTGGTCTTGCTGTGTCGTGAGTTCGAAACACGGTTTTTGGATAATTTTAGTTATTGTTTCTTTCACCACTGACATGTGGGATATGAATATAAGTCATCTCTTGTGGCAGATAAGAATATGTAGGGTTGTTTTTGCAAAAGAAATGGCGCCACTTGTCCACACCAGGTTCATTTGGACCAACTTTGCACCGGGGTGACGAGTTTGTGTACCACTCCACCACATCTTACAACTTGCTGTACTATGTTTTTGCACCTGCACCACATTTTACAATTTGTTGTATGTTTTTGCACCTACAGTGTAAGTTACTGTACTACCGGTGCAATTGCCTCTAAATTTTCAGCTTTTGTAGAATCACTAACGTGCAAGCAATTATTCTATGTTTCGCCAGAGAAAGCTAGTAGCAAGCATTTATTTTGCTCTGCTTCTCAAAAGTTCACCCGCTGAAGGATAGCTTAGTAAAGGAACGTGATATATATTAGAGTGAATCCACTTTTTTACCTTATAATTGTGTATTTGTGGTACATATTACTGCATTTAGTTGAAATTCTACCGGAATGTCCTAT
The DNA here is from genome assembly GCA_030979885.1 of Lolium multiflorum. Classification (NCBI taxonomy): domain Eukaryota; kingdom Viridiplantae; phylum Streptophyta; class Magnoliopsida; order Poales; family Poaceae; genus Lolium; species Lolium multiflorum. The sequence continues at coordinate 26,508,356 of CM061750.1, forward strand.
TAAAGAAAAAAATTGACCATGGTTTTTCCCCATTTCAGCTATCAACATATGTTGTTGGACAAACGCTACATGTTAGGTGGATAGGCACGAAAAAATATGTAAACATCCAAGGGTTTTGTAGCGATAATGTGAGTCTTCTTCACCATATGTTATATTCCGCTCATCATTATAATAATTTTGAGCCTCAATCATCAGCTCGCACCTTTCCCAGCGAATGTGCATTAGATGAAGAGGGTCCAAACTTTTTGAATAGGGTAATCTAGAGAGCTTTCTCTATAAAGGGTAATTAGTGTCACAAATAAATAACTAGAGGTGAAAGGTGGAACTCACTCCTCAATCGGAGATGACGTTCCCATCGATAGCGAGGCTCCTGTGTGACTTCGCCAATCTCAAGACCCATCGGATTGTTTCTGTGAGTTAGTCTTACAAAGATGCTCATAGGGGTGGGGTGTGTGTGCGTGCTTCCATAGGGGTGAACATATGCATGTATTGTGACCGTTTGTGTTTATACTATGTTTCGAATAAAAAACCATGTTAACACCTAACAAACTTTTGCTAAAAATACAAATCATGGATAAAATCACACACTCATCAGTTTTAATTAAGAGGAATATCACATATTACCTCGTCGCTACGACATGGTCCATGAATATAAAAGTCATGAAGTTCAGGAAGATCAATGTGGAGATGGAGTCGTGGAAGCCTGCCAAGCTGTGCGGACTGACGAGAGGAGCCACTTAGGTTTTCTCCTTATCCTTTTGGTTTCGTGTGGATTCATGTCACTTGTGCCGGTGGCTTGAAGTTCTTGCAACCAAACACTACTTTTTATCTTATAATGGAAAAGACACACAGAACTTTTGCAAGATATGGTATCGGATGGTTGCGACAAAGATAAAAGTGTGATATGGGACAACAACTCATGGAACAAAGACCCGACAATTTCTAGAAAAAAAAAAAGTTCCTTATATAATTTCTTGAGATTTTGTAAAGTTTACTAGTTTTTTTTTGTTGAGAATTTTGGGAATTTCACAAACGTTCCTTAGATAATTTTGGAAATTTCCCAACAATAACATAATTTTTGAAAGTTCAGAAACGTTCTTTAGAGTTTTTTGGAAATTTGCTGATAATATCTTTATTGAGAGTTTGGAAAGTTCAGTTTTTTTCTTCGAAAGCTCGGCAGCTCGTGGAGAATTGGGCCCATCCTCGTCGTGGTAACCAGTCCAGGGCCAATGCATACACGGCCAGGCCCATACGAAATGGGCCAGCTCAACTTTATCCAGATCTTAATGCATAGAATAGAAAAATATGAGGGGCTGGAACGCAAAATCGAAAACCCTATAATCCTCCTCCCTCAAAACCTACAACACACTCCAGCGCCGCCGACCCTCCCCCCTTCTCTCACTGAACTCCCGCTTCCCGTCGCCGGCGCCGCCGCACTCGCTCCGTCAAGGTCAGCCCTCCTCCCTTCCCCACCTCCACGCTCAGATCAACCCGCTCCGATCGCTCCACACCGTAGAGATCTCTTGAGCCCTGACAGTCCGCGGTGTTTGGTTGGTTTCTGCAGATGAACAAGGAGAGGCTCATGAAGATGGCCGGCGCCGTCCGCACCGGCGGGAAAGGCACCGTGCGCCGGTACGTCCTCTGTCCACTCGCATGGCGCGAACGATCTGCACAAGCTAGGGCCTTTCCGTGTTAATCGCTGGGCTCAATGCGCGGGCTTTGGTATTCTTTGCAGGAAGAAGAAGGCGGTGCACAAGACGGCGACCACGGACGACAAGCGGCTGCAGAGCACGCTCAAGAGGGTGGGCGTCAACACCATCCCGGCCATCGAGGAGGTCAACATCTTCAAGGACGACCTCGTCATCCAGTTCGCCAACCCCAAAGGTTCCTCCTACTTCTCCATTACTTGCAGCAGCTGCTGCTTTGGCTCTAACCATACCAGCGGAAGTGGCAATGCTTTTACTTTGCTGACTGACTGACTTGTTTGCTGGTGTGCAGTGCAAGCCTCCATCGCCGCAAACACATGGGTGGTCAGTGGAACCCCGCAGACCAAGAGTATGGATCTGCTCGCTTTTCTCTTCCATAATTTGGTTATGATGCAAGTTACAAGATTTGTAGATGCAATTGCTTTGAGAAGCATCTGACCCCATATTCATAGCCATTCTTAATCAATTGATTGTGATGTATGAATTGCCCCAGTCAGTCTCAACATGTGTAAAAAATGGTCATTTTGATTTTGGCCATTTTACATGCATCTTTGTGCATCTGATTAGTCTTGTCACCCTGTAGCATCTTTGGTTTCCGTTCATGACATGCCATAGCTGCCTAGACACTTTGTTTCCATTCATGCCATGCCATTCCTGCCTAGACACTTGGTTTCCATTCATGCATTGCTATGCCTGCCTAGACACTTTGGTTTGTATCCATGACATGCCGTGCCTGCCTAGACACTTTGGTTTGCATCCATGATATGAGTACCTGCCTTTGGTTTAGCCTGCTCTAAGGAACATTTTCTTCCTTAATATAATATATGTTGCCTTGGGTTACTCTGTTTTGATGGCATTTGTTTGGTATTTTTTGTATTGTTATCACTTACGTTTATGGTTCTTCTTGACAGAGCTACAAGATGTTCTTCCTGGGATCATCAACCAATTGGGTATGTTACCCCTTTTCACACACAGCGATCATTCTATAATTCTGTACTGGCAATTTGACATGAGTATCTAAGTCATGTTCTATCTATTAAAGATTGAGTGGCTTATGTTACCTGTTGCCTACTACCTCTTATGAGAATTATGTTGCCAAGCTCATGTGTATAGCAGCATCTTTACTCTATATTTTTTTCTTTTAGGTCATGTTGGTTATCCCAAGCTAGGCACTAGAGTTAATGTTGTTGCTCAACCACTAGGCATTCCAAGTAATAGCCATTCTGTTTATTGTCTGTCAGTTTGCATTTCTTTTGCCAGCTTTTGACACATCGAAGCATATTCAGTTCCTGTTACGTTTCATAAGAATATACACAACAACATAGAAACAAGAACTAGCATGTAGCCAGTTTACTAAGGCCTGCTTCTTTCTTTCAGGTCCTGACAACATGGAGCACCTGAAGAGGATTGCTGAGGAGATGCAGAAGCAGGTGGCTGCTCAAGGCGCTGTCCAGGCCAAGGAGGAGAACGACGACGACGTACCACAGCTTGTTCCCGGGGAGACTTTTGAAGAAGTAGCAGCCTGATCGTAGACTCTGCCAGTAGTAGTGAACTCTGCTTGACCCGACTGTTACGAGGTCATGGTTTTCTATGACGGCCCTGTTTTGATACCTCTCCTAGGCCTCTTCTGTATTTGCAGTCGGAAACTTTTAGTTTCTCCAAGTTCTTATCACTAAGTTTTTGAATGCTGAGATGCCTGTGGAATCCGTTTAGCTTCTTTTGATGATTGCGTAATACTGGTTGGTTCACAATATACAGCACCAGGTTTTGCTAACTTTGGGGATCCGAGCAGTGTCGCATATGGTACTGAAACTGTCTATGATCATCGAAGTGCCTGAAACTGCAAGATTAATCCAGATTCTGTTCAGTGCATCAAGTTTGCTAAGTTTGTGGACAATCTTTGCTTGATCAATGTGGTGGTGCCAGTGCAAAACTTTTATGCAAATCATTAAAGCGTCAACCCTACCTGGATTTCATCCAGACATTGGTCAACCTAACTTTTTTTTCATGCTTGAATTTCAGCGCAAGTTTCTGAACAGTCTTGGCTTGATGTACTGTTATCTCACGTTTGGTAGAATTGTGTTTGAATTGTAATTGTTGCTGAAAACTTACGTAAATCATGTCAAATAAGCTATTGCTGAAACATGCACAGATACTGATATACTGAATAAAATTAAGTCATTTTTGGCAGGATAACAGAAATAATTTCAAGTTGAGAAGAACGAACTGGGAAGATAATGCGTGTAAAATATGTAAACCAATGATCGTTTGGCAGATATTGTACAGTATACTTGAGCACCAGGTTTTCAGAGTTTTTCAGAACAGTTAACTTTCTGTTGACCCTCAAACCGTGTATGAGCCCATTTTTTAACACATCTTCATCCAGATTGTATTTGTCGCTGAAAACAGAGGAGACAGTTCAAATTAGGAACAGGGACTGTTACACTGCTGAAGAAAAGAGTCCTTTTTTTTGGGCAGGATAAACAATATAATAGTTTCCAGTCGAGAAGAACCAACAAGGATGATACTGGATGTACAAAAAGATTGAGATTCATTGATTTCATGACCAAAGGAACAGCTTTCAATTGATAAGAATGTATAAGCAAGACCACGGGGATCAAACTGTTGAAGCCATTGGTTCCATAATCGTAGGAGAATTTGAAGCAGGATATAGCTAACATAACTTTCAGTTGATCGAGAATAATATACTACTACGTATAATAATCAAGACCACGGTCGGGGATCAAAATTGTTGAAACCATTGGGTTGATCAACAGGGAATCAAAGACTGCAACCTGCGCAATCTCATCAACCAAGACTGCCTTCTCTAGAATAGATAAGAGACAAAACTCGGAATCTACACTTTCAGTTGTCGCCGATTGGGGAATAGTTCTCGCCGATTTGGTAAAAAATTCGAGTCAAAAGAGTATTGAAACGAAGTACTGAGTAGTCACTATCAGGTCCACTACGCTGTCGGCCGGTCCACGGATTGCTGAGCCGCGGTCAGCAAGCAAGCACGGCGTTTCTGCGGCAAATCTTGATGGCCGCTACTTGGTGACGGCGGTAGGTTGGGGCCGGCTCTTGACGTGTACTTCCGGCTTGGCCGAGGAGGAAGGGCGGTGGGAGGAGGAGGCTTGGCGGACGTCGGCGGCGGGGACGCGGACGATCTTGCCGGCGTAGGTGGGGTTGAGGTGGGCGGCGTACTTGACGGTGCAGTGGTAGGCGTCGGAGGAGGAGACGACCCGGGCGGGCAGCCAGAGGAGGAGGCAGCAGCGGTGCCGGTCGAGGAGCAGCCTGGTGCGCACGGTGACGGCCGTCCCGCACGCCAGCCGCCGCGACGGGTGCACGCTCTCCGCCGCGCGGCACGGCGCCGCCTCCGCGTCCGCCGGCGCCGGCGCCGGTTTCTTGGGGTGCCTGGACGCCGGCGCGGGCGGGGGAGGAGGCCGCGGGCGCGCGGCGGGCGGCGGGACCGGGCGAGGGGCGGGCTTCTTGGGGGCGAGCGCGGGGAGGCAGGGCGCGGACGCCGGGCGGGCGAGCTTCCTGGGCGGAGGGGAGGCGGCGGGGAGGAAAGCCGGCCGCTTTGCGCCGGCCATGGCGGCGGAGGGCTTGGTGGGGAACTGCGGCGGCATCGCTCGCTGGATTGATCGGCCGGACGGTCGATTCCGGTTCTAGGGTTTACGGCGGCGGCCGGATGGATTCGGCGGCCGGGTGTTCGGGTTCGGGGTTGAGGATTGATTATAGCGGCTGAAACAAAATCGCACACTAATCTCGACGCGCGCTATTCGAGTTCGCGTCCGATTCGCCGCCGCTTTTTGGTTCGGCTGCTATGCGTTTCTTTCCCTTGTTTTCGTCCGAGGAGTCACGTGCTGCGTGCGCACACACAAGGACACGCCGGAATTTCAACACGGCTGGTTTGTTTCAGTCGGGATAGGATGAGAAACGCAGCTGGGAGCTGCCCCAGTCGTTGGATCCTGATCCGACGGTTTGCATTCAACAATAACTGTATCAATCGAAAACGTTGGTACGCGTCGTAAATAAACCACAGTCCCGAGTGAGCATATGCAAACTAGTTCATTGAGGTCAACCGACGATCAAGATTTCCCGATGATGGACACACACATCATTGACAATGGAGTCATATCATTAGGTGAATGATATGCCGAACATTCCCAAAAGAGCTATTGCAACACGATCAAGTCACAAAGTTCATGTTGCTATACTAACAGAAATGTTGTAACCGAATCCCTAGACAGTGATGCCGTACCTAATCACCATCACCGGCGGCCGCTTTGGCATCATCGACCGCCGCACCGTAACATGGTGGTCGTAAAGGTGCTGCCCATGTATTCGAATGGGATGGGTCCATGTGTATGTGTCCATAGCGGGATTCGTTCATCCGTGTGGCAGAAGAGACTCTCGGCCCACTCGGTGGGATTACATCCAAGTTAACACATGGCTAGTTCACGCGGATGGAATCACATGGGAGCGAGTTGAACAGCCTTGTCGGTAACGAGATCAAACTAGGTATACATGATGATACCGATAATCACATCTCGGACAAATCTTGTATCGAAGTAACAAAGGGAACGGGACTCGACGTTTGCGGTTCAATCATATGACGATCACATCTTCGTACGTAGAATACACATGGCTCACTATTGTTCTCCAGAACACCCTGGTGATCATTTGATCGAGGAGTCGTCTCCTACATACCTGCATGATTCTCGAAACCGTAGGGAAGTACGCTTAAGGGCTCAACGAAAGATTGTTTTCCATTCATTGGAAACACCGGATAATAGAGAAGAGAGAACCGGAAAGGGTTCCGGGAGAATCCGAAGGATGTTCGGAGTGATTCGAGAGGTGTCTCGGATCATCGGGAATTAAATAATATGTATTATGTATTAATTAATTGAATTTATATTAAATAAAAATTTATTTATTAATTAATTGAATTTATATTAAATATTAATTAATCTTCTATCTCTAAATAGGAGACCCCCACTACCTTATTTTCCTGTGCTCTCGTGCGTCCACGTCACCTTTAGAGCATCTCCAACAGACGCGCTATATAAGCCGCGCCGTATATTAACCGCCGATTTAGCGCGTGCGGAGGCGAAATCGCTTCTCCAGCAGGCGCGGCAAACAGCGTGGCGCTGTAAAATTTTTAGGGCGCGCGGCGTTTTGCACCATCCGGAGCGCCAAATGTGACGCGTCGGCTACAGCGCTCGGCGCACGCGCGAATACTCAACGGCTGGAAATCCCCCCCCCCCCGCGCCCGCGCCCTTCATTTCCCCACCGCCCCGCCGCCGCGAAATCCAGCCGCCTCCGGTCGATTCCGCGCGCCGGCCTCGCTGTTTCTCGCTGTCGCGCCGTAGATCCACCTCGCCCGCGCCTCCTCCGGCAGTACCGGCCGCTCCGCCGCGCTATACCCACCGCTGCCGTCGCCACCGACGGGCACAAGCCGACGCTTCTCCCCGCCTCGGCCGCGCCTCCTCCTCCGCGCCGCCGCCGCCGTCGCCGTCGCCATGTCGTCGTCTTCGTCTTCGAGCTTACTAGCGACATGGCGCAACTATGATGCTCGCCGATTTGCGTGCAAGGTATGAACCTCCGCCGGCCGGCCGCCATGATTTTGCTCGCCGATTAGCTACTAAGTAATTTTATATGTATGTTTGTAGAGTTTATCATACGATTCATCGGATGAGGAGTACGACCAAGAGGAAGAGGAGAACATATCGCTACTATTAGCATACCGCGCCGTTAAGAAGTCAAAATTTGGTGGATCGGTGTTCGGTAGGCAGAAGTTGTGGGAGAAAGGATTGAAGGCCATGAGAAGTTGATGCGGTCGTATTTCAATGAGAATCCTATATTTCCCGAAAGCTATTTCCGGCGGCGTTTTCGGATGAGCATCAACTTATTCAAGCACATCGCAACGGAGGTGACCAAGTATGATCGCTTCTTTGAGCAAAGGAGAAATGGCGCCGGAGAACTTGGTCATAGCACATATCAAAAGGTGACCGCCGCCTTGCGTATGTTGGCATATGGTATACCGGCGGATCTAGTTGATGATCATTTGGCCATGGGAGAGAGCACTTCTATCTTGTGTGTGAAGCGCTTTGTCGTTGCAATTGTGAATGTCTTTGGCTCCACATACTTGAGAGCCCCCAATGCTCAAGACATGGCAAGGAGATCAACGCCAACCGGGGGTTTCCCGGTATGCTTGGTTCCATTGATTGTATGCATTGGAGTTGGAAGAATTGTCCAGCGGCATGGCATGGACAATTCAAAGGGTACAAGAAGGATGCCACCATAGTCCTTGAAGCGGTCGCCGATCAAGAGACTTGGATATGACATGCATTTTTTGGAATGCCCGGGTCTTGCAATGACATCAATGTTCTTCAACGATCACCACTAATGACAAGACTTGCAATGCGGGAATGTCCAGTGGTGGAGTTTGAAGCAAATGGCCACAAGTACAACTATGGCTACTTCCTCGCCGACGGCATATATCCAAGGTGGCAAACATTTGTGAAGCCGGTTATTCAACCACGAGGTAAGAAGCAAACCCATTTCCACAATGCACAAGCGGCGGCTAGGAAAGATGTAGAGAGATCATTTGGGATTTTGCAAGCCCAATTTGCCATTGTGCGAGGACCGGCTAGATTTTGGGACCAAGAATACCTTTGGTATATCATGACCGCTTGTGTCATCATGCATAACATGATTATAGAGGATGATCGTGGGAAAGATGTTGATCATACCCACTACGAGTTGATGGGGGTTCCCGTGCAAGTGAGGAGGTCCGCACATAGAATTGCCCGGTTCATTGCCTCGTACTATGACATTCGCTCCAACGACACATATGATGAGCTTCAAAAAGATCTAATGGAAGAATGGTGGAATTGGAATGGACAACAATAGTTGCATATGTTGGAATTGGAATGTACAATAGCCTCGTACTATGTTGTATTGTCTCAAAACTATGTTGTATTGTTGTATGTTGGTCTCTAAACTTGTTGTATTTGGTGTCAACAATTTCATATACTTGTTGTATTTGTTGTGAATAATTTGTTGTATTTGTATGGTACATTTTACTTGTGAATTTATATGGTTGTTTGATCTTGTTTGATGCATACTTGTGTGTGTTTGTTGTTTGCGCCGCGCTGCGCTGCAAAATGGAGCATCCGGCGGAGGTGTATTTTTACCGCGTCAACGCACGCTGCAAAATGGAGCATACGGCGGGGCAAATTTCGGCCCAGCGTGCGTCATCCATTTACAGCACGGTGGAAGCGAGGTTTAACGCGTGGATTTTTAGCGCGGCTGGAGATGCTCTTACTTTTCCGCGCGTTGTGTCGCGTATCAAGTTTCTGGTCGATTTCTCACTCCCCCGTGTTTTCTCTACGTTGATTGGGCGTCCGTTCTTGACATGGGCTGGGCATCTGTTCTTTGAGCTGGACATCCCTACATGGGCTTATCTACATGGGCTGGGCGTTCAGTACAATAGATCGTCATCTGTTCGTCTTCCTGCCCTGGTAATTCTGTCCGCCGCCACACGACCTATGCCTTCATGGCGAACAAATGCTCCGCAACCTATTGCTTCTCCCCACAAATGCTCCTGAAGTGAAACAGCCCGATGCAGCCACCATTTATCATTATTGCCCTGTAAATACATAAGAAACTGCTCGGATGAAACTCAGCCGCTGCCGTCTCCATGTTTATAAGGTACCTTTGTTGCCGTCGACAACCAGTGCGCCCGCCTGCTCGCAACGCCCTCGCTGGCAGCAGCATCCACTTTCATATCTATCTTCTCCAGATTTCCCTTTCCCTTTTTATTTTTTATTATCCCCTCTCTCATTTTTGTCAATTTGCCAGGTTGCTCCTCGGATCCAAATCTGCTGAACCTTTTCCTCCCCCGCGATTTGGTTGGATTTTCATTGGATTGTAACTTCCCTTCAAGCCGACCCTGCATTATTTGGATTCCAATCGGATATTGTGTAATGGTGCCTCAAGCAAGGAGGAAGAAGCTATTATCACGTTTGAGCTGTGTTATGGTGATTGGGCGGTACTACCGAGTGCAACCTAGTACTACCGCCATGATTTATTCTAACCGTCCGATCTAGCCACTTAATTATGCATTTTAATTTAACGTACTAGGGGTATTGTGGTAAATTCGCATGGCAACTGCCCCACATCGCACGACCACACCTGTAGCTCCATCTGCCTTTCCCCTGATAGACATTTTAAGTCACATCATTGGAATTAGTACTACTGCCATCCATTCCTTTCCATGCCCGTTTTACTATTTTACAGATTAATCCAAGATGCATATCGAGATACATACATCCTAATGCAGAATGAACACAGCAGTTTAAACTTCAGAGAACAACTGAAAATGGCAATGTTGAGCATGCTATATTTAACAGTGAATGCTGGACATCCAATATGAAAAGAGAACCAAGCTAGGATGAAAAAAACACAATCTTAAACATAGATAAGCACCGAGATCCAAACTATCTATATTTGTTTAGGAAATAATAAACAGATGCAAACAACTAAGCAATGATCATAAACATCAGCAAAACAACTACATTTCTCTTTTCTGAACACTGATCGTCTGAAGACTGAAACGACGAGGGTATCGTTCAGAAGCTGTCTAGTCAGAGCTTGAAGAGGTCGCCCTCGCACACGATGGTCGTTGTCGCGTTGCAAGAGCTAACGCAGAGTGCAGGGCGCCGTCCAGCTAGCCGGACTGCACGAGTTTGCGTTGGTGCATGTTGCCCCGCCATCACTCCCAGCTGTGGCGCTCAACCGCGGCGTCCTTGCTCCCTCAATCGGAGATCATGCCGGCGGCGCGTTCGCGTCGTCCTCGCTCATGTGAGCTCACACCATGCACCCCTTGCGTGACAGCGCAGAGAGCGTGGAGACGAGGCGGGACGCGGCGGTGGAGTACTGGAGTGGGAGGTGGCTCATCGAGGACCAACTGGCTCGGGTACACCAGCAGCTCGTGCCAGATGCTCACGCGCTTCCGCTCGCCGCCGGACACGCTGCGCACGAACGCATTGCTCACGATGGTGTGAGCGCACACGCCGAGGCCGAGATCGGCGATTAAAGCCTCGACGGCCATGAGCTTGGCTGAGTTGGGGGCAAAGGTGGGGAGCCGAAACATGTCGTCCTTGGCGAGAATGTCGTGCATTTCTGCACGGGACGGCCCGAGGCGTGGCCGGCGTGCAGCATGGTGCCGGAGTGGCCGCCGGAGAGGACTGCCGGAGAAGGGAATTTTGCACGGGCTAGAGGATGTCGTTGGTGAGCGAGCGCAGACGGGCAACGAAGAAGTATGCCGGAGGGGAGGGGGTGGTGCTGGGAGGGGAGGGCGGGCGTCAGGGCGGCCACACGGGACGGCGACAGGGCGGCGGCCGCCATGCGGGGAAGGTTAAGTCAGAGAAGGAATGCTATCTGGAGGCAAAGTTACGAAACTACCATTCTGTTAAATTAAATTAAAGGAGAAATCCCAGTATTTTCCAGTACTTTCCGGTACTTAATCTCCAGTACTTTCTAGTACTACCGCTTTTTCCACCGTTGGATTAAATAGCTTGAACGGCTCCTAAATTCTCCAACCGTAGTAAAAGTGTGTTAGGGTGATTGGGCGGTACTACAGAGTACTACCCAGTACTACCGTCAGAATTTATTCTAGCCGTCCGATCTAACTATTTAATTTTGTATTTTAATTTAACGTTCTAAGGGTATTGTGGTAACTTCGCATGGCAACTGCCCCACATCGCACGACCACACAGCTCCATCTGCCATTCCCCCGATCCTCTCGACCTCTCCTCTCTGCCTCCTGGGCGAATCCTTGCCGCCGCCAATCACTGCGGCCGCGGAGACCTCACCCACGCACGCGGCAATCCCGCCTCCACATCAGCTCCACCTCCGCCCGCGGCCCGCCCGCCTGCCGGAGAGGGAGGGCCGCGCCCGCCCGCGTCCGTGTCTGCCTCGCGGCATCCGATGGCGGCGGCGCCACTGGCGCACGCCTCCCGCGCTTCGGCATCTGTAAGTACTCCCCGTGCTCCACTTTTTGCCTAGCACTCTCTGTTTCCGGTTTCCCCGACACAGAACTAGAAGCACTGCTCCTTTTGACCTCGTTCATTGATCGTTGGCATAGTTTGATGTAGCGCTGGTGGATCTCGGTTTGTCGATTCGCGTATCTCAGTTTAACTGAGGTTAAAAATGCTTAGGTGACCCAGTCTGGATCAGCCCAAACTGGTATGGGACAATGGGAGCTGTTAAGTAGCACTTGGTCGGAATTTAACCTTAGAAGGACCACATTAGCAACATTTTAGTACCCCTGCCGCGGAGCACCTGCAGCCGTTCCCCTGCCGCCGCCGAACACCTTCCGCTGCCGCAACCGTTCCGCGGAGCCCCTGCAGCGACGGCGCCCACGGCCGGACCAGTGGCCTCCGACGGCGCCCACGGCCGGACCACCTTCCGCTGCCGCAGCCGTTCCCCTGCCGCCGCCGAACACCTTCCGCTGCGGCACTGCTTCCGCGGAACCCCTGCAGCGCCGGCGCCCATCGCCGGATATCTCTGTCGCGCGGGTGGACTGACCTGCGACGGAGGCGGATTCATAGGCCTCGTGGACGCACACTTCGGCTGGTGAAACCCCGCGCCGGCGTCGCCCCTGCACCCACCGCCACCTCCGCGCGGGTGTTCTCCACCTGACAGTGAAGAGCAGTAGAGCACCTCAATCACATCTAAGGTACACAATCCACCCATATCTCCTCGGTTCTTGAGGAACAGTAAGCCCAATTGTTTTCCAGTTGAAAGTGTTTGGTATGTACTGTACTAAGTGCCTCCTTTCTCCTCTGTGTGGAATAGCCTAGTTTCGAAAATGATTCTATCCCTGCAAGTGCAAAAATAGAAATTTCACAAGAACTTTGTAAGTCAGAGTTACAACTTTGACAAGAACAGGAGGCACAAAAGGGAAGCGACAGAGTTGCTTGATTTAAACATGAAGGCAGCAGTGCAACATAGTTGTCAGTACTCGGGTAGTTTTTCGTGTTATCTGTCCCATAACAACACCAGAAGTAATCATACTTGTTCCCCAACCATGATAGCTCATCGCTTTAGACCATCCAGGGGCCTGTGGTAGCATGTAAATCATCACACCAGGATTCGTTTCTCTGTGGATGCTTACCACGCCATTTATCAGCGCCCTTTCATAGACAATGTAGTTCTGCACATACGTCCTAGGGACTGAAACGATGGATGCCCAAGTCTAGTGCAGTAACAGAAACTCATCGGTAGTAGAAATACTCATTGCGCTAAGAGCCAATGGAGTAATTAAGTTCATTGTCAAGGTAGTAGAGACCATCACGTTCAGTTCCAGTCCCAAGAACTCTCCCTGACTTCAGGTCCTGGAATACACAGAAGGCAGGCTCAAACACAGCTCTGCAATTCAGAGATTTTGTGATGGAACTGACAGATAACAAACTCACGGGGAAATTTGGGACATGCAAAACTGGACTTAAAGATAGGGATGAAGTACAGCTAACAGTCCCACAGCCCATGATAGGAGCTGAAAGATCCATCAGCTATCCTGACCCTATCCTTCCCCGACCGAGGTGCATATGATAAGAATCTCCTTGGTGAACCCGTCATGTGATTTGTAGCACCTGAGTCGATAATCCAGGGGGCTGATAAATAATTCTCACTTCCTGCACATAGTAAACGAGAACCTTCTCCAAACTGTTCAGAAGTTGCAGACCTTAATTTAGATTTCAACTCTTCTGAATATTGTACCATTTTCTTCATTTAATAGCTGCATGTTTCACTTGCTTCCATAATTTAAATTCATCATGACTCATCAGAACTGGAATCAATCCTTTCTCAAGTGCCATATTAAATAAACCTTGAATATTAATTTGTTCATTGTTCTTGCCATTATCTAAGTCATGACCATTTTCTAAGCCGTGCCCTTTTGGCTTCCTATGGAGATCCCAACAGAAGGCTTTTACATGCCCTGCCAGTCCACAATGCTCACATTCCATCACACTCTTGTATGCCTTCAACAGAGGTGACATGGTGCTGCTAGACAATTCGTCAAACACTTGTAGAGCAAGCAAGAAACAGATACACAAACTCTTGTGTTTACTTCTTATTTCTATTTTCAGTTAACACAAATAGTTTTCTCATTGTTTATTTGACATGATAAAACTAGTAATTGCTAATTTGTATGTGATACGCAGGAAGACATGGGCGATGAGTCTGCGCGTGAGTACTATGACATCGTCAGCAAGACTTTTGTTAGTGAGGATGATGCCTTTGAGTTCTATAACAGCTATGCTCTTGAGAAAGGTTTTAGTCTGCGGAAAAGCTATGTTGAGTGGGATGAAGCCAACCAGGAGATAATTCTGAGGAAACTTGTCTGTAGTCGTCAAGGTTCGCGAGAAGAGAAGCACATGAAGAGAGAAGATAGGAAGAGGAGGCCACGACATCTCACTCGTGTTGGGTGTCAAGCCAAATTGGTCATTGCAAAACTCAAGGCAACAGGTCGGTGGTTTGTGAAGGATTTCATCGATGAACACACCCATCCTCTGGCCCCACCGGATCTTGCTTGTCTGCTGCGTTCTCACAGAAGAATCAGCGACGAGCAGAAAGCGGACATTGTAGAGATGGAAATATCTGGGATCCGCAAACACAAAATCATGGATATCTTGATGATGCAGTACGGTGGATATGATGAAGTTGGATGCACCACAAGGGACATATATAATTTCTGCAATCAATATAAGCAGGAAACAGTTGCTGCCGGTGATGCCAAAACTGTGATTAGTCACATGATGGCGCGACAGGAGAGAGATCCAGATTTTTTCTTCAAGTACTTGGTTGACCGAGAGGGTCATTTGAAGGGATTGTTCTGGGCTGATAGTCAATCCCGGCGTGACTACGAGGCTTTTGGCGACGTTGTTGTTTTTGATAGCACCTACAGGACTAATAAGTACAATCTGCCCTTTGTGCCTTTTGTTGGGCTGAATCACCACCACAGCACTGTTATTTTTGGATGTGGTATTATTTCTCATGAAACAGGCGAGGCATACGAGTGGATGCTGCGGACCTTTTCTAAAGCAATGGCCAATAAGCACCCGATATCCGTTATCACTGACGGGGACTTGGCAATGCAGAGAGCAATCAGAGTGGTCTGGTCTGACACGGTTCATAAGCTGTGTGTATGGCACATTCAAGAGAACATTGTACGTCATCTGAGTGATGACGCGGTTAAGGAAGAATTCAGATCTTTCATATATGATCGTTCTTCCATACAAGAGCATGAGAGCAAATGGGTAGATTTCTTAGAAAGGAATAAAGTAACAAGTGAGGAGTCGTGGTTGCATCAGATGTATAAGATGAGGAAGTTGTGGTGTGCTCCATATCTGGTGGGACGCTGTTTCCTAGGATTGAGCAGTAATCAAAGGAGTGAGAGCCTAAACTCTGTTCTGCATACGCATCTTGATGGTAGCATGACATTGTTTAAAATGGTAGAGCACTATGAGCGTTGCCTTTCGACACGACGCCTAAATGAGGCGGTGCTAGACATTGTTGCCTTGCAGTCCGTTCCATTTACAGAGGTGGATGCTTCTAGTCTTGAGAAACACGCTGCACAAGTTTTCACACCTGCAATGTTTGTTTTGGTCAGATATAGCACAGATGCTGTCAGGAATTGTACCCTCAGCGGTGAAATACTAGATACAGATGATTTGACCACATTTGTTGTGGCTAAGAAGCATAGAGGAGAGAAGTTCCAAGTGGAGTATGAGAAAAAGGAAGGTTCTTCGGAGAGGATTTCTTGTTCTTGCCGCAAGCTGGAATGCTTAGGCACACCATGTTCCCACATATTTTACATATTGGGATTATTAGAAGTAAAACGACTTCCGAGTTGTTGTGTTCCTACTAGGTGGACGATGAGTGCAAAGGCCGCATGTCCTGGGGCAAGAAAGAACTGCATGTATGATTATTCGGCAAGTCTGAGGAGGTACCGTGAGCTACGGAACTTGAGTCACGCGAAATGTTTCTCAGCAGCTCATTCTGTTGAAGCATATGAGCATCTGAAGATGGTTCTAAATGTACAAGATGATAGGAAGGAATCATCCAGTGGTCACAAGGAATGCATGAGGTATGGGCCGGTGCTCCCTCAAACGGCACGACTTGATTCTGGAGAATTGGAGAAGGTTCTAGATCCTGTGCATGTGCAAGGCCGAGGTGCACCGAAGAAAAGAATGAAGAAGAAGCGGAAAAGATCAAACTCAAAATGCGGTTATTGCAGGTTGGAGGGTCACAATAGGCGTAAATGTGCCAAGTGGATAGAGGTAGTAAATCAAACAAAAGTTGATTTTTGCATGTGGTTGACTTGCGAATATAGTGAGCGGAATAAAATTTTTGTTTCTTGTGCAGGACAACAATCTGACAGAGCCTTGTTAGCTCTCTTCACCTGGCCGTCCGCTCCAACATGGCCGCCGTGTCGTCCGCCACCTCCGTCCACGACTTCACTGTCAAGGTCAGCAGCTCCGCTCTCAACTAAATCAGGCCAGAGGGTGAAGTGTCAATTTTGCTACCGATCCGTGGGATTGTCCTGCTAAACCATCTGAATTCGCTAGCCAGTTTTACCTGATTTCTGAAGATGCGAAGTGAACCGTGCACCATCGTCTCTAACAAATGCGCTTCACTTCGTGTGCAGGTTGTTAGCGGGAAGGGCGTCGGCCTGAGCATGGCACAAATTTATTGAACTTTATCCCTCTGTAGGTAGGCATGGCACAAAAACTTTGCGATTACTGAATTCTGTACTCTGCACTTTGCAGATCATCTGTTCTACATTCAGTAGGTGTAACCAGTGTACTATGTATTCGACAGATTTAAGATATGCATTGTTCAGCTAATTCAACCTTCGTAAAAGCTAGGCTAATTGCTGTGCAAACTCAATTTTTTCCTGCATATAACAGTTGAAATGTGATGGCAGCTAGCATTGAAATGATATGATCTCTTTTACATTTGATATGGTACGAAATAATCTATACAAGGATCTCAGAGTAAAGTTAAAATCAATAGCCATACGTAACTGAGCCCGTACTGATTACTCTGCAAAATGAGATTCTGGCATCCTCGTTTTGAAATCAATAGAAGGTTTACACGCACATGTCTAGATCATATATTGTCATGGTATAGTCCACAGCAAAAATGTCTAAGTTATCTGTTGTGTACTATTCAATTTCTTCTTGAACAATATGTCTAGATCATATATGAATCAGCAGCCATTGTAACTGTGACCAGGCAGATCATCGCACCATTATACCGAGATCATAGCACATGGAATAAACTCCTCCTGGCCGTAGCTTTTCCCCTCCTTAAGGCTCTGGCATTTCTCCATTAAGGCTCTGTTCATTGCACATGTGAATATAGTTCTGGCATTTCTCCATTAAGGCTCTGTTCATTGCTACCAACATTTGGTAAGCATATGATGTTTTTCTTTCTCGATATTAGAGTGATGTGCATCTTTATATATGTTTATGTATTCACAGTGACCTGGAATGTGATCTAGAATGTAACCTTAACATTCTACCAATTTATCTTTTCACAGTGACTTGGAATTGACCTGGAATGTAACCTGCACATATTTCCAATTTATCTATTCGCAGTGACCTGGAATGTTACTTGGCCAGCCTCTTGTCCAATGTACTTCAATCTGAGAATGTATGGATTTTGTGAAGTTACTCAAATACTTGCTCTGAAATTGTATACAAGTTTGGTGTGCTGTACACTTTTCAGCACACACTCTAGGATTTGCAGGGAGTACTTGTGCTTGTGTTCACTGTAGAAACTGCAGTTAACTGAACACAAAACCTTGCGTTTACTGTCAGTGAACACAAACTGCTTGTGCTGTCCGTGAACACAAATTCTTGCTTGCGCTGTCACTGAACAGAAACTCAGATTATGTGGACTTCCCGTTTCATTATTGAGCTGCAGCATCTATCTTGCAAAGTATGTGCACGAGTCAGTGTTGGCTACGTACGTCTGCACGCTGCCGATGTCCAGCACCCGCTGGATCTCCGACGCCTGGATCACGTCGTGCAGGCCCTGCCTCTTCTGCTCCTGGAGCGGCCGCGGATGGCCGGAGGGGGTGCGGGCTCACCTCAACGTCGAGCGCGCGAGCCTAGCTCCGGCGCGGGACGGGGACGGAGCTCCGGCATGGGAGGGGAACGTCGGCCTCCTCTGCTGCTGGCCTCCTCTGGTCCTGGAGCGGTCGCGAATGGCTGGCGGGGTGCGGTCTCACCGTCTACGTCGGGCGCGCGAGCCCAGCTCCGGCGCGGCACCGGATGGGGACGGAGCTCCGGCGCGGGACTGCGTCGGGATCAAGATTGATTTTGATTTGAGTACCACAGCTAAGAAGAATTAAACCCGCAATGGGGTTTTCACAAAATGGTAATTGTGCATGGGCCGAGTCATCTAAATCGGGCCGGAGGGAGTACTACATTGTGTTAAGGTGAACAAAAAGATAATTCTTGTGCAGTATATGCATACCTTCTTGTTCTACTGTTAACCTTTGGCTTAGTTACAAATGTATTGCCGGTATGTACTAGAAAAGTTTGCATGAACAAACTGGTTGAAAGGAAAAACCTGCTAGGTGGCGCTATTTTGTGTTCAAAAGATTGTTGAAATTTCTGGCATGAATAATTTGAAATGTGGACTGATGTTAACATTGATTGTACCTGTGGTAGCAATGTGCTGCAAAAACATAGGCAAGAACTGCATTCACAGTTTTCCACTTACTTTATATGAAGTATTTGTGCTAGTTCTAATTTACTAGTACATTTGTTTCCAGTCGGAAGAAAAATGATCTTTCCAGCTTCTATGAGCAACACTTATATGTATATTTCCTTGCTTTGTGCTGCAGACAATAATGGAAAATCTGTAGCCAAGACCAGATTTCCAACTAGCAAGCAGCATGCTATTGCTAGCCCTCATCATCTTAACATGAAGCAACCATCTGGCTTGGAAGGTAAGAATACTCGATAATCTTTGGTTGAATTACAATTATGATGAAATATGCTAATAAATTGGAGACACCTTGCAATTAAGAGAATGGAAAATACATGGCAGACATAGATATTAACCAGTAGCTTCATAAAATTTAGTAAAATTTAACCAGTGGCACACACATTTGTTCAAAATAAGAATACAAATAACACCCAAATAGCATCTGTAATCACATAAATAAGAGTAGAGATTACTGCGTAAGGTAAAGTGATCAAACAGGAAACCATAGAGTGGCCGAACTAAGGTTTTTGTAAACGAGAGT
This sequence comes from Lolium multiflorum, assembly GCA_030979885.1. Classification (NCBI taxonomy): domain Eukaryota; kingdom Viridiplantae; phylum Streptophyta; class Magnoliopsida; order Poales; family Poaceae; genus Lolium; species Lolium multiflorum. The sequence goes on from CM061750.1 coordinate 26,527,403, forward strand.
AGAGATTATGTGCTCGTTTCATCGTCGTCGCTGCTAAAGTTCAACGCCCTCTTATGAGTGTTCAGTTCAGGTTGCTCCATCTGTGGTGATGACCCAGCTTCCTCCGTGTCCCACTCGCCCCTATCACTGGCCTCCCCCCATGAATCCTGTCCAAAAGCATGAAAGATCATTACGATCAACATAGAAGGAATGTAGAGAATTTTTTTGTAAAATATGTAAAAAGTTGTCAACGTAAGCTACCTCTTCTTCAGCACTGTCATAATAGCCATCATAACCATAACAATCAATTGAGGGTGGACCATTCCTGACAATGTACAGATCACATTTTTTCCTTCCTTTGAGAGCTTGCATCATTTGCTCTACATGCTCTGGACCTTCGATCAAGACCATTCCGTTTGGTGGTACGCATCCAGGCTCTATGTAGTACAAATCTGCTAGTCCTCTATAATCGTGAGGAGCTAAATGTTCCACCATCAGATACCACTCCACTTTACCAGGTTCATTAATTATCATCGAACCAGGTTTTCCTTCAAGGTATCCTTTTGGGATATCAGAAAGTTCCCTGTCCTTGTAAATACTAAAATCCATTACAAGTCCCTACAATAACAGTTATCCCATTATGTTTATATACATACAGAATTTTAGATGTGCATAGCATCGGTGCGACATACTTACCGGGCGGGATTTTGAGTCTGATTGTTCGGTTAGAGGGATCTGAAATTGTATATTGTTAGTCGCAGCTTGCAATTGTTATAGAATGGTCATGGTATGTTGGTTGGCGAAATGATGAACAAAATATGAAATGAAGAAATGTACCTTTCGATCCATCCTTGCATGGTCCTGCATGATCTTCGCTTCCTGGTTGACTTGCTCCAGCACGGCCTTGGATTCTAGCTCCTCTCGCTTTTGCCGCAACTTCTGGTCCATGTCCGCACGTGCCTGCATATTCTTGCAGTCCATCTTGGCTCGTTCGAGCTCTATAGTGCGGTCCATGTCATCGCGGTCCTGCTGCAACTTCTGGTTCATGTCCTTACGGATCTTCTTGAACTGTTTCTCCAATTTCTCATGCTCCTGCTTGAACGCCTGATCCGTGGCTGCACGTTCTTCCATCACCTTCCGGTCCATCTCCTCACGCTCTGACTTCAACTTCATTTTCGTCTGCTCATGGATACTTTTGAACTTCTGGACCATCTTCTCGTGCTCCTGCTTCATCACCTTGTCCACGGCTGCACGTTCCTGCCTCACCTTGTTGTCCATGTCATCACGCTCGCACTGCACCCTCTTGTCCATCTCGTCACGTTCGTGATACAGTTGCTTATCCACCTCAACATTGTTGTGACACACCTTTGAATCCATGGTTCCTACAATACATATCCTTCAGTTAATCTTAATTATTCATTTGGTGAATAACAAGACGTCAAATTATGTGCATAGTAAAACTATGTATATTTTACGCATGGTACAATTGATATCCAAGAGTATATCTAAGAGAAATTTTATCCTCTCCAACAATTTTATGTTGTTAGATGTGATTTCCCTATTCTGTGAACTGAAATCTTGGATCTGAGTATTTCTGCATCAGTTTTATCATATTTCATCTGTATCCCAAATCGATGATTAAAAGTATGGCCATTGTGCTACTAAGAGTTCACTGTGGGGTTTTGTTGGCTGCTAAAAACGTAGGGTTTGATTAGTTGTATTCTTTTGGTTAGTTGCAGCCTAATTGGTAACTAAGGTGCTTGTTTTCTTGATTTTTTGAATAGGAAAAAATAGAGGCGTCTTCCACATTTCTGATGACCAACGGTGCATAAATTATGCAGACAATGCATACAATTTTCATTGTAAATGTTGGAGCAGGTTTTCAGACTGATCTGGACCGCTCTAAAGCGACTACTTGGCCTCCAAACGTGATCTCAAATTCATGTATGAACTCTGCAAGCTTTCGAAGTTTACCCCATTGCGATGTTTCTATTACTTCATATTAAATCTACAGTAAAAGGTCTTAGGAACAAAATACTCCAACCAAAGCCAAGCTTGTTGCCATCTGTTCCGCCATAGGCGACACACTGCTCCACGTCAGGCAGGTTCAGCTCGATAAGAAAGCTTGTGTTGAAAATTCAACTGTTGACACAATGAACTTAGGCATAAAAGTACGTTGAAGGGAGACAGGATGGTCACTATTCGAGCAGTTTTTGTTCAAGTAGCAGCATTCTATGTGAAAAGCTTGCGTTGAATGTTAGATGAGTTGAACTATAGACACTAGCGGCCATAAGTTTTTCTTAATTATGTGATTTCATTCACCTAACTACACAGGAGAATCTTGAAAGACATGTCTTCCATATACAGTTGTCAGTTTTGCTGCGTTCATAATGTTCATAATAAATGATGCGATGTGTGTTGTATTCAGTGTTAGATTCAATATGATTTTATCCTTTTTGGGTTATTGAATATTCATTATATTCACTCCCACATTTAATCATACTATTGGCCTGGTTCTGTTTGTGTACATGTAAAGTGCAATGAATTTTGCAATGAACCAATTTCAAACATGTTTACCTGCTTTATTCGTTGTTTTGCTATTCTTTCTCGATGTAGCAGAAACTAGAGCAGCAGGAACTTCACTAATGTTGTGTTTGCAGAGATTTTTTGTGGAATGGATTTCCATCCATCCCTTATTATTACGTTGATTCATTGCTTAGACGACAGTGGAAATTATATTTTGGTGCTTTTTGGTTTGTGGTGGTTTTCAATGAAGTTTCATCATGTTATTATTATGATTAAATCCCATCTGTTTTATTTCAGTGACAAATCCCATCTGTTTTATTACAGTGTCAGCTAAACTTATTCACAGATCATCTGAAGTATGGGGTTACAATCTTCAGTAGTGGTTCTTTGAAGTTGTGCACTATTTCTTACCTTGCTATCCTACGGAACAGGATGCATCGAATGTACACATGGACTGAGCTTTCCGGAACACTACACAAGTATACTTTGAATGTATTACTGTACACTACCTAGACTTCTGACTGACAAAAAAGCATTTGATCTAAAAAGCATCGGATCTGCGAGATTATCATCGACGAACTACACTCATGGATGGCTTCAGGATTTGTGCTGGCCTTCTATACTAGTTTTTCAATTTGTATACTTCTATTTGAGAGAGAGAGAGAGAGAGAGAGAGAGAGAGAGAGAGAGAGAAGTTCAAGAACATACTGTTGATGGCAGCTTGAGCAGCAACCTTGATCTCTGATGAGATACAGCAACTGCAGACGCCGACCTCTCCAGTCGACCAACCTTGATCTCTGATGACAAGTCCCCGGCTGCTCCTCGCGTGTCGCCGATGGTGCTCTTAGCTGGTGTGAGATTAGAATCACCGGCTGAAGCCTTGACGGCAAACTCGGCACCCACTGGGCGGTGGTTTCTCTGCGAGGCAGTTGTGGCGAATGGCCGAGTTGGGTGTTCTCTCTCGTCAGGTGAAGCGATAAATTCCTAAGTGGTCATCGTGCGCCGGATAATTCGCTGCGTTTGCAGAACTAACCGATCAGTTGCTGAGAGATAGGAGGTAGCGGGATTAGTGTTGACTAAATCGTGGCGTCTGTTTTTTTTTTTCCTATGGTTAAAAATGGGATAGTCGGGATATGTTCTTTTCACCGCATGTGCGTGGTCGAGCTAAGAGTATCTCCAATTGCGCATTATAATGTACACGCGCTAAATAAACCGCCAATATAGAGCGCGCGAAGACCGAATCGGCCCTCCAGCCCGAGCGCCAAATGTGATGCATTGGCTGGACCGCATGGTATCTTTGCGAACGCGCGCGAGAACCACAATGGCTGAACCCCCCGCCCCCCGCGGCCACCATTTTCCCACCATGCTGCCACAGCAAGATTCCTCCGCCGGCCCCGCTGTAGCTTGCCGCCGCGCCGTAGATCCGCCTCGCCCGCGCCTCCTGCCGGCAGTACCAGCTGCTCCGTCGCGTTGTACCGACAGGGCGTCGTCGCCACCGACGGGCACAAGACCGACGCTCCTCCCCACCTCGCTCGCGCCTTGTCCTCTCCATACCCCGCGCCGTCGTCGCCATGTCGTCGTTGTCGAGCATGCCACACCCTTTTTTGGATTAGGTTTTCCAATTTGGTTGTGTGTTTCATGGTGACCCATGGCCGGGAGGTGCCGAAACAAGGGTTTTTGGGGCCAAAGCGGTTCGACTTGGCCTACAACTGGCAAACCACCTTCGATTGGGCATATATTTGGCACACTTGTGCATGGTGTCATTCCACACCCTCTTTTGGCTTGGGTTTTCCAATTTGGTTGTGTGTTTCATGGTGACCCATGGTCGGGAGGTGCCGAAACAAGGGTGTTTGGGGCCAAAGCGGTCTAACTTGGCCTAAAACTGGCAAACCACCTTCGATTGGGCATATATTTGGCACACTAGTGCATGGTGGCATGCCACACCCTTTTTTGGCTTGGGTTTTCCAATTTGGTTGTGTGTTTCATGGTGACCCATGGTCGGGAGGTGCCGAAACAAGGGTTTTTGGGGCAAAAGCGGTTCGACTTGGCCTACAACTGGCAAACCACCTTCGATTGGGCATATATTTGGCACACTTGTGCATGGTGTCATTCCACACCCTCTTTTGGCTAGGGTTTTCCAATTTGGTTGTGTGTTTCATGGTGACCCATGGTCGGGAGGTGCCGAAACAAGGGTGTTTGGGGCCAAAGCGGTCTAACTTGGCCTAAAACTGGCAAACCACCTTCGATTGGGCATATATTTGGCACACTAGTGCATGGTGGCATGCCACACCCTTTTTTGGCTTGGGTTTTCCAATTTGGTTGTGTGTTTCATGGTGACCCATGGTCGGGAGGTGCCGAAACAAGGGTTTTTGGGGCAAAAGCGGTTCGACTTGGCCTACAACTGGCAAACCACCTTCGATTGGGCATATATTTGGCACACTTGTGCATGGTGTCATTCCACACCCTCTTTTGGCTTGGGTTTTCCAATTTGGTTGTGTGTTTCATGGTGACCCATGGTCGGGAGGTGCCGAAACAAGGGTGTTTGGGGCCAAAGCGGTCTAACTTGGCCTAAAACTGGCAAACCACCTTCGATTGGGCATATATTTGGCACACTAGTGCATGGTGGCATGCCACACCCTTTTTTGGATTAGGTTTTCCAATTTGGTTGTGTGTTTCATGGTGACCCATGGTCGGGAGGTGCCGAAACAAGGGTTTTTGGGGCCAAAGCGGTCTGACTTGGCCTACAAATGGCAAACCACATTGGATTGGGCATGTATTTGGCATACTTGTGCATGGTGGCATGTCACACCCTTTTTTGGCTTGGGTTTTCCAATTTCTTTGTGTGTTTCATGGTGACCCCATGGTCGGGAGGTGCCGAAACAAGGGTTTTTGGGGCAAAAGCGGTCTGACTTGGCCTAAAAATGGCAAACCACCTTGGATTGGGCATATATTTGGCACACTAGTGCATGGTGGCATGCCACACCCTTTTTTGGCTTGGGTTTTCCAATTTGGTTGTGTGTTTCATGGTGACCCATGGTCGGGAGGTGCCGAAACAAGGGTGTTTGGGGCCAAAGCGGTCTAACTTGGCCTAAAACTGGCAAACCACCTTGGATTGGGCATATATTTGGCACACTAGTGCATGGTGGCATGCCACACCCTTTTTTGGCTTGGGTTTTCCAATTTGGTTGTGTGTTTCATGGTGACCCATGGTCGGGTGGTGCCGAAACAATGGTTTTTGGGGCCAAAGCGGTCTGACTTGGCCTACAACTGGCAAACCACATTGGATTGGGCATGTATTTGGCATACTTGTGCATGGTGGCATGTCACACCCTTTTTTGGCTTGGGTTTTCCAATTTCTTTGTGTGTTTCATGGTGACCCCATGGTCGGGAGGTGCCGAAACAAGGGTTTTTTGGGCAAAAGCGGTCTGACTTGGCCTAAAAATGGCAAACCACCTTGGATTGGGCATATATTTGGCACACTAGTGCATGGTGGCATGCCACACCCTTTTTTGGCTTGGGTTTTCCAATTTGGTTGTGTGTTTCATGGTGACCCATGGTCGGGAGGTGCCGAAACAAGGGTGTTTGGGGCCAAAGCGGTCTAACTTGGCCTAAAACTGGCAAACCACCTTCGATTGGGCATATATTTGGCACACTAGTGCATGGTGGCATGCCACACCCTTTTTTGGATTAGGTTTTCCAATTTGGTTGTGTGTTTCATGGTGACCCATGGTCGGGAGGTGCCGAAACAAGGGTTTTTGGGGCCAAAGCGGCCTGACTTGGCCTACAAATGGCAAACCACATTGGATTGGGCATGTATTTGGCACACTTGTGCATCGTGGCATGTCACACCATTTTTTGGCTTGGGTTTTCCAATTTGTTTGTGTGTTTCATGGTGACCCCATGGTCGGGAGGTGCCGAAACAAGGGTTTTTGGGGCCAAAGCGGTCTGACTTGGCCTAAAAATGGCAAACCACCTTGGATTGGGCATATATTTGGCACACTAGTGCATGGTGGCATGCCACACCCTTTTTTGGCTTGGGTTTTCCAATTTGGTTGTGTGTTTCATGGTGACCCATGGTCGGGAGGTGCCGAAACAATGGTTTTTGGGGCCAAAGCGGTCTGACTTGGCCTAAAACTGGCAAACCACCTTTGATTGGGCATATATTTGGCACACTAGTGCATGGTGGCATGCCACACCCTTTTTTGGCCTGGGTTTTCCAATTTGTTTGTGTGTTTCATGGTGACCCATGGTCGGGAGGTGCCGAAACAAGGGTTTTTGGGGCAAAAGCGGTTCGACTTGGCCTACAACTGGCAAACCACCTTCGATTGGGCATATATTTGGCACACTTGTGCATGGTGTCATTCCACACCCTCTTTTGGCTTGGGTTTTCCAATTTGGTTGCGTGTTTCATGGTGACCCATGGTCGGGAGGTGCCGAAACAAGGGTGTTTGGGGCCAAAGCGGTCTAACTTGGCCTAAAACTGGCAAACCACCTTCGATTGGGCATATATTTGGCACACTAGTGCATGGTGGCATGCCACACCCTTTTTTGGATTAGGTTTTCCAATTTGGTTGTGTGTTTCATGGTGACCCATGGTCGGGAGGTGCCGAAACAAGGGTTTTTGGGGCCAAAGCGGTCTGACTTGGCCTACAAATGGCAAACCACATTGGATTGGGCATGTATTTGGCACACTTGTGCATGGTGGCATGTCACACCATTTTTTGGCTTGGGTTTTCCAATTTGTTTGTGTGTTTCATGGTGACCCCATGGTCGGGAGGTGCCGAAACAAGGGTGTTTGGGGCCAAAGCGGTCTAACTTGGCCTAAAACTGGCAAACCACCTTCGATTGGGCATATATTTGGCACACTAGTGCATGGTGGCATGCCACACCCTTTTTTGGATTAGGTTTTCCAATTTGGTTGTGTGTTTCATGGTGACCCATGGTCGGGAGGTGCCGAAACAAGGGTTTTTGGGGCCAAAGCGGTCTGACTTGGCCTACAAATGGCAAACCACATTGGATTGGGCATGTATTTGGCACACTTGTGCATGGTGGCATGTCACACCCTTTTTTGGCTTGGGTTTTCCAATTTGGTTGTGTGTTTCATGGTGACCCATGGTCGGGAGGTGCCGAAGCAAGGGTGTTTGGGGCCAAAGCGGTCTGACTTGGCCTACAAATGGCAAACCACATTGGATTGGGCATGTATTTGGCACACTTGTGCATGGTGGCATGTCACACCATTTTTTGGCTTGGGTTTTCCAATTTCTTTGTGTGTTTCATGGTGACCCCATGGTTGGGAAGTGCCAAAACAAGGGTTTTTGGGGCCAAAGCGGTCTAACTTGGCCTAAAAATGGCAAACCACCTTGGATTGGGCATATATTTGGCACACTAGTGCATGGTGTCATGCCACACCCTTTTTTGGATTAGGTTTTCCAATTTGTTTGTGTGTTTCATGGTGACCCCATGGTCGGGAGGTGCCGAAACAAGGGTTTTTTGGGCCAAAGCGGTCTGACTTGGCCTAAAACTGGCAAACCACCTTGGATTGGGCATCTATTTGGCACACTAGTGCATGGTGGCATGTCATACCCTTTTTTGGCTTGGGTTTTTCAATTTGGTTGTGTGTTTCATGGTGACCCCATGGTCGGGAGGTGCCGAAACAAGGGTTTTTGGGGCCAAAGCGGTCTGACTTGGCCTAAAAATGGCAAACCACCTTGGATTGGGCATATATTTGGCACACTAGTGCATGGTGGCATGTCACACCCTTTTTTGGCTTGGGTTTTCCAATTTGGTTGTGTGTTTCATGGTGACCCATGGTCGGGAGGTGCCGAAACAAGGGTTTTTGGGGCAAAAGCGGTTCGACTTGGCCTACAACTGGCAAACCACCTTCGATTGGGTATATATTTGGCACACTTGTGCATGGTGTCATTCCACACCCTTTTTTGGCTTGGGTTTTCCAATTTGGTTGTGTGTTTCATGGTGACCCATGGTCGGGAGGTGCCGAAACAAGGGTGTTTGGGGCCAAAGCGGTCTAACTTGGCCTAAAACTGGCAAACCACCTTCGATTGGGCATATATTTGGCACACTAGTGCATGGTGGCATGCCACACCCTTTTTTGGATTAGGTTTTCCAATTTTGTTGTGTGTTTCATGGTGACCCATGGTCGGGAGGTGCCGAAACAAGGGTTTTTGGGGCCAAAGCGGTCTGACTTGGCCTACAAATGGCAAACCACATTGGATTGGGCATGTATTTGGCACACTTGTGCATGGTGGCATGTCATACCATTTTTTGGCTTGGGTTTTCCAATTTGTTTGTGTGTTTCATGGTGACCCCATGGTCGGGAGGTGCCGAAACAAGGGTTTTTGGGGCCAAAGCGGTCTAACTTGGCCTAAAAATGGCAAACCACCTTGGATTGGGCATATATTTGGCACACTAGTGCATGGTGTCATTCCACACCCTTTTTTGGCTTGGGTTTTCCAATTTGATTGTGTGTTTCATGGTGACCCCATGGTCGGGAGGTGCCGAAACAAGGGTTTTTGGGGTAAAGCGGTCTAACTTGGCCTAAAACTTGGCAAACTGATACGTCTCAAACGTATCTATAATTTCTTATGTTCCATGCTAGTTTGATGACAATACTTACATGTTTTATATACACTATATATCATTTTTATGCATTTTCCGGCACTAACCTATTAACAAGATGCCGAAGCGAAAGTTCCTGTTTTCTGCTGTTTTAGGTTTCAGAAATCCTACACAGGAAATATTCTTGAAATTAGACGAAACAAAAGGCCCACGGTCTTATTTTCCACGGAACCTTCCAGAAGTCCGAAGAGGAGACGAAGAGGGGCGTCGAGACGGCCACACTTTGCCCGTCCGCGTGACGTCCGCAGAGATGCATCCGAGGCGCATATTTGAGCCATATTTGCATCGACCCGGACGACAAACAGTCGCTCAGTGTCTGTTTCCGTCGCGCCGTTGGACATGCCCTCATGGTCACCCCACGGTAGGAAGGAGCCGAAACATGGGTTTCGGGGGCCAAATTCTAAATATTATTTTTTTTGTAATATTATATCGTTACATAATATTTTGGCTCCGATGGAGTATATATCGTTACATAAAAAAACCGACCTTGTCTTCTGGGGGACGATCGTCGGAGACGTGGGCGAGCGACTTGGAAGGACGTTTGGGATATAGGCGGGCAAAGTGGAGACGACGGTTTACATCAACGAAAATAGAGGAACTACTTCCATTAAGCGCGATCGTACACAAATCAAAACAAATAGTAGTACGTGAGGAGTGGACATATGACAACTGCCTCCCGCAAGCATCACGATTCGTACCCATTTCTCTCTTCTCACTTTTAACAGGACTGGAAGTTCGCATCGGAATGAACAAGAGGACAACCCGGCGTCCTCTGATTGCTCCCCTCCACGCGGCACAGGACCTCACTCGGCCGCACCGCCTCACTGATTAGCTCCGGCAACTTACCACAGCGGTGTGGTCTTCACCCTGTAAGCTCTTCTCAACTGTCTGTTCTTCCTCATCTACCTGAGACACCCATCATTCTTCACCTGCAAACCCATCTCTCTTGTACGCACAGTTTCGGTTTAAGGATTCAGATGCTAATCCATCAGTCGACAACAACCTAAACTGTAGTAACCAAGTAAACCAATGAGTTCATCTAAGAAATTTGGATAAGAATAATTACAACAAATAATGTAAAGACGCATCCATATGCAGACTAGAGAGAAATAGGTAACTTAGAAGGAAGCGCTAAGCCTCTAACTAAGATAATCATGTAACTTTTGAAAAAAAAAACTGTACTAACTTTTGCAAGAAATTAAGAGAAGGCAAACTGAATGTTCTTTTAATTGTACTTGTTCAGTCCAGATCAATGAGTACAGAACAAATTAATTAAATATGTTAAAATCAACGAAGCTAGTTTCTTTCATGTTCTCTGTACTTTGCAAATGATACTGCAAATGAACGTGTCAAACAGTAAACTTGAATCATGCTCACTAAAGTTTCGAAGTTCTTTCGCTAGGGAACAGCAAGAAATTTGAAATAAATAAATATCACAAACTGTAAACATGGGATGGGTGTGACCAAATTAATACTATACTGATGCAAGCAGTACACGGCAACATTCATACCATTCTGAATTAATGTTCCCTTATCTTTTTGCAGAGTAATTGTGAGAAATGGATACCTCCACTGATAGTTTTGATCGCACAGGGTTACCATTCAAAGAAGAAACAGATGACGTATATTCATGCCACTTTGCTTGAAATCTCTTGGTAAATATGACCAGATAGAGTTTTTAGTCTTACATATATTTCATGTGTGTTGCAGGAACTAGGTGTAAGACATGCAAGAATGAAGTTGGCATGCTCACCAACTAGATTTGCAAACACCATAAAAGGTTTCTCACCTGCCCACATAACGGCCATTGAAGGAAAAACCGGACTTGCAGGACTCCTAAAACTGCAGAACACGTCTCTACGACGTATTATGCTAGTGAGGATTGCCAAGCGATACAACAGAGATAAGAAAACTATTTGGATCCGTGGTAAGGATATTCCTATAACCGAAACGGACGTGGCCCAAATAATGGATCTTCCGACACAAGGGGAGGATATAAACCTCCGCACAAAAGGATCAGAAAACACAGATTTGTTTAATGCTTACCAATCAAACGGCAAACTTATGGTGTCTGTCCTTGAGAAGCAGATTAGAAGCTCCACAGATCCTGATGATCACTTCATTAGAAAATTTGTTTTGTATGCCATTGGCACTATTTTAGCACCCTCAGCAAATGACTATGTGGATCGCAAATATTTGACCCTTGTTGAGAATGTGGCAGATATTCCCAGTTTTAACTGGGGGTGTTTCACACTCACTCACTTGTTGGATTCCATCCTAAAATTTCAATACCTAGATCAAACTTCTCTTCAGGGAAATTTACCCTTGCTGCAAGTAAGTGACATAACAGTAGCTCACGTTCAATGCATCAACCATACAAATATCCTTATGCTGCATCACTCCTCACACATTAACTACTGTTTCATGCAGGTTTGGTACTGGGAGCACCTCCGTGCTGGGGCGGCTTCTTATTCTCCTAGACCACCTCCGCTGATGGCGCGATGGGATGAAGCCAACGCAACCTTAAGAACGACGGCTTATGCTCTTGGAGGACCAGATCGAGGAGATGTGCTTTTCTATACATAAGTATTTCATTTTAGCTTATTAATTTCTTATGACTGATGTGCGGTACCTTTTGCAAGGTTGTCATGAACATTTGCCATGAGAATGGACGGCGCAACGTTACCAATGCTCATCCTACCATGGCAACAAAAGGAGAGAGGCATGCGGATGCACATTTCAGCTATGAAGCACAGCCACCATATCAGGGCATAAGCAACCAACAAGTAAGTCCATCAAAGGCACATCCTGTTCAATACCACAGATAAGCTAACACTCAACTAACTCATTAACCTTCATCCACAATGTGTTGTTATTTATGTCATAGATGGACTTCATAATGCAAACTATCTCAAAGCATCGCCAAGAACTCGAGAAAAAAATAGGCAGACAACTATTTGACATGGAGCACAAAATTGACTCCAGAATTCTCGAATTGACTGATGAGGTAGGTGAAATTAGGACTGAAAACGCTGCTCAAACTAGGTTGTCTAGGGTGGAGGACGAACTTCTTCAGGTCAAAAGGGAATTCCAGGTATCTATACTGGAACATCAATTTTACAAGCATCTTTCTATATATAGATATATTATGTATTTTGTGGTACAGAGATTCAGATGCATGGTTGATGCCAGCACGCAATCAATGTTTACGGCTGCATATGTCCAGGTGATAATTGTAGTCCTAGACCTTGCTAATATGAATGGATTTCTGATCAATGAACAATTTTTTTTTGGTAGAAAGAAGGCAATGTAAGAGACGACAGGTTATCACCAAATCCTCCGTTCGATGCATCTACAAGATCAACAGGTCAGGCTGCTGCAACAACACCCGCTGGTGATCACGTGGTGCAAAACAAGCCATTGGAGAAAGATGTCACCGACCAAACCACACCATCTCCAAAGCCTGTATTTGACAATGATTACAAGTTGACGGACGAAGACATAGAGGTGGCAGCTTTCCTCCGCCAAAGTTATGAAGATGCTGATGTAGTTGACGTCGGAGAGACGGTGCTTAAAGTTCATCACCTAAAGCAAAATGTCATAAAAAAATTCATTTTCGATGAGGTATGCCCCTTGCATTGCTTCTCGTTGAACTATTCCAACCGGTGGCATGTTGCCTGATCGCGGATTTTGCAGGTTATTCATGCATATGCCCACATTAGTAATATAGAGACTGATACTACATCAGTTCTATACCCCAAAGATACCAGGAAGCTGTTACAATCATACGGAGGTACTGCTCGGGCACATGGTCCCAGCGAAAGCAATTGGCTTGCTCGTATAGCAAAAAAATGTGTGGGACGCCGAACGGTATGTGTGTTTCCTGACTTTCCTACTTCACAAACTTTCTTATTTCATAATCACAAACTACATGCAACAGTTCATCTAGTCGGTCCCATCAAACTTTATTTTATTTGCATATCGAAATGCTTGCCTATACTGAGACTGCGCTAATTTTGCGGCAGGTTCGAATCCCGTTCAATGTAAACAATATGCACTGGCATCTACTTGTGTTGAATTTCGACAAAGAAGAGATTCAAGTCCTCAACTCTCTGCCGCTTATTCGTGACGAGGCCAAAGAAACTACACTGGTGGAGTGCATTCAGACATGCATCATAGAAGCAGTCCAGGGCGGCTTGGTACAAACACCAGGTCCCATCAACATTACAGAGTGGAAGAAAGTATGCTATACAAACATCCCACAACAGGAGGATGGGTAAGTATTGAATTCTACATTATTTTCCACCTACAGAATAGTACTGAACTTTAACTATACATTTCAGCTATTCTTGCGGGTCATACACTCTGAAATACATGTTGTATTGGGACGGGGAAAAGATGACCGATGATTTCACACAGGTGAGCGGAACACTAATTTTATTTTCTACCCTTTACTTACTATGCCTACGTCGCCATGCTAACATATGCGTTGCTACCACATTCAGGCACAAATTCATATTTTCAACTGGAAAATATGTACAAGCCTTCTACGTTCAGATTGTAACACGCTTCGACTAGAATCCTATGAGAAACCTATACTGGTTAGTCCGACACAACTGTCTTTTCAATTCAGCAAAATCTTCCATGTTTGCACAGTACAACTAACATACCGGTTTCTGCTCTATAGAAGAAGGCCTACAAAGCTAGAATGGCAAAGCTTGACAAAGACAATGCTGCAGATGATGACATCCAGGTAATCAGCAATCCAAATGATGCCAGCAAAAAGGAAGAAAGCCCTCCAAATAATGCCAGCATAAAGGAAATCAGCCCTCCAAGGCCAATTGGTAGCCAAAAGCGGAAACGCGGGCGTCCAAGGAAGATTGAAACTCTTAAACCTACTAATCCTGTAAAGGATCAATATAAATTAACCACAGATGCTGTCACTGGGCTTGTGGAGGGAAGAGCACGCAGGAAATCAAATCCTGGGCCCCAACAGGTGAGCCCATACAAGGAACTATGAAACTCACAGGGAGTGGCTGTCAAGGGTAGTTTCAGATGAGCTGCTCTTATAGCATGTGACAATTTAGACACAGTCATGTTCTTCAATCTATGCCTATACTTAAGTTCTGCCATTTTGTCATATTGCTGGTAAACTTTGTAATTTTAAGTTCGAATCGATCTGGAGAGTTGTTACATTTTAATGTAAGCCATTTGTTTGGCTTCACTATTCTACATGACTACTCAATGCTGCGGTGTTGTTGGTGTGTTATTCAAAATTATCCTCGAATCTCGAGTTAAGCGGAACTTGCCTTAGTCTCCTTCTGTTCTCCCTTGTCATCAACCATTATGAGCTTTGGTGAAGACCCATAAGCATATCGCAATGAGCAATATACAAGTACAGTGCTATATTGTATGTTTACTGCTCAACTGCTCATTATCAGCCTTAAAACCATCGTTTAACATCCTAAAGAACAAGTTCTATAATCTTGTGGAATGTCAAAAATTAAAGATAAACATATGCCATGCATGTCCAATATCAATAGATACCATGATACACTTAGCCTAATTATTTACTGCTAAAACTTATTCTTAAAGTAGTCGATGGCAATCAGGCCCAGATGGCAATCAACAGGTAGTAGGATCAATTCGTGCTTAACCAACACTTCACAGTGGTTCTATTCTTAAAGCAAATGGCATTCACAGTAGTAGTGAATGTCAGCAAATGAGTTTGAAACTATACGCTCTATAATTCTAGATAAGGGAGGATAAATCAACGAACACTAGCTTCATCCAGGACGTTGATCCATTGGCCAAGCAACCATTCTTACTGCACATGGCCATCGGTACATTTGCAAGAGACGGAACCCAAATAAAAGTGCTGCACTGGACCGGACGCACCTGATTATCATGTTCAACGCCTCCAGTACCTCCGACGCATCGAGCCGGCATCACGCGGCATCCCGGCCACCTGCAGCTTCGACACCGCCGGGTCCACCTCCTCGGCCCCCGGCGCCTCACCGGGACGCCGTCAGAGAGGCGCTCTGCCTCCGACATGTAGTGCCGAAGTCTAGTCGTCCGGCGGCCCGAATGTGGCATTTCGTCATGTTCAACACCACCAATGCCCCATGTGACATTTCGTCAAACAGCTTCCACGCAACGTTGGCGAGGTCCACCGTCGTGTACATGCCCATCAGCAAGCTCGCGGTCTACTCGTCCCACCACCCCTGGGCAGCCGTGCCGGGGACGCCGTCTCGGAGGCGGTCTAGTCGTGCGGCGGGACTGGCCACCCGCAGCTTATACGCCGCGCTCGGCAGCTACAGCCAGCACCAGCGGCCGCCTCCGTGGCTGAGAACAGGGCGGCGACGGCCGACGGGGGATGGGACAGGGGCGGCGGCCGCCTCCGTGGCTGAGAACAGGGGCGGCGACGGCCGACGGGGGATGGGACAGGGGCGGCGGCCGCCTCCGTGGCTGAGAACAGGGGCGGCGACGGCCGACGGGGGATGGGACAGGGGTGGCCTCCGTGGCCCAGAGAGATGAGGGATGCCATTTAAACGCGAAATGACATAACTACCCTTCTGTTAAATTAAAATAAATGAATAATTCCAGTACTTTTCAGTACTTTCCAGTACTTATTTTCCAGTGCTTCCCTGTGCTACTATTTTATCCACCGTCGAATTAAACAGATTGAAGGGCTCCTAAATTCTAAGACATATTTCCTTCAACTCTCCTATAGTAAATGATAATACATTTTGATACATTATATCATTGACAGTACACATGAATGTATCCCTGCAGTTCATCGATATAGTGAATGCATATCTATATGGGTTACCCCGATGCGGATATTTATACGAAAGTCCCTAATAAAATTACAATTTGAAATGTACTTAGATGCAAACTGCGACATGTATTGTGTAAAATTACAAAAGTTACTCTATGGCTGGAACCAGCCGAGTACCTTCTTAAGAAGGATACCTGGATAATGATAATTGTCAATGATTTATAAATAAAGAGGGAATTGCGCATAGTCTCATACAACAACATTGTTGGTGACGTATCATATATAACTTAGCAACCATTTAATGATAGAAAAAACATATTTTTCTTAGGTTTGCAACTTGAGTACCTTGACTTTGGAATACCTATTAATCATCAACAACTAACTTATATACATAAACTTTTGAAAAGTTCAATATGGATAAATTTTATCCATCCAAAACACACATGGTTGTCAGCTCACAATATATGAAGAAAAAAAATTTAGACCTCACGATGACGACCAAGAAGTATTGGGGCCTAAATTCCCATACCTGGTGCCATTTGGAGTAGTGAATATACCTTCAAATATTTTCATCGTAGCCGATATTTTCGTTGTTCTATCAGAGAAATGGATGTTGGATTCCGTAGTAGAAAAAAATTCTAACTAACACATCCTGATTGCCCAAGATCTATCTACTAGTAGTGCAGTAACGGTGATAGTTTTGGTGACGTACCCTCGTAGACTGAAAGCGATTAACATTCCGTCAGAACGTGGATGATGTAGTCATACATGACTCCGACCTCGATAGGGTCGAGTTAAAGTCCTCTCGTACGACGTCAAGGGACCCAAGTGTTGCACCTCGTAGTTATCGTAGACTTACGGTGTCCAACAATGCTTCACGGCCTCAGATCCAGCTAAGGTACGGAAGTGGATCCTCTAGATCTTGATCTCGGCAGCGCTCTCGTGTACTGGATAGAGTACTCCCTCCGTGCGCAGCTCTTCGAGGAACCACGTATGTGAGAGAGAACTAGAGAGAGAGGGGAGAGGAAGGCGCCCCAAGAGAGGAGGCCTTTTTCTCATGCCAACTTTTCTATATCTCCTCCTCCAAATGCCTCCACTATATATAGGGGGAAGGGGAGGGCACGAGTGCTTTAGCTAGGCAATGTGGGACTAAAAAAGGGCAAGGGAGGAGCCTTGGCCGGCTGGGCAAAGGGGAGGGTGGACGGCTGGGCCTCGAAGGGTCCATGCGCCCCCTCTCTCCAAACCCTAACCCCCCCCCCCCCCCCCCCCCCCCCCACACACACACACACACACACACAAGCCGGGTTGGCCGGCACCTTAATGGTCTCTCCTTCGGGAGGGGCCATTAAGGTGGGTTGCATCTTTTAATTAACTAGATGATGCCCCGCGCGTTGTTGCGGTAATGTGTTGGCATACTTTTGAAGAACTGGAGAAGTTGAAGTGACTTTACATTTGACTAATGAAGGATACCAGTCTACCTAATTATGTTATGTTGATAAATATGTTGCAAAAAATGCCATGAATACCATGTATATTATGAATTTGAGGGTCTCAAGTAGCACTTAGGAACAGAACATACATATTATGCTAAATCAGACAACTCGTTTGTCAATTTTAAACAAAACTTAGACATACACTGAGTTACCCATGATGAGTTGTAATAAAAGGCCCACCAGTTTCACAAATGCAAGCCTTAAGGATTTGCATGATTCAGAGCGATCAAACCAGTAAGCTCATGGGCATACAGACATGAGGGCATAATATAATGTATGTGCTTGCAGGGATACCAGCCGTTCAACTTGACAAAGTTCACGACACAAAAAATAATTAATCAAGCAGAAGGGAATTTAGACTGGCATGCACTTTCCGCAGGCCTGCTTATACGAAAATGATGGAGAAAATGTTCTCTGACTTTAACATTAATAATTGCAGTTTAGGTAAGTATTTCAATCAGGATACTTGTACGACTTCTCACACGATATACATGAACAATATAAAGAATGACTAATGTGCAGCACGCCTCAGTACCGAAGCAAATATATATAAAAACTGTACAATAAATTGTAAGTGTGAATGTGAGTAGAACATAGATAACATCATTTTGTAAAATGAACTGAACAATAAACTATTAAAAGAAATTATCCAGTGACTGCATAAGTATAGAACCATGGAAACATGTAATCCCAGTTCTGAAATCACATTGAGCACTTGGACTATACATAAAACTATCGAGAAAAATAAGTAAATTCAGAGCTTTGATCTCACATCCGCTTGAATTTGGTTTATTTTGTTGTTAACGAAGAGATCAGTAGATCTATCCATCGTCATTGGCAATCTGCTAATAAACAAATAAGAAAAATGATAAAATAGATGTACTATTAGATGTTCGCTGGAGTGTAAAATAATATGGAGAAAAGCACAAATGGCCCTACAATTGCCCAAGGTAAACACAGAGGTATACTCTTTATTGCCACCTCATCCATGATAAAAGTCACACTGCATCTATATTAGGTATATTCTTTTTTTACAGCAACATCTCTGACATCAATTTAACCAAAGGTGCGCTGGAACATAGGCAACATAATATTTAAAGGGACATATTGACCCTGACTAACCACTACTCCAAAGGGATACCGGCATTGGATATCGGAAGAAGCAGGATGGTTTGGTTCAAGGTGACCACTGGTTGTGACTGACGGTGTGGCCGTGTGGGCATCCATTACTGCGTGAGACTGAATACCTACCATGATGGTTCGCAGTTTTTCAGAACTTTCAGGGTTATTCATCTGTGCACAGTGCATACATACACAAAGTTAGATTCCTGGGGAGTAGATTAAACGTAACATATAATTATAGAGTAGATTCGAAGGGAACATGTAACAAATAAATTTCAGTGAAAATTCGAAGGGATAAGGAAACAAATACATGCGGCCAGAAAGAGTAAAAAGATAGAAGACGCATGTGCTGATTCAATGTAAACAAAAATTTAAGAGTAAGAGATGAGAGTTTGTGTACCCATGGAAGCGTGTACTGTTGTCCAGCGGCCTTAGGCCATAAACGTGATTACAACTTTTACTACGGTTGGAGAATTTAGGAGCCGTTCAAGCTATTTAATCCAACGGTGGAAAAAGCGGTAGTACTAGAAAGTACTGGAGATTAAGTACCGGAAAGTACTGGAAAATACTGGGATTTCTCCTTTAATTTAATTTAACAGAATGGTAGTTTCGTAACTTTGCCTCCAGATAGCATTCCTTCTCTGACTTAACCTTCCCCGCATGGCGGCCGCCGCCCTGTCGCCGTCCCGTGTGGCCGCCCTGACGCCCGCCCTCCCCTCCCAGCACCACCCCCTCCCCTCCGGCATACTTCTTCGTTGCCCGTCTGCGCTCGCTCACCAACGACATCCTCTAGCCCGTGCAAAATTCCCTTCTCCGGCAGTCCTCTCCGGCGGCCACTCCGGCACCATGCTGCACGCCGGCCACGCCTCGGGCCGTCCCGTGCAGAAATGCACGACATTCTCGCCAAGGACGACATGTTTCGGCTCCCCACCTTTGCCCCCAACTCAGCCAAGCTCATGGCCGTCGAGGCTTTAATCGCCGATCTCGGCCTCGGCGTGTGCGCTCACACCATCGTGAGCAATGCGTTCGTGCGCAGCGTGTCCGGCGGCGAGCGGAAGCGCGTGAGCATCTGGCACGAGCTGCTGGTGTACCCGAGCCAGTTGGTCCTCGATGAGCCACCTCCCACTCCAGTACTCCACCGCCGCGTCCCGCCTCGTCTCCACGCTCTCTGCGCTGTCACGCAAGGGGTGCATGGTGTGAGCTCACATGAGCGAGGACGACGCGAACGCGCCGCCGGCATGATCTCCGATTGAGGGAGCAAGGACGCCGCGGTTGAGCGCCACAGCTGGGAGTGATGGCGGGGCAACATGCACCAACGCAAACTCGTGCAGTCCGGCTAGCTGGACGGCGCCCTGCACTCTGCGTTAGCTCTTGCAACGCGACAACGACCATCGTGTGCGAGGGCGACCTCTTCAAGCTCTGACTAGACAGCTTCTGAACGATACCCTCGTCGTTTCAGTCTTCAGACGATCAGTGTTCAGAAAAGAGAAATGTAGTTGTTTTGCTGATGTTTATGATCATTGCTTAGTTGTTTGCATCTGTTTATTATTTCCTAAACAAATATAGATAGTTTGGATCTCGGTGCTTATCTATGTTTAAGATTGTGTTTTTTTCATCCTAGCTTGGTTCTCTTTTCATATTGGATGTCCAGCATTCACTGTTAAATATAGCATGCTCAACATTGCCATTTTCAGTTGTTCTCTGAAGTTTAAACTGCTGTGTTCATTCTGCATTAGGATGTATGTATCTCGATATGCATCTTGGATTAATCTGTAAAATAGTAAAACGGGCATGGAAAGGAATGGATGGCAGTAGTACTAATTCCAATGATGTGACTTAAAATGTCTATCAGGGGAAAGGCAGATGGAGCTACAGGTGTGGTCGTGCGATGTGGGGCAGTTGCCATGCGAATTTACCACAATACCCCTAGTACGTTAAATTAAAATGCATAATTAAGTGGCTAGATCGGACGGTTAGAATAAATCATGGCGGTAGTACTAGGTTGCACTCGGTAGTACCGCCCAATCACCATAACACAGCTCAAACGTGATAATAGCTTCTTCCTCCTTGCTTGAGGCACCATTACACAATATCCGATTGGAATCCAAATAATGCAGGGTCGGCTTGAAGGGAAGTTACAATCCAATGAAAATCCAACCAAATCGCGGGGGAGGAAAAGGTTCAGCAGATTTGGATCCGAGGAGCAACCTGGCAAATTGACAAAAATGAGAGAGGGGATAATAAAAAATAAAAAGGGAAAGGGAAATCTGGAGAAGATAGATATGAAAGTGGATGCTGCTGCCAGCGAGGGCGTTGCGAGCAGGCGGGCGCACTGGTTGTCGACGGCAACAAAGGTACCTTATAAACATGGAGACGGCAGCGGCTGAGTTTCATCCGAGCAGTTTCTTATGTATTTACAGGGCAATAATGATAAATGGTGGCTGCATCGGGCTGTTTCACTTCAGGAGCATTTGTGGGGAGAAGCAATAGGTTGCGGAGCATTTGTTCGCCATGAAGGCATAGGTCGTGTGGCGGCGGACAGAATTACCAGGGCAGGAAGACGAACAGATGACGATCTATTGTACTGAACGCCCAGCCCATGTAGATAAGCCCATGTAGGGATGTCCAGCTCAAAGAACAGATGCCCAGCCCATGTCAAGAACGGACGCCCAATCAACGTAGAGAAAACACGGGGGAGTGAGAAATCGACCAGAAACTTGATACGCGACACAACGCGCGGAAAAGTAAGAGCATCTCCAGCCGCGCTAAAAATCCACGCGTTAAACCTCGCTTCCACCGTGCTGTAAATGGATGACGCACGCTGGGCCGAAATTTGCCCCGCCGTATGCTCCATTTTGCAGCGTGCGTTGACGCGGTAAAAATACACCTCCGCCGGATGCTCCATTTTGCAGCGCAGCGCGGCGCAAACAACAAACACACACAAGTATGCATCAAACAAGATCAAACAACCATATAAATTCACAAGTAAAATGTACCATACAAATACAACAAATTATTCACAACAAATACAACAAGTATATGAAATTGTTGACACCAAATACAACAAGTTTAGAGACCAACATACAACAATACAACATAGTTTTGAGACAATACAACATAGTACGAGGCTATTGTACATTCCAATTCCAACATATGCAACTATTGTTGTCCATTCCAATTCCACCATTCTTCCATTAGATCTTTTTGAAGCTCATCATATGTGTCGTTGGAGCGAATGTCATAGTACGAGGCAATGAACCGGGCAATTCTATGTGCGGACCTCCTCACTTGCACGGGAACCCCCATCAACTCGTAGTGGGTATGATCAACATCTTTCCCACGATCATCCTCTATAATCATGTTATGCATGATGACACAAGCGGTCATGATATACCAAAGGTATTCTTGGTCCCAAAATCTAGCCGGTCCTCGCACAATGGCAAATTGGGCTTGCAAAATCCCAAATGATCTCTCTACATCTTTCCTAGCCGCCGCTTGTGCATTGTGGAAATGGGTTTGCTTCTTACCTCGTGGTTGAATAACCGGCTTCACAAATGTTTGCCACCTTGGATATATGCCGTCGGCGAGGAAGTAGCCATAGTTGTACTTGTGGCCATTTGCTTCAAACTCCACCACTGGACATTCCCGCATTGCAAGTCTTGTCATTAGTGGTGATCGTTGAAGAACATTGATGTCATTGCAAGACCCGGGCATTCCAAAAAATGCATGTCATATCCAAGTCTCTTGATCGGCGACCGCTTCAAGGACTATGGTGGCATCCTTCTTGTACCCTTTGAATTGTCCATGCCATGCCGCTGGACAATTCTTCCAACTCCAATGCATACAATCAATGGAACCAAGCATACCGGGAAACCCCCGGTCGGCGTTGATCTCCAAAAGCCTTGCCATGTCTTGAGCATTGGGGGCTCTCAAGTATGTGGAGCCAAAGACATTCACAATTGCAACGACAAAGCGCTTCACACACAAGATAGAAGTGCTCTCCCATGGCCAAATGATCATCAACTAGATCCGCCGGTATACCATATGCCAACATACGCAAGGCGGCGGTCACCTTTTGATATGTGCTATGACCAAGTTCTCCGGCGCCATTTCTCCTTTGCTCAAAGAAGCGATCATACTTGGTCACCTCCGTTGCGATGTGCTTGAATAAGTTGATGCTCATCCGAAAACGCCGCCGGAAATAGCTTTCGGGAAATATAGGATTCTCATTGAAATACGACCGCATCAACTTCTCATGGCCTTCAATCCTTTCTCCCACAACTTCTGCCTACCGAACACCGATCCACCAAATTTTGACTTCTTAACGGCGCGGTATGCTAATAGTAGCGATATGTTCTCCTCTTCCTCTTGGTCGTACTCCTCATCCGATGAATCGTATGATAAACTCTACAAACATACATATAAAATTACTTAGTAGCTAATCGGCGAGCAAAATCATGGCGGCCGGCCGGCGGAGGTTCATACCTTGCACGCAAATCGGCGAGCATCATAGTTGCGCCATGTCGCTAGTAAGCTCGAAGACGAAGACGACGACATGGCGACGGCGACGGCGGCGGCGGCGCGGAGGAGGAGGCGCGGCCGAGGCGGGGAGAAGCGTCGGCTTGTGCCCGTCGGTGGCGACGGCAGCGGTGGGTATAGCGCGGCGGAGCGGCCGGTACTGCCGGAGGAGGCGCGGGCGAGGTGGATCTACGGCGCGACAGCGAGAAACAGCGAGGCCGGCGCGCGGAATCGACCGGAGGCGGCTGGATTTCGCGGCGGCGGGGCGGTGGGGAAATGAAGGGCGCGGGCGCGGGGGGGGGGGGATTTCCAGCCGTTGAGTATTCGCGCGTGCGCCGAGCGCTGTAGCCGACGCGTCACATTTGGCGCTCCGGATGGTGCAAAACGCCGCGCGCCCTAAAAATTTTACAGCGCCACGCTGTTTGCCGCGCCTGCTGGAGAAGCGATTTCGCCTCCGCACGCGCTAAATCGGCGGTTAATATACGGCGCGGCTTATATAGCGCGTCTGTTGGAGATGCTCTAAAGGTGACGTGGACGCACGAGAGCACAGGAAAATAAGGTAGTGGGGGTCTCCTATTTAGAGATAGAAGATTAATTAATATTTAATATAAATTCAATTAATTAATAAATAAATTTTTATTTAATATAAATTCAATTAATTAATACATAATACATATTATTTAATTCCCGATGATCCGAGACACCTCTCGAATCACTCCGAACATCCTTCGGATTCTCCCGGAACCCTTTCCGGTTCTCTCTTCTCTATTATCCGGTGTTTCCAATGAATGGAAAACAATCTTTCGTTGAGCCCTTAAGCGTACTTCCCTACGGTTTCGAGAATCATGCAGGTATGTAGGAGACGACTCCTCGATCAAATGATCACCAGGGTGTTCTGGAGAACAATAGTGAGCCATGTGTATTCTACGTACGAAGATGTGATCGTCATATGATTGAACCGCAAACGTCGAGTCCCGTTCCCTTTGTTACTTCGATACAAGATTTGTCCGAGATGTGATTATCGGTATCATCATGTATACCTAGTTTGATCTCGTTACCGACAAGGCTGTTCAACTCGCTCCCATGTGATTCCATCCGCGTGAACTAGCCATGTGTTAACTTGGATGTAATCCCACCGAGTGGGCCGAGAGTCTCTTCTGCCACACGGATGAACGAATCCCGCTATGGACACATACACATGGACCCATCCCATTCGAATACATGGGCAGCACCTTTACGACCACCATGTTACGGTGCGGCGGTCGATGATGCCAAAGCGGCCGCCGGTGATGGTGATTAGGTACGGCATCACTGTCTAGGGATTCGGTTACAACATTTCTGTTAGTATAGCAACATGAACTTTGTGACTTGATCGTGTTGCAATAGCTCTTTTGGGAATGTTCGGCATATCATTCACCTAATGATATGACTCCATTGTCAATGATGTGTGTGTCCATCATCGGGAAATCTTGATCGTCGGTTGACCTCAATGAACTAGTTTGCATATGCTCACTCGGGACTGTGGTTTATTTACGACGCGTACCAACGTTTTCGATTGATACAGTTATTGTTGAATGCAAACCGTCGGATCAGGATCCAACGACTGGGGCAGCTCCCAGCTGCGTTTCTCATCCTATCCCGACTGAAACAAACCAGCCGTGTTGAAATTCCGGCGTGTCCTTGTGTGTGCGCACGCAGCACGTGACTCCTCGGACGAAAACAAGGGAAAGAAACGCATAGCAGCCGAACCAAAAAGCGGCGGCGAATCGGACGCGAACTCGAATAGCGCGCGTCGAGATTAGTGTGCGATTTTGTTTCAGCCGCTATAATCAATCCTCAACCCCGAACCCGAACACCCGGCCGCCGAATCCATCCGGCCGCCGCCGTAAACCCTAGAACCGGAATCGACCGTCCGGCCGATCAATCCAGCGAGCGATGCCGCCGCAGTTCCCCACCAAGCCCTCCGCCGCCATGGCCGGCGCAAAGCGGCCGGCTTTCCTCCCCGCCGCCTCCCCTCCGCCCAGGAAGCTCGCCCGCCCGGCGTCCGCGCCCTGCCTCCCCGCGCTCGCCCCCAAGAAGCCCGCCCCTCGCCCGGTCCCGCCGCCCGCCGCGCGCCCGCGGCCTCCTCCCCCGCCCGCGCCGGCGTCCAGGCACCCCAAGAAACCGGCGCCGGCGCCGGCGGACGCGGAGGCGGCGCCGTGCCGCGCGGCGGAGAGCGTGCACCCGTCGCGGCGGCTGGCGTGCGGGACGGCCGTCACCGTGCGCACCAGGCTGCTCCTCGACCGGCACCGCTGCTGCCTCCTCCTCTGGCTGCCCGCCCGGGTCGTCTCCTCCTCCGACGCCTACCACTGCACCGTCAAGTACGCCGCCCACCTCAACCCCACCTACGCCGGCAAGATCGTCCGCGTCCCCGCCGCCGACGTCCGCCAAGCCTCCTCCTCCCACCGCCCTTCCTCCTCGGCCAAGCCGGAAGTACACGTCAAGAGCCGGCCCCAACCTACCGCCGTCACCAAGTAGCGGCCATCAAGATTTGCCGCAGAAACGCCGTGCTTGCTTGCTGACCGCGGCTCAGCAATCCGTGGACCGGCCGACAGCGTAGTGGACCTGATAGTGACTACTCAGTACTTCGTTTCAATACTCTTTTGACTCGAATTTTTTACCAAATCGGCGAGAACTATTCCCCAATCGGCGACAACTGAAAGTGTAGATTCCGAGTTTTGTCTCTTATCTATTCTAGAGAAGGCAGTCTTGGTTGATGAGATTGCGCAGGTTGCAGTCTTTGATTCCCTGTTGATCAACCCAATGGTTTCAACAATTTTGATCCCCGACCGTGGTCTTGATTATTATACGTAGTAGTATATTATTCTCGATCAACTGAAAGTTATGTTAGCTATATCCTGCTTCAAATTCTCCTACGATTATGGAACCAATGGCTTCAACAGTTTGATCCCCGTGGTCTTGCTTATACATTCTTATCAATTGAAAGCTGTTCCTTTGGTCATGAAATCAATGAATCTCAATCTTTTTGTACATCCAGTATCATCCTTGTTGGTTCTTCTCGACTGGAAACTATTATATTGTTTATCCTGCCCAAAAAAAAGGACTCTTTTCTTCAGCAGTGTAACAGTCCCTGTTCCTAATTTGAACTGTCTCCTCTGTTTTCAGCGACAAATACAATCTGGATGAAGATGTGTTAAAAAATGGGCTCATACACGGTTTGAGGGTCAACAGAAAGTTAACTGTTCTGAAAAACTCTGAAAACCTGGTGCTCAAGTATACTGTACAATATCTGCCAAACGATCATTGGTTTACATATTTTACACGCATTATCTTCCCAGTTCGTTCTTCTCAACTTGAAATTATTTCTGTTATCCTGCCAAAAATGACTTAATTTTATTCAGTATATCAGTATCTGTGCATGTTTCAGCAATAGCTTATTTGACATGATTTACGTAAGTTTTCAGCAACAATTACAATTCAAACACAATTCTACCAAACGTGAGATAACAGTACATCAAGCCAAGACTGTTCAGAAACTTGCGCTGAAATTCAAGCATGAAAAAAAAGTTAGGTTGACCAATGTCTGGATGAAATCCAGGTAGGGTTGACGCTTTAATGATTTGCATAAAAGTTTTGCACTGGCACCACCACATTGATCAAGCAAAGATTGTCCACAAACTTAGCAAACTTGATGCACTGAACAGAATCTGGATTAATCTTGCAGTTTCAGGCACTTCGATGATCATAGACAGTTTCAGTACCATATGCGACACTGCTCGGATCCCCAAAGTTAGCAAAACCTGGTGCTGTATATTGTGAACCAACCAGTATTACGCAATCATCAAAAGAAGCTAAACGGATTCCACAGGCATCTCAGCATTCAAAAACTTAGTGATAAGAACTTGGAGAAACTAAAAGTTTCCGACTGCAAATACAGAAGAGGCCTAGGAGAGGTATCAAAACAGGGCCGTCATAGAAAACCATGACCTCGTAACAGTCGGGTCAAGCAGAGTTCACTACTACTGGCAGAGTCTACGATCAGGCTGCTACTTCTTCAAAAGTCTCCCCGGGAACAAGCTGTGGTACGTCGTCGTCGTTCTCCTCCTTGGCCTGGACAGCGCCTTGAGCAGCCACCTGCTTCTGCATCTCCTCAGCAATCCTCTTCAGGTGCTCCATGTTGTCAGGACCTGAAAGAAAGAAGCAGGCCTTAGTAAACTGGCTACATGCTAGTTCTTGTTTCTATGTTGTTGTGTATATTCTTATGAAACGTAACAGGAACTGAATATGCTTCGATGTGTCAAAAGCTGGCAAAAGAAATGCAAACTGACAGACAATAAACAGAATGGCTATTACTTGGAATGCCTAGTGGTTGAGCAACAACATTAACTCTAGTGCCTAGCTTGGGATAACCAACATGACCTAAAAGAAAAAAATATAGAGTAAAGATGCTGCTATACACATGAGCTTGGCAACATAATTCTCATAAGAGGTAGTAGGCAACAGGTAACATAAGCCACTCAATCTTTAATAGATAGAACATGACTTAGATACTCATGTCAAATTGCCAGTACAGAATTATAGAATGATCGCTGTGTGTGAAAAGGGGTAACATACCCAATTGGTTGATGATCCCAGGAAGAACATCTTGTAGCTCTGTCAAGAAGAACCATAAACGTAAGTGATAACAATACAAAAAATACCAAACAAATGCCATCAAAACAGAGTAACCCAAGGCAACATATATTATATTAAGGAAGAAAATGTTCCTTAGAGCAGGCTAAACCAAAGGCAGGTACTCATATCATGGATGCAAACCAAAGTGTCTAGGCAGGCACGGCATGTCATGGATACAAACCAAAGTGTCTAGGCAGGCATAGCAATGCATGAATGGAAACCAAGTGTCTAGGCAGGAATGGCATGGCATGAATGGAAACAAAGTGTCTAGGCAGCTATGGCATGTCATGAACGGAAACCAAAGATGCTACAGGGTGACAAGACTAATCAGATGCACAAAGATGCATGTAAAATGGCCAAAATCAAAATGACCATTTTTTACACATGTTGAGACTGACTGGGGCAATTCATACATCACAATCAATTGATTAAGAATGGCTATGAATATGGGGTCAGATGCTTCTCAAAGCAATTGCATCTACAAATCTTGTAACTTGCATCATAACCAAATTATGGAAGAGAAAAGCGAGCAGATCCATACTCTTGGTCTGCGGGGTTCCACTGACCACCCATGTGTTTGCGGCGATGGAGGCTTGCACTGCACACCAGCAAACAAGTCAGTCAGTCAGCAAAGTAAAAGCATTGCCACTTCCGCTGGTATGGTTAGAGCCAAAGCAGCAGCTGCTGCAAGTAATGGAGAAGTAGGAGGAACCTTTGGGGTTGGCGAACTGGATGACGAGGTCGTCCTTGAAGATGTTGACCTCCTCGATGGCCGGGATGGTGTTGACGCCCACCCTCTTGAGCGTGCTCTGCAGCCGCTTGTCGTCCGTGGTCGCCGTCTTGTGCACCGCCTTCTTCTTCCTGCAAAGAATACCAAAGCCCGCGCATTGAGCCCAGCGATTAACACGGAAAGGCCCTAGCTTGTGCAGATCGTTCGCGCCATGCGAGTGGACAGAGGACGTACCGGCGCACGGTGCCTTTCCCGCCGGTGCGGACGGCGCCGGCCATCTTCATGAGCCTCTCCTTGTTCATCTGCAGAAACCAACCAAACACCGCGGACTGTCAGGGCTCAAGAGATCTCTACGGTGTGGAGCGATCGGAGCGGGTTGATCTGAGCGTGGAGGTGGGGAAGGGAGGAGGGCTGACCTTGACGGAGCGAGTGCGGCGGCGCCGGCGACGGGAAGCGGGAGTTCAGTGAGAGAAGGGGGGAGGGTCGGCGGCGCTGGAGTGTGTTGTAGGTTTTGAGGGAGGAGGATTATAGGGTTTTCGATTTTGCGTTCCAGCCCCTCATATTTTTCTATTCTATGCATTAAGATCTGGATAAAGTTGAGCTGGCCCATTTCGTATGGGCCTGGCCGTGTATGCATTGGCCCTGGACTGGTTACCACGACGAGGATGGGCCCAATTCTCCACGAGCTGCCGAGCTTTCGAAGAAAAAAACTGAACTTTCCAAACTCTCAATAAAGATATTATCAGCAAATTTCCAAAAAACTCTAAAGAACGTTTCTGAACTTTCAAAAATTATGTTATTGTTGGGAAATTTGGGTGTTATTTGTATTCTTATTTTGAACAAATGTGTGTGCCACTGGTTAAATTTTACTAAATTTTATGAAGCTACTGGTTAATATCTATGTCTGCCATGTATTTTCCATTCTCTTAATTGCAAGGTGTCTCCAATTTATTAGCATATTTCATCATAATTGTAATTCAACCAAAGATTATCGAGTATTCTTACCTTCCAAGCCAGATGGTTGCTTCATGTTAAGATGATGAGGGCTAGCAATAGCATGCTGCTTGCTAGTTGGAAATCTGGTCTTGGCTACAGATTTTCCATTATTGTCTGCAGCACAAAGCAAGGAAATATACATATAAGTGTTGCTCATAGAAGCTGGAAAGATCATTTTTCTTCCGACTGGAAACAAATGTACTAGTAAATTAGAACTAGCACAAATACTTCATATAAAGTAAGTGGAAAACTGTGAATGCAGTTCTTGCCTATGTTTTTGCAGCACATTGCTACCACAGGTACAATCAATGTTAACATCAGTCCACATTTCAAATTATTCATGCCAGAAATTTCAACAATCTTTTGAACACAAAATAGCGCCACCTAGCAGGTTTTTCCTTTCAACCAGTTTGTTCATGCAAACTTTTCTAGTACATACCGGCAATACATTTGTAACTAAGCCAAAGGTTAACAGTAGAACAAGAAGGTATGCATATACTGCACAAGAATTATCTTTTTGTTCACCTTAACACAATGTAGTACTCCCTCCGGCCCGATTTAGATGACTCGGCCCATGCACAATTACCATTTTGTGAAAACCCCATTGCGGGTTTAATTCTTCTTAGCTGTGGTACTCAAATCAAAATCAATCTTGATCCCGACGCAGTCCCGCGCCGGAGCTCCGTCCCCATCCGGTGCCGCGCCGGAGCTGGGCTCGCGCGCCCGACGTAGACGGTGAGACCGCACCCCGCCAGCCATTCGCGACCGCTCCAGGACCAGAGGAGGCCAGCAGCAGAGGAGGCCGACGTTCCCCTCCCATGCCGGAGCTCCGTCCCCGTCCCGCGCCGGAGCTAGGCTCGCGCGCTCGACGTTGAGGTGAGCCCGCACCCCCTCCGGCCATCCGCGGCCGCTCCAGGAGCAGAAGAGGCAGGGCCTGCACGACGTGATCCAGGCGTCGGAGATCCAGCGGGTGCTGGACATCGGCAGCGTGCAGACGTACGTAGCCAACACTGACTCGTGCACATACTTTGCAAGATAGATGCTGCAGCTCAATAATGAAACGGGAAGTCCACATAATCTGAGTTTCTGTTCAGTGACAGCGCAAGCAAGAATTTGTGTTCACGGACAGCACAAGCAGTTTGTGTTCACTGACAGTAAACGCAAGGTTTTGTGTTCAGTTAACTGCAGTTTCTACAGTGAACACAAGCACAAGTACTCCCTGCAAATCCTAGAGTGTGTGCTGAAAAGTGTACAGCACACCAAACTTGTATACAATTTCAGAGCAAGTATTTGAGTAACTTCACAAAATCCATACATTCTCAGATTGAAGTACATTGGACAAGAGGCTGGCCAAGTAACATTCCAGGTCACTGCGAATAGATAAATTGGAAATATGTGCAGGTTACATTCCAGGTCAATTCCAAGTCACTGTGAAAAGATAAATTGGTAGAATGTTAAGGTTACATTCTAGATCACATTCCAGGTCACTGTGAATACATAAACATATATAAAGATGCACATCACTCTAATATCGAGAAAGAAAAACATCATATGCTTACCAAATGTTGGTAGCAATGAACAGAGCCTTAATGGAGAAATGCCAGAACTATATTCACATGTGCAATGAACAGAGCCTTAATGGAGAAATGCCAGAGCCTTAAGGAGGGGAAAAGCTACGGCCAGGAGGAGTTTATTCCATGTGCTATGATCTCGGTATAATGGTGCGATGATCTGCCTGGTCACAGTTACAATGGCTGCTGATTCATATATGATCTAGACATATTGTTCAAGAAGAAATTGAATAGTACACAACAGATAACTTAGACATTTTTGCTGTGGACTATACCATGACAATATATGATCTAGACATGTGCGTGTAAACCTTCTATTGATTTCAAAACGAGGATGCCAGAATCTCATTTTGCAGAGTAATCAGTACGGGCTCAGTTACGTATGGCTATTGATTTTAACTTTACTCTGAGATCCTTGTATAGATTATTTCGTACCATATCAAATGTAAAAGAGATCATATCATTTCAATGCTAGCTGCCATCACATTTCAACTGTTATATGCAGGAAAAAATTGAGTTTGCACAGCAATTAGCCTAGCTTTTACGAAGGTTGAATTAGCTGAACAATGCATATCTTAAATCTGTCGAATACATAGTACACTGGTTACACCTACTGAATGTAGAACAGATGATCTGCAAAGTGCAGAGTACAGAATTCAGTAATCGCAAAGTTTTTGTGCCATGCCTACCTACAGAGGGATAAAGTTCAATAAATTTGTGCCATGCTCAGGCCGACGCCCTTCCCGCTAACAACCTGCACACGAAGTGAAGCGCATTTGTTAGAGACGATGGTGCACGGTTCACTTCGCATCTTCAGAAATCAGGTAAAACTGGCTAGCGAATTCAGATGGTTTAGCAGGACAATCCCACGGATCGGTAGCAAAATTGACACTTCACCCTCTGGCCTGATTTAGTTGAGAGCGGAGCTGCTGACCTTGACAGTGAAGTCGTGGACGGAGGTGGCGGACGACACGGCGGCCATGTTGGAGCGGACGGCCAGGTGAAGAGAGCTAACAAGGCTCTGTCAGATTGTTGTCCTGCACAAGAAACAAAAATTTTATTCCGCTCACTATATTCGCAAGTCAACCACATGCAAAAATCAACTTTTGTTTGATTTACTACCTCTATCCACTTGGCACATTTACGCCTATTGTGACCCTCCAACCTGCAATAACCGCATTTTGAGTTTGATCTTTTCCGCTTCTTCTTCATTCTTTTCTTCGGTGCACCTCGGCCTTGCACATGCACAGGATCTAGAACCTTCTCCAATTCTCCAGAATCAAGTCGTGCCGTTTGAGGGAGCACCGGCCCATACCTCATGCATTCCTTGTGACCACTGGATGATTCCTTCCTATCATCTTGTACATTTAGAACCATCTTCAGATGCTCATATGCTTCAACAGAATGAGCTGCTGAGAAACATTTCGCGTGACTCAAGTTCCGTAGCTCACGGTACCTCCTCAGACTTGCCGAATAATCATACATGCAGTTCTTTCTTGCCCCAGGACATGCGGCCTTTGCACTCATCGTCCACCTAGTAGGAACACAACAACTCGGAAGTCGTTTTACTTCTAATAATCCCAATATGTAAAATATGTGGGAACATGGTGTGCCTAAGCATTCCAGCTTGCGGCAAGAACAAGAAATCCTCTCCGAAGAACCTTCCTTTTTCTCATACTCCACTTGGAACTTCTCTCCTCTATGCTTCTTAGCCACAACAAATGTGGTCAAATCATCTGTATCTAGTATTTCACCGCTGAGGGTACAATTCCTGACAGCATCTGTGCTATATCTGACCAAAACAAACATTGCAGGTGTGAAAACTTGTGCAGCGTGTTTCTCAAGACTAGAAGCATCCACCTCTGTAAATGGAACGGACTGCAAGGCAACAATGTCTAGCACCGCCTCATTTAGGCGTCGTGTCGAAAGGCAACGCTCATAGTGCTCTACCATTTTAAACAATGTCATGCTACCATCAAGATGCGTATGCAGAACAGAGTTTAGGCTCTCACTCCTTTGATTACTGCTCAATCCTAGGAAACAGCGTCCCACCAGATATGGAGCACACCACAACTTCCTCATCTTATACATCTGATGCAACCACGACTCCTCACTTGTTACTTTATTCCTTTCTAAGAAATCTACCCATTTGCTCTCATGCTCTTGTATGGAAGAACGATCATATATGAAAGATCTGAATTCTTCCTTAACCGCGTCATCACTCAGATGACGTACAATGTTCTCTTGAATGTGCCATACACACAGCTTATGAACCGTGTCAGACCAGACCACTCTGATTGCTCTCTGCATTGCCAAGTCCCCGTCAGTGATAACGGATATCGGGTGCTTATTGGCCATTGCTTTAGAAAAGGTCCGCAGCATCCACTCGTATGCCTCGCCTGTTTCATGAGAAATAATACCACATCCAAAAATAACAGTGCTGTGGTGGTGATTCAGCCCAACAAAAGGCACAAAGGGCAGATTGTACTTATTAGTCCTGTAGGTGCTATCAAAAACAACAACGTCGCCAAAAGCCTCGTAGTCACGCCGGGATTGACTATCAGCCCAGAACAATCCCTTCAAATGACCCTCTCGGTCAACCAAGTACTTGAAGAAAAAATCTGGATCTCTCTCCTGTCGCGCCATCATGTGACTAATCACAGTTTTGGCATCACCGGCAGCAACTGTTTCCTGCTTATATTGATTGCAGAAATTATATATGTCCCTTGTGGTGCATCCAACTTCATCATATCCACCGTACTGCATCATCAAGATATCCATGATTTTGTGTTTGCGGATCCCAGATATTTCCATCTCTACAATGTCCGCTTTCTGCTCGTCGCTGATTCTTCTGTGAGAACGCAGCAGACAAGCAAGATCCGGTGGGGCCAGAGGATGGGTGTGTTCATCGATGAAATCCTTCACAAACCACCGACCTGTTGCCTTGAGTTTTGCAATGACCAATTTGGCTTGACACCCAACACGAGTGAGATGTCGTGGCCTCCTCTTCCTATCTTCTCTCTTCATGTGCTTCTCTTCTCGCGAACCTTGACGACTACAGACAAGTTTCCTCAGAATTATCTCCTGGTTGGCTTCATCCCACTCAACATAGCTTTTCCGCAGACTAAAACCTTTCTCAAGAGCATAGCTGTTATAGAACTCAAAGGCATCATCCTCACTAACAAAAGTCTTGCTGACGATGTCATAGTACTCACGCGCAGACTCATCGCCCATGTCTTCCTGCGTATCACATACAAATTAGCAATTACTAGTTTTATCATGTCAAATAAACAATGAGAAAACTATTTGTGTTAACTGAAAATAGAAATAAGAAGTAAACACAAGAGTTTGTGTATCTGTTTCTTGCTTGCTCTACAAGTGTTTGACGAATTGTCTAGCAGCACCATGTCACCTCTGTTGAAGGCATACAAGAGTGTGATGGAATGTGAGCATTGTGGACTGGCAGGGCATGTAAAAGCCTTCTGTTGGGATCTCCATAGGAAGCCAAAAGGGCACGGCTTAGAAAATGGTCATGACTTAGATAATGGCAAGAACAATGAACAAATTAATATTCAAGGTTTATTTAATATGGCACTTGAGAAAGGATTGATTCCAGTTCTGATGAGTCATGATGAATTTAAATTATGGAAGCAAGTGAAACATGCAGCTATTAAATGAAGAAAATGGTACAATATTCAGAAGAGTTGAAATCTAAATTAAGGTCTGCAACTTCTGAACAGTTTGGAGAAGGTTCTCGTTTACTATGTGCAGGAAGTGAGAATTATTTATCAGCCCCCTGGATTATCGACTCAGGTGCTACAAATCACATGACGGGTTCACCAAGGAGATTCTTATCATATGCACCTCGGTCGGGGAAGGATAGGGTCAGGATAGCTGATGGATCTTTCAGCTCCTATCATGGGCTGTGGGACTGTTAGCTGTACTTCATCCCTATCTTTAAGTCCAGTTTTGCATGTCCCAAATTTCCCCGTGAGTTTGTTATCTGTCAGTTCCATCACAAAATCTCTGAATTGCAGAGCTGTGTTTGAGCCTGCCTTCTGTGTATTCCAGGACCTGAAGTCAGGGAGAGTTCTTGGGACTGGAACTGAACGTGATGGTCTCTACTACCTTGACAATGAACTTAATTACTCCATTGGCTCTTAGCGCAATGAGTATTTCTACTACCGATGAGTTTCTGTTACTGCACTAGACTTGGGCATCCATCGTTTCAGTCCCTAGGACGTATGTGCAGAACTACATTGTCTATGAAAGGGCGCTGATAAATGGCGTGGTAAGCATCCACAGAGAAACGAATCCTGGTGTGATGATTTACATGCTACCACAGGCCCCTGGATGGTCTAAAGCGATGAGCTATCATGGTTGGGGAACAAGTATGATTACTTCTGGTGTTGTTATGGGACAGATAACACGAAAAACTACCCGAGTACTGACAACTATGTTGCACTGCTGCCTTCATGTTTAAATCAAGCAACTCTGTCGCTTCCCTTTTGTGCCTCCTGTTCTTGTCAAAGTTGTAACTCTGACTTACAAAGTTCTTGTGAAATTTCTATTTTTGCACTTGCAGGGATAGAATCATTTTCGAAACTAGGCTATTCCACACAGAGGAGAAAGGAGGCACTTAGTACAGTACATACCAAACACTTTCAACTGGAAAACAATTGGGCTTACTGTTCCTCAAGAACCGAGGAGATATGGGTGGATTGTGTACCTTAGATGTGATTGAGGTGCTCTACTGCTCTTCACTGTCAGGTGGAGAACACCCGCGCGGAGGTGGCGGTGGGTGCAGGGGCGACGCCGGCGCGGGGTTTCACCAGCCGAAGTGTGCGTCCACGAGGCCTATGAATCCGCCTCCGTCGCAGGTCAGTCCACCCGCGCGACAGAGATATCCGGCGATGGGCGCCGGCGCTGCAGGGGTTCCGCGGAAGCAGTGCCGCAGCGGAAGGTGTTCGGCGGCGGCAGGGGAACGGCTGCGGCAGCGGAAGGTGGTCCGGCCGTGGGCGCCGTCGGAGGCCACTGGTCCGGCCGTGGGCGCCGTCGCTGCAGGGGCTCCGCGGAACGGTTGCGGCAGCGGAAGGTGTTCGGCGGCGGCAGGGGAACGGCTGCAGGTGCTCCGCGGCAGGGGTACTAAAATGTTGCTAATGTGGTCCTTCTAAGGTTAAATTCCGACCAAGTGCTACTTAACAGCTCCCATTGTCCCATACCAGTTTGGGCTGATCCAGACTGGGTCACCTAAGCATTTTTAACCTCAGTTAAACTGAGATACGCGAATCGACAAACCGAGATCCACCAGCGCTACATCAAACTATGCCAACGATCAATGAACGAGGTCAAAAGGAGCAGTGCTTCTAGTTCTGTGTCGGGGAAACCGGAAACAGAGAGTGCTAGGCAAAAAGTGGAGCACGGGGAGTACTTACAGATGCCGAAGCGCGGGAGGCGTGCGCCAGTGGCGCCGCCGCCATCGGATGCCGCGAGGCAGACACGGACGCGGGCGGGCGCGGCCCTCCCTCTCCGGCAGGCGGGCGGGCCGCGGGCGGAGGTGGAGCTGATGTGGAGGCGGGATTGCCGCGTGCGTGGGTGAGGTCTCCGCGGCCGCAGTGATTGGCGGCGGCAAGGATTCGCCCAGGAGGCAGAGAGGAGAGGTCGAGAGGATCGGGGGAATGGCAGATGGAGCTGTGTGGTCGTGCGATGTGGGGCAGTTGCCATGCGAAGTTACCACAATACCCTTAGAACGTTAAATTAAAATACAAAATTAAATAGTTAGATCGGACGGCTAGAATAAATTCTGACGGTAGTACTGGGTAGTACTCTGTAGTACCGCCCAATCACCCTAACACAGCTCTTATTATTAAAGTTTATTTTTTATGCTACAACTGTTATGTGTCTTGAATATGAGATTCAAATGAAAACCCCTAAGCACATGTAGGGAGATAAACACCACTGCCTCTAGAGATAGCTCATGTGTTTTTTCATGATCACGTTTTTCTGATTATGAGCATTATTAGTATAATAAGGTTGCCAACAACAATGAGAGCACATTGTTAAAAGAATAAGGGTGCTTAACCGACCCCTTTCTAATTTCTATGATATGCAAGTACAGAATAATGACAAATCACGGAGGTGTATACACATCACAACATTTGTATGTAACAAGCTCAAAAGGAGTAAGCATCAGGTTAGGTTCTGACGGTGCCAGATATTGATAATCTCCATCAAAGTAAACACCAATCTTGCTGGAGCTAGGAGAGAACCAGTCTCCGAGAGCTGAGGTAAATAGGGAAATTCACTGAAGGATACATCATGGAAATGCTCCGGATTTACTTAGTGGCCTGTATCCATACGATTTCACCCCATTTTCTAGCTTCAGGGTCATTCTTTTAAGCATTCTGGCGCCTTGGAGTATCAGTTTCACGAAATCGAATTCATGACCCTCTCCTTTGAAGCCTTTGATTTCTACTATTTCGAGATGCTTTAGGGCGATACTTTGGCTTCTCCAGTTCTTGGGCTGATCACATGGGCACTTTTCTGTACATGCTTTCTGTCACCTAAAATGGATACAGTATTACAATGTAGTATTTTTTTTTATGAATTTTGTGTTGAGCACACACTATGTGTGTAACATATATGAGAGAGAAGTTACCTCTAATTTCTCTGACCTCAATAGGGTGATTTTCAGTATTCTTGTGGAGGTTTGCACGTGAGGCGCCTGAAGTAGATGCAACAGAGTTGCTCCATACACATGCCCAGTTGATTTGAGATGTATGTCTACAACAGAGATGTCCGCAGCCAGAAGTTTCTCTATCTCGCGTGCAAAATTAAAATGTGCATATGAGGAATCCTGTTTATAAATATGCCAACATATCTCCCATAAGAACAATTTTGTAAATCCAATAAGTTGATCAGGAAAGGAGACTTACGGATGCACACATGTCCAAGGACAGACATGGCCGCGAGGCATCTGCTGAACCTGCAAGCATGCGCCTTTGCTGACCCGCTCTCCGTAGCTCTTCGTCGTCTCTAAGCTCAGGCAACGGAGCAACCAAGAACCAAGCACAGGACCTGGCCCTGTATACATCCACCGCCAGGAGACCTTCTCGACCAATGGCGCCGAGACGAACATGTTCATGTCCCTAGAGCCGTGGACTTCCATTGTCAATTGCTTAAGCACGGGGGCCACGATATCGATGCCGCGGCACTCCTTACAAGTACCGAGGACAAGCTCCTGCAACGTTGGTGAGTGGATCACGATGTCACGTCCGGACATAGCTCCGTCCACACGGAGCACACGCAGGCGCGGGCAACACGAGACAAGTGTGTCGAGTTCGACGATGGTGCAGCCGTAGAGACACAACCTCTCGAGCACAGAGAAGTCATGGCGGAAGCAATATAACATGGTGAAGCTGATGCCCTTCCAGTGAATCTCGATGGAGGTGGCACTGAGGACACGCGGCATGCCGAGAGGTCGAGGCCAACATTCAGCGTGGCGCTTGGTTGTGTAGACGAGCTCCTCCGGCGAGAGATCCGGCAGGGTATCAAGGAGCAAGATGCCGGGCTCATTGATGCAGACGTCGAGAAGGGACAATGTCACATTACTGCGCGAGCGCAACGCCACGCCGAGCTTATACAGTGCCGGGTGCATCTCCTCGTGCTCGAGGCCACGGAACTTGGCCCTGAGAAGGCGCAGGCGCGGGCAGCGGGTGACGAGCCCGGCGATGCCGATGATCCTGCCCGATACGGACAGCCTCTCTAGCATGGGGAACTCTCCGGCCTGCGGCGGCCAGACCAGGAAGAGTTGCACATCCAGGTCGATCGAGGTTGCGCGATGGAAGCAAGGCAGCCGGATCGAGGGGTAAGGGCGCGTCTTCTCGGTGAACGACAGCAGTGTAAGGGTGAAGACTAGCTCGGCCGGCGAGAACCGTGCGGCGGCATGCAGCAGCGACTCGGCTACCTGCCTGGCGTCCGGTTCCGACGGGAGGGCGATGTCGAGGTTGAACGCCGTGCCCACGGGGGCAGCGGTCGCGAATCGACATAGCGCCGCCTCGATCGTCGCGGGCACGACGCCGCGGAAGGCGAGGTCGGTGAGGCGGGTCCAGAGGCCGCGCCATCGGCGCGAGAGGATGCCGGTCCGCACGGCGGTGCTGAGGCAGTGT
This sequence comes from Lolium multiflorum, assembly GCA_030979885.1. Classification (NCBI taxonomy): domain Eukaryota; kingdom Viridiplantae; phylum Streptophyta; class Magnoliopsida; order Poales; family Poaceae; genus Lolium; species Lolium multiflorum. The sequence continues at coordinate 26,566,597 of CM061750.1, forward strand.
AGGCGCGCCAGGACAATGAGGATCATGTCGTCCGAGAGGGAGCTTATGCGGTCTGCTCCAGCCGATCCACGCCGCCGGTAACGTGCTACATGCCGCGGCGGCGGCAGTGAGCTGAGGTGACGCCCCGATCGCAGATCCATCGGGCCAACTTCTGGATCGTCCAAGTTCAATAACGCAAAACCTGGCGCCTGCTAATGGTATTCTTGTACGGCCGTGGCAGAGGAGGATTCTTGCTGGATTACAAATCGAAAGTCGAGCTCGATCAAACATCAATTAATCCGGTACCAACGACTACCGTATTGGATCCCTGAATTTTCACCAAGAGCAGCAAACAGTGACCAGTCAATCATGGGATCCGATCCGATCAATCAATCTGCGCGCCTCTCGATCAATATAGTAGCTGTGAACAGATCAGGTAGAAGAAGCTGACATCAATGCCTTTTGGAGTAGTACCGAAGGATGGATTTCTGCTGGTAAATTTTGGAGTTGGGATGTACATTTTTTCCCTTTTGTACATCTAGAATCTCTTTTTATTGCTTTTTCTACATCTAGAATAATGGCAGCCGTGCATGTATTTTTCCCCTTTTTTACATCTAAGATCTAGTTTTCTCCCCTTTTTCTACATCTAAGATCTTGAAAATAGTACATTTCTCTAGATCTGGCTGTAATAATAGTAGATTCTCCCAAACTCTAAATGTAATTATTTCTATTTTTTACATACTGCTGTTATTTTTTATGGAAAAAAGGTGGCGGCATACGTATGTTACTTTTGAGTTTTTTTTCTTGGATTTGTGGTCCACGGAATCCAGATGTATTTTTTTATAATTTGTACTCGCAATGAAGCACGGTAAAGAGAAGGCCAGGCGCGGGATGAGAAAGAGAGCGTTGCCTTTTCTATTTTTGGAATATGCAAGATATCGGATTATTTTCTTTCTATATTTGGGTAGGACACCCCCTAAGACTAACCAGTGCTAGGGCACTGTGTAGAAACGTCCATATTATTTGGATCCTCAATGCGTACCTCCTCGTGAGCATCATTCCTGGCAAGCCAACTGGTATGTCGTCATTATTCCCAAGGCCAGTTCCTTATCACCCAGCTTGCCTGGCTAGTCTAACATCCATCCATGCAACCCCGAACATCTATGGGCTTCATGGGAGGTGCTCGAAGGCGCAGGCCAGTAAGATCACGAACCAGCTCCCATGTTCTCACACAGCGCGTTTGTTTGGGGGATTTGCAAAGAGGGAATGGCGACTGAAGGAATTTTGGAGTGAAAATGCCTCGTATGGCTAGGGGAATAGGAAGTGCGAAAGGAAGAGTATATATTCCTTGGGGAGGGGCTGGTAATTGATCTGAGATGGGGAACTGACAAAGAAAACAAAACTTTTGCGTTAGTTCTGCATGTCGCGCGGTTGAAGGCGACAAAAAGCCCCGCATGCATCTCAAGAACCAAACAAGGGCAACGAACTCTTTCTAGAACTTCCACCCCAAATTCCCTCCACGAATTAATAAAGGGAATAGGACTAACTCCCGCTCCTAAACTCTGCTTGCCCATCACTAGAATTGCCAAACAAGGGCTCTCTTATCCCCCCCGTTAGCTCTCACCTCGCTACAGTACTCGGTCGCCCCCTCTCTCTCCGCCGGGCCGATCCGAAGCCACTCCGCCGGAATAGCCGGCCGGAGGCGGTGGAGGTGAAGCGCCGGAGTAGCTTAGGTGTAGATCTGTAGGTTTTAGTGTTGTTTGTGGCTGTTTGCCACCGTTTTGGGCGGATGCCCCGTAGAGGAGGCGGTGGCCAGGATCCTTGCCGCCAGATCTTGGCCAAGCTAGGGTTGCTGCTGGCGATTTCTCTGCTCCGGTGGTCGGAGGGAGTTGAGGCGGCAAGCAACGCCGTCTTCTTCAATAAAGATGCGGCGACAGGCTCTTCTCCATCCTTTGCCTGCAGTGAAGACGGAGATCCCCAGGCCGGCCGTGGAGGCGAGGTGGGGATATTTCTTCGCGTGGCAAGGTACGCGGTGACTTCTCTCCTGGCCGTCCTTGGTGGCGAGGAGGAGCTGGAGTGCGGCGTGCTGGTTTTGGTTTGTGATGGAGGACCTTGTCCTCTCTGTCGATGTGGCGTGTGGCCGGTCGAGGCTAGCGCGCAACTTCTTCTTCCTCGCCATGGTGGCCAGATGAGAAGCGGCGACGATGCTCTGGCGGCCCCTGCTCGTTGGCTTCTGCCTTCTTGCTGTAATAAAGTGGAGGCTCTGGAAGCTGCTCCAGCAAGTGCTCAAATCCGTCGCCGTCGACCTCATCTATGCCTACATCCCCAGATTCGTGGCAGTAATCTTGGGTCTGATGGTTGGTTGGTATCCCTGCTGTCGAGGCGCCGTGATTCAGGTGATTTTCTGAAGCAGAGTTGGGGTTCAAGATCTTTTTCTTCATGGAGCTTATCTGAAGCGCTCATGATCTGGGCGATGATTTCTTCAACGCCGGTGTGCTCCGGCAAGTTTTTTACCTCCTTTTGGAGGCCCTTCATCGACGCAGTCGCTGGGAGCTTTGCCAGGCCGATGGCAAGTGGTCTTGTCCCCGCCGTCGTCCATGGTTGCAGCGAGCTGCGTTTGCTGCTCCGCAGGGGAGAAGAGGAGGGACTAGATTGTAATCTCCGATCTTTTAGCAAGGTCTTTCCTACAAAAGCTAGGGACCTATGTGTGTTTTTCTCTTTCTATGGGGTCCTTTGTAATATATTTGTACCTCCTCTGTTATTTTAATGAAAAGTTCGAGGCCCTTCTAGGGCGCTCCTCTGTTCAAAAAAAAAAAAAAAAGTATTGCCAAACACGCTGACAGAGTGAGGGCTGAGCGTCGACAGGAGCCAGCTCGGGGCGAGCCGCACTTTGGCTCGCTGGTTTTTGGCTCGGCTCGGGCTGGCTCGTTCGGCTGACGAGCCGGTAAACTAGGTCCAGTTCGCGAGCCTGGCATAACATGTCAATGACAGGTGGGTCCGCCTTTCTTTGGAGGCGTAGTGCGAAGCGCTGGAAGGACTGTTGCAGGTGTAGGCGACAAAGCATCATAGAGCTTGAGGCGAAGCAGAGCTGCGGGAGTTTAGCGGCAATTTCATCCGAGACAGAGCTTCAGGTGGAAGCTGGTTTGGTCGGCGAGCAGTTTTCGGGGCTCAACTGGTGTCCGGCGGCCTAGATCGATGGCTAATCGAGCTCACGGAAGGTGCAATGGGACGATGTTGGATGAGAAATTGTGAATCGAACTAGTGCGGCGGCGCCGTTTGACCAATCTCTCTACGCGTGTGAGCGATTCACGAAATAGATCGAGCTGCTCTGCTAATAACCGTGCGTGCACAGCGTCTAGGATGAGCCAGGTTGCAAAGGTAGACGGGCCCTATCTGCACTCAGTCAATTCAAAAAGAAATGGTGAGCCAAACGAGCTGGACCGAGCCGAGCCTGGCTCGGCCCGAGCTCGCTTCGGGCCAACAGAATGGACTCGACTTGGTTCAGAGTTTTAGCGGGCCGAGCCAAGCTCGGGGTGAGCCCAAGAAAATTCGGGCCGAGCTGAAAACTCGGTCCGTAGGTCCAACCTTAGCGAGGGTAACGCCAAAACCTATGAAGGAGTGACAAACAAACCATGCACTTAACCACTTTGTTTATCTTTCTTCTCTCTAGTTCATCACCAATGACCAGGTCATCATCGTCGTTAATCAAAATGCCACCCGAGTGTCATATTTAATTTGGCAGTTACCTTGTAGTTTCAGTACGACTTTTTCATCTGTAGATTTGGTCCATTTGGTCCATTTTTGCGTCTCTAGTGTACATGTATCCAAGTGTATACAAATAAACAAATATGGACACTCGGTCATACATTCATAAAACCAACCGCGTCCCGTGCAATTATTTTACTTTGAATTTCATAATATCTTATGTCGATTGATTGCCTCTCTAATGAATATAGTCACTAGATAATTTGTAACAGCGACATATTTGTTGTAACGTGCTTTTGCTTGATATGGAGGGAGTAGTTTACATACCTCATACATTTTTTCGACAAATGGAAGATATTAATATCAAAAGATACCAATTATACCCAGCCTCTGTAAGAACGCAACACCCTAATGGCAGTACGGATGCACACAACCAAAAAAGATAAAAGAAAACTAAGAAAGAAAAGTCCCGCTATAGTATCAGTAATACATCCATCCCTAGACAACACCTGAAATATAGTCTCTCCAAAAGCGACGCCTCCAAGAAAGGAACAGTGCACCAGCGCCGTCATCGCCCGATCAAATATCTTAGATTTTCACCCTGAAGATAGTTCCCGCTCTCAAAACAATGCCTCCAACAAGTATAAGATAAGGTAAAGTTTATATCTAAAAATACATGACATACTTATATAAGAATAGAGAGGAAAACAACATGATACAATAGATTTTTCAAGTCAACTGTTTCTTGACATTATTTGTTCGCGTCTTCAAAAAAATTTCGGCTTCGCCGCTGGCTCGCCCCCCCTATACCTAAATCCTGGCTCCACCCCTGCGGGCGACGACCCGAACCCAAGAAGAGGCGGCCCTTCTTCCTCCTCCTGGCTGCTGCCGCCGTCGGGGTCGGCGGTGGCGGCCGCGTCCGGCTGCCAAAGGCAGGGGGCGGTGGTGGCGCATCCATGGACTCCCCTTCGCACGAAGGTGGGGTCCTCTAGGGGCGGCAACAGTGGACGGTAGGTCTGGTGGCGGTGGCCTTCGGCTACTTCACCTAGATCATGGCGGGAGACGTGGTGGTGTGGCGGAATTCGGCGGGGAAAGGGCGGCAGCGGGATCGCTGCTGACCTCGACAGGCCAAGTTCGAGGAGGAAGATGGACCGCGCATCCCAGCCATGGCGGCGGCGTGGGGGCCGGCCGTTCCGGCTTTCATGGTGGTGGTCCTACGGTTCTTCTTTCGCGAAGATGAAGACATTCCGGTTGCCGATCTTTCTTCATCTAGCCGGAGTGATGGGTTCCGGAAGGCTCCGACAACGAATGAAACAGTGCATTTTTTGCCTGGAGTTCAAAGGATCGGGTGGTATTCAGTCGCGCGGACCCATGCTTTTATGCCGACCGTTTGGTTCCGGAGGGAGCGACACGAAGCTCTGTTTTGTGTTGACATCAAGAGAATTTTGGTCCATGGTGAAGTCATGAAGGCATGATTCGGGGATTAGCTAAATAAGTTTCAAGTCTCCGTGATGTTGAGGAACTTGCTTTGGTGTTCCGGGATTTGCAGCAGTGATATAAAAGTGGGACGGCAGCACACGTGAAGTTCAGAGTTCTACCTTTCAGGGTGAAACCTAAGGTCTGGCCTTAACTGGTTGTGACAGGTGATACGTCTCAAGGGTGTTTTCCTCTCTATTCTTATATAAGTAAGTAATTTGTTATCCCCGAACACACATCTAGGCAATTTTCTTTTGGTTCGATGCAAAGTGAGCTTTTCAAACATTTCTCATCTCTTCACTCACACCAGCGTTCAAAATCAGGAAGTAAAATGAATGACCAGCCGGTAGTATAACAGATGACATACCTTCCGGGTTGTGACTTAGGTTCAGGCTATCACAACGCGCGCGACTGAGACTCTGCCGATCTGGCCGGCAAACCACTGCTGCGCTGTTACACGGATGGTCAACAGAGCGGCGTACGCCGGCGCGCGGCGGGAGCGGCTGTCGATGATACGGGACGGTGGCGGCTTTCAGGCTTTGAGTTAGGCGGAAGAATGGGAACGGGATTAGGGATTGTACTACCTCCATCCCAAGGCTTAAGGCATATTTTTTTTGGAAAAGTCAGAGCAAGTAAAGTTTGACCAAAATTTTAAAATAATCTATCAATAAATATGATATTTTGTAGATAGCACATGAAAATATATTTCATTATCTATCTAATAATATTAGTTTTATATTTAACATGTTGATGATTTTTTTATAAAAACTTAGTCAAACTTAACATAGTTTGACTTTCTAAAAAAAAATTAGGCCTTAAGCCTTGGGATGGAGGTAGTATCATACAGCTGTTGATAATTGTGAAACGCACATCAGACTATCAAAACGTGTCTTGTTGAGTCCATCAGATTTCTTCTTGGGCCTGGGCCACCCGACGGAAACGGTAGACAATAAAACCACTAAACTGTACGTCTATAGGCCAGTGATTAATCACGAATCAACGCAAATTAGTACTAGTAACGTATGCATAATGTTAGGGGGGGTCTGACCCCTGCTCCCCCCTTCCTCCGCCCCTGGTCGCCTGGAGCCGCCTCGCGCGAGACGACCTGGGGCGAAGGTGGGAAGGGAGGAGAGGAGATGGGAGCACTAGTGGAAAAAATGCCAACAATACCGGTTCCAGAGGACAAAAGATTCGGGACAAAAGCCTCCCCCTTTTGGTACCGGTTCCTTACGAATCGGTATTAAAGGGGCCTCCACGTGGGCACCCAGGAGACTGCAGGGCTGAAGACCTTTGGTACCGGTTTGTAACACGAACCGGTACCAAAGGTTGGCTACCGTGGCAAAGAAAGTGCATAAATCTCTGCCGCGTCAGAGAATTCAGCGTTTAGGGTTTTAGGAGGGGTTTAGGGGTATCAGACCGTTTCATCGTACGAGGATCGTGTCGATGCGCCAGAAACGCGTTTGGGTTTAGGTAGTACATGAAGATCAAGGTGATGCATATCAACTTGGTGCATATAATATAACACATGTAATTGCATAAGATCGTAAATTAAGTAGTACATGCATGAAGATCGACCATCTTCATGCATAGTGGTACTCTCCGAGGCATACTATCTATTACATGTAGCATAGTGGTACTCTCCGAGTCAAACTATATGTTACATGTAGATCTTCATGCATAGTGGTACTCTCCGAATGGTGCTATGACGTCCCGAAGGAAAAATCCCGTCAATTCCTCGCCAATTGCTTTGAAGCGGTACTCGATTGAGATCCTGTCCCGCTTTCTTACCGACTGTAAAAGAATGAGATACAAATGAATACATGAGCTATGTGTATATATATATATATACCAAATCACAATCAAACAATTATGACTGAAACTCAGCACAACTTATGGTAACAAAATAAATTTGTGAATATTGTTTTCGTACCTCTTTATTTCTTTGATTATTCGTTCTCTCGCTGACAATTGTGTGGATGTACTCGCAAACGTAGTATCCACATAGAATAGTCCCCTCTGGTTGTTTCGCGCATTTCTATACAAGAGTATAATTCAATCAAACAATAATCAAGTATGATAAAGGTGTGTGAACCTAGGTAGTACTACTTACTTTGTTCGTACGCCATATCAACTTCGGTTTCCAATCATGGGACTGATCTTCCTTGATGAACGTTCACCATATGCTGCCCGACAAAAGAAAATGCATAAAAGAGTTATCAATTTGTTGATATCAGAAAATTAACGAAAAAAACCTGATAAGAATTAAAATTACTTTTTGAGCATATCAAAAGCCGGCTTGTATAGTATAGGCTCTTTTGTTAGTGAGTCAAAGACTTCAACATCTCCATCGTACATTTTAATGACGATAAGAATAAAGTGGAACCTGCGCCAGATTAAATATGCAGTGTCATAGATATAAGTCATCAGTTAAAATTTGAACATCTCGTGAGCAAAATAGAATGTGTTATAAGACAGTAACACTCACTTGAAGTTGTTAGGCCAAAGTATTATCTTTTTGTCACGTTGTCGCTTCAAAAAACTTAGCAAAGTCTCCGGTGTATCCTTGTTATAGATGAGATCTTCTATGGTTTTTTCATGCATTGTATCCGGGTCAATGAACCCAATGTCCGTGATTTCACCCCTTTTGCATTCGAGCGTCTTCGATCTGCATAATATAGCGCACAAAAGATTATAATTTGTAGACAATGAATGAGTTGAGCTAAAGACTTCTCAAATTACATAAATAAATCACTTACAGACAATAGCAACTGATGATAGATTTGTCGAGGGCCCGGAGATTGTATAACTGAAAAAGTTCGCAGAAGTCAACGCTCACAGAGTATTCTTGGAAGTAGTGCTCTTCCTTAACTCGCACCATGATAGACTCGATCCCTCTCTTTGTGGCATTATTGTACCACACATGCAAATTACGCATACTTGTTGGTAGCTTCCTGAGATTCTTGACCAAATCTTTCACTTGAACAAATTTATATGCTACTTCAGCGATGGGGTAATCGGTTGTGTATTGTCGACCACTTTCAACGGCCTTCTCGTCAAACACCTTAAGAGGGGGGGGACCGATTAAACGGGTTGTTCTCCGAGCTGGTGCACTTGTTATTTCCCTTTTTTCGCCGTGACACCCGATTGATTGGGTTTTTTTTGCCTCCATCATCTCGTCATACGATATTTCAACATAACGCCTATAGTCAGATGGCGGCGATGGTACAGGGTCATATAGATTCTCAACGGTACGCACAACTTTCACCGGATCTAGTGTCTTCTAAAAAGGTATCTCTAGCACTTTCTTAGGAAAATGGGCTTTCACCTCGGACTTACAGGTTTCGATGTTTTCCTCGATAGTTTTTTCCAAAGGTAACTTCTCAATAGGCGGCAGTGGTTTCTCCGTTCTAGGTCTCTTCTTAACTGGCGAACCGTTCCGCTTAACGGGCAACTTCTTACGCGGAGGATATTGAGATGGTGGACTCACACTGGGGTCCCTCTCAGGTAGGTGTGGACTGTGCTGCTCATGTGGACTGCTAGCAGGAGGAGTCGATGGTCTTTGCTGTTCATGTGGAATTTGCTGCTCATGTGGACTTCTACGAGGAGTCGGTGGCCTTTGCTGCTCATGTGGAATTTGCTGTTATAGATACATAGAGTCACTGGCCAGGTGCTATGACTGGAGCTCTGCTCCCCGAAAGGATTAAAACCATCTGTACTTAGACCAAATCTTAAGTTCCTTGCGTCATCTGAAAATGATTTGAACTCTCTGTCGATTTTTCTCCACTGCGACCCGTCAGCGGGGTGTCTCAGCATCACATCTTTCTTACGGTCCTCTTTGTGCCATCGCAACAACTTGGCATGCTCTTTGTTTTGGAACAAAAGTTTCAACCATGGTATTATAGGAGCATACCACATCACCTTCGCAGGAACCCTCTTCCTGGGGGTGGACTCGCCCTCAACATCGCTAGGGTCATCTCGTCTGATCTTATACCTCAATGCACTACATACCGGGCATGCATTCAAATTCTCGTACTCCTCGCGGTAGAGGATGCATTCATTGATGCATGCATGTATCTTCTGCAACTCTAATCCTAGAGGGCAGACAACCTTCTTTGCTTCATACGTACTAGAGGGCAATACGTTCTCCCCTAGAAGCATCTTCTTGAAGGAGATATGCCCTAGAGGCAATAATAAAGTGGTTATTATTTATATCTTTATGTTTATGATAAATGTTTATATATCATGCTATAATTGTATTAACCGAAACATTAGTACATGTGTGATATGTAAACAACAAAGAGTCCCTAGTATGCCTCTTAACTAGCTTGTTGATTAATGGATGATTAGTTTCATAATCATGAACATTGGATGTTATTAATAACAAGGTTATATCATTATATGAATGATGTAATGGACACACCCAATTAAGCGTAGCATAAGATCTCGTCATTAAGTTATTTGCTATAAGCTTTCGATACATAGTTACCTAGTCCTTATGACCATGAGATCATATAAATCACTTATACCGGAAAGGTACTTTGATTACACCAAACGCCACGCGTAAATGGGTGGTTATAAAGGTGGGATTAAGTATCCGGAAAGTATGAGTTGAGGCATATGGATCAACGGTGGGATTTGTCCATCCCGATGACGGATAGATATACTGGGCCCTCTCGGTGGAATGTCGTCTAATGTCTTGCAAGCATATGAATGAGTTCATAAGAGACCACATACCACGGTACGAGTAAAGAGTACTTGTCGGAGACGAGGTTGAACAAGGTATAGAGTGATACGAAGATCAAACCTCGGACAAGTAAAATATCGCGAGACAAAGGGAATTGGTAATATATGTGAATGGTTCATTCGATCACTAAAGTCATCGTTGAATATGTGGGAGCCATTATGGATCTCGGATCCCGCTATTGGTTATTGGTTGGAGTGAGTACTCAACCATGTCCGCATAGTTCTCGAACCGTAGGGTGACACACTTAAAGTTGGATGTTGAAATGGTAGCACTTGAAATATGGAATGGAGTTCGAATATTTGTTCGGAGTCCCGGATGAGATCCCGGACATCACGAGGAGTTCCGGAATGGTCCGGAGAATAAGATTCATATATAGGATGTCATTTTATGTGAAATAAAATGTCGCGGAAGGTTCTATGGAAGGTTCTAGAAGGTTCTAGAAAAGTCCGAAAGAAACCACCAAGGAAGGTGGAGTCCACATGGGACTCCACCACCATGGCCGGCCAGCCCTAGATGGGGTGGAGTCCCAAGTGGACTCCACCATGGGGGCCGGCCACCCCCACATGGGAGGTGGAAATCCCACCCTTTGGGTGGGAGTCCTAGTTGGGCTAGGTTTCACCTCTTATGGAAGGTTTGGGTTTCGGTCTTATTCGAAGACTTGGACACCAACACTTGGGATCAACCTATATAATGAGGGGCCAAGGGAGGGGGCGGCCACCCCAAGACCACAAGCTGGCCGCCCCAAGTGGCCGGCCACCTCCCAAACCCTAGCCGCCCCTTCTCCTCCATATCTCCCGCGTAGCTTAGCGAAGCTCCGCGGACTTCTTCCGCCACCGACACCATGCCGTCGTGCTGTCGGATTCAAGAGGAGCTACTACTTCCGCTGCCCGCTGGAACGGGAGGTGGACGTCGTCTTCATCAACAACCGAACGTGTGACCGAGTACGGAGGTGCTGCCCGTTCGTGGCGCCGGAACCGATCGTGATCAAGATCTTCTACGCGCTTTGCGGCAAGTGATCGTCTACCGCAGCAAGAGCCTCATCTTGTAGGCTTTGGAATCTCTTCAAGGGTGAGACTCGATACCCCTCGTTGCTACCGTCTTCTAGTTTGCATCTTGGCTTGGATTGCGTTGTTCACGTGGAAATTTTTGTTTTTTCTATGCAACGTTATCCTACAGTGGTATCGAGCCGTGTCTATGCATAGATGGTTGCACGAGTAGAACACAATGGTTTGTGGGCGTTGATGCTCTTGTTATCTTTAGTTTGAGTACTTTGCATCTTTGTGGCATAGTGGGATGAAGCGGCTCGGACTAACTTTACATGACCGCGTTCATGAGACTTGTTCCTCGTTCGACATGCAACTTGTATTGCATAAGAGACTTTGCGGTGTGTCTCTCCTACTATAGTGAAGATTCAATTTACTCTTCTATTGAAAACATTAGTATCAACGTTGTGGTTCATGTTCGTAGGTAGATTAGATCTCTCTAAACCCTAAACCACGTAAAATATGCAAACCAAATTAGAGACGTCTAACTTGTTTTTGCAGGGTTTGGTGATGTGATATGGCCATGATATGATGATGAATATGTATGAGATGATCATTATTGTATTGTGGCAACCGGCAGGAGCCTTATGGTTGTCTTTAATTTTCATGTTGAGAGGTATTTCAAAGTAGTTGTAATAGTTGCTACATGAGGTGAACAACCATGAAGACGGCGTCATGAACCTTGACGCTACGCCGACGATGATGGACATCATGCCCGTTGATGATGGAGATCATGTCCGTGCTTTGGAGATGAAGATCGAAGGCGCAAAGATAAAAGGGCCATATCATATCACATATAAACTGCATGTGATGTTAATCCTTTATGCATCTTATTTTGCTTAGATCGCGACGGTAGCATTATAAGATGATCCCTCACATTAATATCAAGATAATAAAGTGTTCTCCCTCGTATGCACCGTTGTACAGTTCGTCGTTTGAAGCATCTCGTGATGATCGGATGTGATAGATTCAACGATTCACATACAACGGGTGTAAGCCATGTTGCACACGCGGAATACTTGGTTTGCTTGACGAGCCTAGCATGTACAGACATGGCCTCGGGACAACGGAAACCGAAAGGTTGAACACGAGTCATATGGATGATATGATCAACATGTAGATGTTCACCATTGAAGCTACATCATCTCACGTGATGATCGGTTTTTGTGTAGTGAATTTGGATCGTGTACCACTTAACAACTATGAGGGATGTTGTATTAAGTGGGAGTTCATTAGTAATTAGATTAAAACATGAACTAATTATCATAAACATAGTCTGAGTAGTATTTTGAATTAATTTTGTAGTATTGGCATCCGTTTACTACTATGCGCTAGTCTTGTAATTGAGATAGAAATACTGTTAAAATCTGACAAGAAACTTTACGGATTGGTACCGTATTGTTAAAGAATCAAGAATTGATTAAGTCCTATTGCAAACTTTTAGTAAACCTCACATTGTTGATTCAAAGAGCTAAGGTTTCAATTAGTACCTAAAGTTATCTTGTCTCCGTAAAACTTGAAGTTCAAATTTGTTTGAAAAGTAAGGAGCTGAAAATTTAGTTTTCAGAAATAATCAAGGTATGAGATATATGTGATATCTAAGACCTTATTGCAAGATGATAGAATATAATTTGGTGAGACTACATGAACTCATAAGTTTTATGGGAATGTACGAAGGTTGAAGACGCAAGGCGTCACAATCCTCCAACTATTGGGGCACTAAGAATATTCGCATATCCATGAAGTGACCATCCTTAATATGCACCATTGCTAAGACTCGTAGTTTCGAAGCATCACGTGATGATCGGGTGTGATAGATTCTACGTGTGCATACAACGAGTGCAAGCTAGATTTGCACATGCAAATACCAAGGTTAAAACTTTACGAGCCTAGCATGTACAGACATGGTCTCAGAAAGTTGTCATGAATTGATGGATAAAATTATGAGTGAAATTGTTCATCATATTACAAAGTTACTAATAGTGAAAACTGAAACACTTGTCATATGATGATCGACTTCAAAGTAAGAACCTCAAGGTTATTGGTATTTGACAAACAAACCTAGAAGTTATTAATGTTGAAGTGTTTTTCCTGAATAATGAGGAAAGCTAAAAGAGAAACTGCAAAAGATATTTTGGCAGAGAGAAAGAAAAGACTAGAAAGTCTAGCTCAGGTGTATATAAATGATATACATGTTATGGTTGTATTCCTAGTTAGGTCACAATATGAAATTCTTGGGTATTAGTACTATATTGGTTGGTATGAAGTGTCATACAAAACAACGCAATACAAGAATACAATGGCCTAAGTGACTGACAAGGAATATGATAGAAATGCACGTGGAACAAAATAAAGTGTTATTATGTTCGTCGTTAGCATTCTATCTAGCCTTTAGAATTTATAATAAAGAACTTAATAATTGTTATTTTGCTCTGGTCAAATGAAAACAATGAGTTGTTCAAATTATGACATTACTCCATATACGATGGATAAGTTATTATAAATCTTAATGGTGAAACACACATACATAACACGACGCTAAAATGCCATAAGGCAAATGATTTGAATTCCACTTATTTGTGGAACCGCCATTTAGGTCATGTTAGAAAGGAACACATGAAGGAACTCCATGCAAATGGATTTTTGGAGTCATTTGATTTTTGAATCATTTGGCACTTGTAAATCTTTTCTAAAGAGAATGATTAAAATACCGTTCATAGGCCAAAAGTTGAACGGGCAACTAACTTAGTGGAAAAATACATGATGATGTATGTGGTTCGCTAGGCATAGTTGTGTGCGGGAGATTCTTCTACTTCATGAAAACTTTCAAACAATGAATTGAGTATATATGTGGATATATTCAATAAGGAAAAGTTTGAAATATTTGAATGGATTCAAATAAATTTCAGCATGAAGTGAAAATCATCGTAATAGAAAAGTCAAATATCTATGATTGGATCATGGTGGAAATATTTGAGTTACGAGTTTTAGCGAACATCTAAGAGAGTTATGAAATTGTTCTACAACTCACGTTTCTTGGAGTATCATAGTGATGATGAAGTATCCGAGAGATGTATCCAAACCTTGTTGGATTAATGATGAGATAAAATATTATGACGCCATTATATTTTTGTGGATTATGCTTTAGTGACTACCGCTTTTACACTTAATAGAGCATCATCATGATCCGTTGAAATGACACCATATGAGTTATGGTATGGATATGAATCCTAATAGTCTTTTCTTAAAATTTTGGTATGCATAGCATAAGTAAATAAGTTTACAACCAAAATCGGATGAATATCTTTGTTGGTTATCCCAGAGATTTAATTGGGAATTCTTCCCACGAGACAAAGACAAAAGTGTTTGTCAATGTTTCTTATTTCCAAGAAATTGTTTCTAGTGAAGTATTTGAGTGGGAGGACAATATAATTTGATAAGGTTTATGAACCTGAGCATAATGATCAAAGTAGCGCAGCATCGGAATTTGTTTCGGAAGCGGCGATCATGGCTCCCATGACTACAAAGTGTTTTAACCATGGAGATCGAAGTACATATTGAACCTTGTAGGTATGGTTTACTTTGTGATCAAATAAATGATTTGTGGACAAAGGATTGATTTTGAACAATGATAAACCAACTACAAACAAAGAAGTTATGATGGGCCCTGACTCCGTTAAAATGGCTATGTGCCATGAAATCCAAGATAGATGAATACTTTTTGAAAGTAAATGGATCTATGAAATTGATGGACTTGGATGAGATATCCTTGAAGAAGCTCAACTTATTGAAAAGTTGTTTATGACAAAGTTCAAAGAGTTGACTACGATAAGATTAGATCTTCCGTAGCAATGCTTATAGTCTATGTGGATTATTCTAGTAATCACTACATATTTCTTTTATGAGATATGCTAGTAGGATGGCAAAATACACTACTTAACAGAAGTATGTATACAAGATACAACCAATTGTTTTGCTAGTCCGTAGAATACTAGATAGGTATACGAACTTCAATTGGATGAAGTAAGTATCACGGAGTTGGAATCTTCACCAAGATGAAATAGTCAAAGAGTTTTTGATTTCATCAAAGACGATGAAGAGGTTTGCATTTGCAAGAAATTAAGTGGGAGCGCTGAGACATATTTATAATACTTATGTAGATGACATATAGTTGGTTATAAATGATGTAATTATATACTTGATTAAAAGGTTTCATTGAAAATTAAACTTCAATGAAAGGATATGGACTGAAACATATTTAGTGTCAAAATCTATGAGGATAGATTGAAACACATAAATAAGTTTAAGTCAAAGTACATAGAATGGATATTGAAATAGTTCAATATAGAAATATTAAGAAGATGTTCTTGTCATGTGAAGTTTTAACAAGACTTGAGTGTATCTGACACTCAATGAGTAAAAACACATGAGTGATTTTAGATCACGAATAATATGTACACAATCAGATATCTTGTGCTTTAAAATGTTATGAGCATATACCAGAATGATTCATGAGATGATCATTGAAAAACAGTAAGAATATTCTTGAAGTACTTAAGAAGAACCAAGAATATATATATATATAGTTTTGTATGGAGAAATAATAAACAAATCGCTGTAAGATGTTGCACCGATATTGTTTTTGTCACATATAAAATATAATTTCAATCTCAAATTAGACTAAGTGTTGTTTAAAAGGTAGCACAATGAGCTAGAAGTTGTCTATGCTAGATTTAGAAGAGTTCTAAATATTGTGACGGAATCTACAAAAGAAGGCAGAGTATGTCATTGTTTTGACAATGACATAGGATGTTAAGTCAAGAGGTTCTTTGAGAACTTGGTGTATTTCCCGACTCGAACTTTGAAGCTATATTGTGTGTGACAATATTAGTGACATATTTCAGACCGCGGAATTAAGGTTCCACCAAGACCAAACATATTTAATGCCGACTCATTTTAAAATGAGTGATGCGTTGAGACGCAAATGAATTACAAAATACATACGTTTCTGAGCGTGTCAGATCCGATGACTAAAAACCTCTCCCGTGAGCAATACATGATAAAGCACCATAAGGCCAAGGTGTTATATCTTTACAAATGTAAACTAGATTATTGACTCTAGTGCAAGTGGGAGACTGAAGGAGATATGCCCTAGAGGCAATAATAAAGTGGTTATTATTTATATCTTTATGTTTATGATAAATGTTTATATATCATGCTATAATTGTATTAACCGAAACATTAGTACATGTGTGATATGTAAACAACAAAGAGTCCCTAGTATGCCTCTTAACTAGCTTGTTGATTAATGGATGATTAGTTTCATAATCATGAACATTGGATGTTATTAATAACAAGGTTATATCATTATATGAATGATGTAATGGACACACCCAATTAAGCGTAGCATAAGATCTCGTCATTAAGTTATTTGCTATAAGCTTTCGATACATAGTTACCTAGTCCTTATGACCATGAGATCATATAAATCACTTATACCGGAAAGGTACTTTGATTACACCAAACGCCATGCGTAAATGGGTGGTTATAAAGGTGGGATTAAGTATCCGGAAAGTATGAGTTGAGGCATATGGATCAACAGTGGGATTTGTCCATCCCGATGACGGATAGATATACTGGGCCCTCTCGGTGGAATGTCGTCTAATGTCTTGCAAGCATATGAATGAGTTCATAAGAGACCACATACCACGGTACGAGTAAAGAGTACTTGTCAGGAGACGAGGTTGAACAAGGTATAGAGTGATACCGAAGATCAAACCTCGGACAAGTAAAATATCGCGAGACAAAGGGAATTGGTAATATATGTGAATGGTTCATTCGATCACTAAAGTCATCGTTGAATATGTGGGAGCCATTATGGATCTCCAGATCCCGCTATTGGTTATTGGTTGGAGTGAGTACTCAACCATGTCCGCATAGTTCTCGAACCGTAGGGTGACACACTTAAAGTTGGATGTTGAAATGGTAGCACTTGAAATATGGAATGGAGTTCGAATATTTGTTCGGAGTCCCGGATGAGATCCCGGACATCACGAGGAGTTCCGGAATGGTCCGGAGAATAAGATTCATATATAGGATGTCATTTTATGTGAAATAAAATGTCGCGGAAGGTTCTATGGAAGGTTCTAGAAGGTTCTAGAAAAGTCCGGAAGAAACCACCAAGGAAGGTGGAGTCCACATGGGACTCCACCACCATGGCCGGCCAGCCCTAGATGGGGTGGAGTCCCAAGTGGACTCCACCATAGGGGGCCGCCACCCCCACATGGGAGGTGGAAATCCCACCCTTTGGGTGGGAGTCCTAGTTGGGCTAGGTTTCACCTCTTATGGAAGGTTTTGGTTTGGGTCTTATTCGAAGACTTGGACACCAACACTTGGGATCCACCTATATAATGAGGGGCCAAGGGAGGGGGCCGGCCACCCCAAGACCACAAGCTGGCCGCCCCCCTGGCCGCCCCCCTCCCAAACCCTAGCCGCCCTTCTCCTCCATATCTCCCGCGTAGCTTAGCGAAGCTCCGCCGGACTTCTTCACCGCCACCGACACCATGCCGTCGTGTCGGATTCAAGAGGAGCTACTACTTCCGCTGCCCGCTGGAAGGGAGGTGGACGTCGTCTTCATCAACAACCGAACGTGTGACCGAGTACGGAGGTGCTGCCCGTTCGTGGCGCCGGAACCGATCGTGATCAAGATCTTCTACGCGCTTTTGCAAGCGGCAAGTGATCGTCTACCGCAGCAACAAGAGCCTCATCTTGTAGGCTTTGGAATCTCTTCAAGGGTGAGACTCGATACCCCTCGTTGCTACCGTCTTCTAGTTTGCATCTTGGCTTGGATTGCGTGTTCGCCGTAGGAAAATTTTTGTTTTCTATGCAACGTTATCCTACACTTCTTTATTATTTTTAGCAACTTTTCAAATCCCTTGTCAGAAGTATCATTCTCTGCCTTCCATTGCAGCAATTTTAGCGTGGTACCCAGCTTTTTCTGGCCATCTTCGCAATTTGGGTACAACAGTTTGTTGTGATCCTCTAACATTTTCTCCAACTTCAATCTCTCCTTTTCACTTCCGCAGTTTATATTCGCATCAAAAATGGCCCGACCCAAATCGTCATCGGGGTCATCAAACATCGGCTCATCAAAAATAGGCTCTTCTTCAGCTTCGTCTTCCCCATTCTACTATCACCGTCTTCAGTGAACATAGGATAGTTGTCACTATCCTCTTCTTCTTCGTTGTCTTCCAATATAACCCCTCTTTCTCCATGCTTGGTCCAACAATTATAGCTGGGCATGAAACTGTTCTCAAGCAGGTGGACGTGAAGGGTCTTTGAGGTAGAGTAATCCTTCGTATTCTTACAGGAACTACATGGACAATAAATGAAACCATTTGACCGCCTGTTTGCCTCAGCCACGCTGAGAAAATAATGCATGCCATTAATGAAGTCGGGATGGCACCGGTCACCGTACATCCATTGTTGATTCATCTGCATTATATAAGTATATCAAAAATCATTAATTACACAACATCATGGATATATGAGTGACCAACTTAATTAATATTCAAGTTCATCACATAAAACTAAGTTTTTTATAAAAAAGAAGAGGCTCACCGAGGTGGTACGGTGCCGGCTAGGGGACGACGCTGGCGATCGACGACGGTGAGGACGGGGATGATACTAAAACCTACAAAACATACTTTAATTTGAGCTCAAATTGCATATAAAAAGAATGAAATCCCTAACTTAGGCATTTCATCGAACATCTTGCTAGCACTAAAAAAATAATACGAGTTAAACTATCAAAGAAATGAGCTAAATTAGGAACGCCGGAAGAAAAGATGATACTGCTAACCCTTGGATAGATGGACGCCGTTAATCTTGTTAAAATGGTGGAGAAAAAAATAGAGATTTGTTGGAGTGTGAGAGGTGCAAAATATTTAGAAATGTGAGAGGAGAGAAGGAGAAGAGAAAATGAGAGATGCAGGGATCGAGGGCGCTGAAGATATAGGGAGGCACCCTTTAGTACCGGTTCTTTAGAGGAACCGGTACCAAAGGTCCAGCCCTGGCCCCACCTGCACCTGAAAATTGGGCTGAAAAACTTTCGTACACGAACCGGTACAAAAGGCCCTCACGAACCGATATAGATGTTCCTCGCCCGCCTGGGCAGGGGAACCGGTATAAAGGCCAAGGCTCAGATGGTTGCCCATTTTTCTACTAGTGGAGGGGGTGGTGGTGAAGGTTGGAGGGGCTGCGGCGGTGGGAGGGTGGTGGGTCACATACCTCATACCTGGATTGCGCAACCTTAAATATACGAAGACGCATACATAAAACTAGGAGAAGTATAAATAAGACACGAATGTGACAGATTGGAAAACCAGTCAATAATATCCAATTATTGTTCAAGAGAATAGCAGAGTTAAATTTACAAGTGTATAATGGAAGAATGAAATCAATTACAGATGTAGTACAAAACCTGTTATAACATATGAGCGCAGGTATAACTTAAAAGATGCTTAGATGATTATGTCACTGTCACTACTTTGCATCACTTTCCTCTTGCCGCCCCGGCCATCGCTAGGAATAGAATCGTAGCGATAACAATGCAGAAATGTGTGCAGAAGGAAGCAAGGTTGGCGGAGGAAGCAACTAGTTGAGCACGTAAAGCAGCTTGTTGAGCAGGTGAAGCAATTTGAGCAGGTGAAGCAGCATAGGGCAGACCGCTCCTTATCTGGGACTGTGTGAGGAGCCTCCATAAGATACCAGACACAATAGCTGCTGCCACAAACAGTAGGAAACAGACGGTCAACCTGCTGGGCGAAGTGTTGCTGATAGCTGTTATTGACACTGCCAAGAATCCAGTGAAGGCGACTCTTGTTAGTTCCAGCGAAGCAGGTACTTTTGAATCAGTGTCCGGTGTAGTTACTGTTTTATTGGTGGCTACTCGGTATACAAGTTCCCCGATGATTCCGACCGGGGGCGTTAAGAGCACCAGGGCTGGAACTCCCATGAGCTTAACCATGGTGACAATCAATAGCACGAAGGTACCAGCAGCCATGAGGATGTCTAGCCCCAGAGTAAACCCCACAGTCCATGTCCTTACGTTGAAGTATAGAGGGGGGGTCATCTCTAAGTACATGAGGCACACACCAAGAGCGCAAAATATGAAGCTGATCGTGCCCAGGGTCATGCCGCCCTTTGGAAACATCTGATTGCCATTGCTTTCCAGAGCCAAACCTTCTAGCCCCAGAAAGAGAATTCCAGTGACGCCCGTCAAGAACTCGTGTGATTCATCGAGTATGTCGTGCAGGTTCTGTCCGTACGTTCCAACATTCTTTCCAAAGTAGTAGCAGACCGTTCGAACCAGGACGAAGCCTCCACACAAGGCGCCCACCGGGATACGAATGTTGTTGGGGACAATATTGGGCTGCGGGATGAAGCAGGCGAGGATGAGGAGGCAAGAATAGGAGAGGGTTGCCAGACCCGCGGTCACCGCCGGCTTGACGTAACCTACAGCCGGGAATCTCTGGGAGAAGTAGAAAAGGAGCACCGGACAGATACCGCTTATCAAAGTCACACCTGCCATGGTGAGCATAGCCATGAGAGCACGGTGTCCATATACTTTGTGGTCGACCTTGTCGAGAACCAATGCCAGAAGCGCCGGGCACACCATAACTACCACTCCTTCGGCCATGGTACGGGAACGGTTCATCAATCCAGCCTAAATAAAAGAACAGAAATGGTATGAGAGCTAATTGAGAAGTAATTACTGAAACGGAAGGAGGGAGAGGTGGGCTGCTTACCATCTTAACAAAACCCCAGAATCGACAGAGTTTGGGAGGTCCTTAAACAGCTTTTAAAAGATCCTGTACAGACAGATAATATTTCATTTTCTCAAACTCCATTCATCCATCATCGTATGCCAAAATCAAAATGAGCAATAGAAGACGAGGGGGGCGCGCAAGATAACGTACGAACACTTTTCCTTTTTTGCTTGAGGAAAATACGGATCTTACCTGAGCCCTTATGTCTTCACTGAAGGCAGAACGGATCTGTGAACATGCTCGCTCGCTGGTTTCAGGCTTTGAACACAGGGGCATTAATAAACTAAATGTGGTTCCAAAGCACGCGGAAACAACACTGCAAGACCAACGACTTCGAATGTGGTCAATGCAATGGTACATCGGTTGCAGATACCACACATCTAAGATGACCGTTGGCCAAGACCGCTCCCGCGACCCGCGGCCTGGTGGCGACCGGCCGTCGCCGCCGCTTCCCGGCGGCGCCCCCGTGCCTGCTGGTCTCTCCCTGAGGCCCTCCCGTCTCCCACCACCACCCTCAGCCTTTCCACCAAATTTTTTCCCAGCTTTTCTTGGATTTGCAGCTCCGTCTTCTGCCAGGCGCGTTGGATCTGGTTTCGCCGCCGCCGGCGCGTCCTCGCCCCTTTCTTCGCCGGGGCTTGTGTCGCCGGCGCCGTGGCACGTGCGGAGCGCGGTCGTCGGCCCGCTCTTCCTCGACACGTCTTCAGGGCCGATGTGCGACGAGGTCAACGCTGCTCTCTCCGCCTGGCGCCATGATGGTTGCCCAGCTACCGGGCCATTAATGGCGCCCGTCCCAGGCCTGGTCAGCATCCTCAGGGCTCCGTCCGCATTCAAGGCTCGCTGCTCTAAGCGCGTGCGATTCAATATCCCTGATCCGGGCCATCTCTCGGAGGCACCTGCCTCTCCTGTCCGTCTTCAAGCCACGTCCCATCGCCTCTCTTCTCCCTCTGCGGCGGCGGGGGGCTCGATGGATGCCGCGCCAGCTGGGGAGCAGTGGACGCGCGTGCTCTCGCGACGTGCGCGGCAGGAGGCCCGCCGTAATGAGCGACGGGACGCCGATTCATTGCGGTGCCCTCCTTCAAATCCCCATCCTCTGCGCCGTTCAAGTCCGCCACTCCACAGACCTCCCGCACCTCGCTACCGCCCCAACCGCCGCTGCTTCCGTTGCCAGGCCAAGGACCACCTCGTCGCCTCTTGCCGTGACCCGGTGCGGTGCGCCTCTTGCTACCGCTGGGGGCACCGGGCGCGCGACTGTAAGCCGCCCCGCTCGTCATCGCCTTCTCCGCCACCGACGAAGCCCGCTTCCACGACTCTGCGCTCCGGGGCGCCGCGCGAGCACGCCCCTGTGTCTCCAGCACCGCACGCTTCCTCCCCGCTCGACATGGCTGTTTTCCTCGGCGACGCGGCCTCACGCACGGAGGAGGACACATGCTACATCGCCACCTCCTTCGACTTGGACCAGGCGCGCTTGGACTGGGAGCGCTCCTCCATCGTCGCGTGGGTGCTCTCCGCGCCGTCTGGGACGGACCGCTCGGACGTCGACGATGTCTTCCGCCGCGAGTTTCGGCTACGCTCGTCGGAGCTGACGGTCAGCAGGCACTACCCGGAGGAGTACCTCATCAAGTTCTCCACCGCCCAGCTGCGCGACAAGGTGATGCGCACCAAGCGGCAGACCTTCAAGCGGGACGGCCTCGAGGTGCACTTTCGTCCTTGGCGCGCCGTGTCTCAGGCCATCAACGCCAACATGTGCTACCGCGTGCACCTGGACGTTGATGCTCTGCCCCCCTTCGCGTGGCGGCCGGAGATCGTCGACCACATCCTCGGCCGGAAGTGCGCCGTGCAGCACCTAGATGATGGCTTCACCACCATGGAGGACACCCGCTCCTTCGGGGTGTGGGTCTGGACGATGGACCCCCACCGCATCCCCAAGGTACTCGGGCTGACCTTCGCCAACAAAGCTCCTGGTGGTCTGTCCTCCATCGTCCGCGTCGCGGAGGACCGGCCGGACCAATGGAAGAGGGGCATGACGTTTCGGGTGCTCCTCCACATCAACACCATCGAGGACTTCTCCAGTGCGCCGGTGCTTGACGGCGGCGAGCCCATCTCGGACTTCAGGCCATCGTCCCGCACTCTGCCTGCTTGGGGCCATGGGACGGTTGATGGCAGGCAGGTGGGGCTGGACTCTGTGATGCCAGCCGCTATCCCTCCGCTCGGTGCTGAGCGGCGTGCGCCTCATGCTGATGGGCGTTACAGCAGGGCACGTAGCAGCAGCACGCGCGGCCAGCCTGATGCTGCCGCTCCCGTCGCAAACCATCGCGGCACGGGAGGCCGCCCACGTTCCCGCTCCACTCGCCATGAAGAGCTGGAGGCAGACAGGCGCTCCCGCTCCCCTGCCCGTGAGGATCGCCATCGAAGCCGTTCGCGGCACGGCAACCGCTGCGACGACCGCGAGCCAAGCCACCATCGGCGCCATGAAGACGACGATGACCGCTATGATGGCAGAGGGGAGCGCGCTAGGCGCAGCGGCACGCGTGCTCCCAGTGCCGGCGTCACTGGTGGGCGACGGGCTGATCAGGAGCGCCATCGCTCCCGCTACAACTCCGGCGGGTACAACGGGCGTCAGCACGGAGCCTCGACGACAACCTTGGCCTCCATCGTCCTTAGAACTTCGCCCGTGCCTCCCCTGACCGTTGCGGCGACGGGTGTCGCCGTCGATGAGCCTCTCTCTGATGCAGAGGTGACGGTGCAGCTTCAGAGCCTCCTGCGCACGGGCATCGCTAACCTGCGCACATCCCTCCCCGCCATTCTAGGCTGCTCTTCGCCAACGCCTGCCGCCCCCGCTCATTCCCCGTTCCAGAGCGCCTGTAGAAGCTGGACAGAAGCAATCAGGGCTGCGCCGGCGTCCCTCGTCGCGGGCTCGTCCAGGCTGGCCTCGCCGCCGCCTTGCTCTTTCGCCTTGACTGACGCCCCCAGCGCCTGGGAGGAGGACGAGGAGGATGCCGTTGTCGCCCTGCGTTGCTCGCCGCAGCGCCGCGCCCCTGTTTTGCTCATGGCCTCTCCGCCTGTGCAGGTGCCTAACTGCTGGGACGATGCAGATGGGGGTGAAGCCTGGTTCGATGCCGACGCGGACGGTGAGGCTGCTGCACTTGCTGATGCTGTTGCGCTCGCGCCGCTGCTGAGCCCCTCCCAGGCTACCGCCACTACCGACGTGACGGCTGGAGTGCAGCACGCGGGGGTGATCACCAGCGTGGAAGATCTGTTTGATCGACCTCCTGTGGCGATCCTGCCAGCGCCCATTGCTCTGACGCCGGCCGCGCCTTTGCCTCCACCTGAAGAGCGTCGGAGCGCCCGCCTCGCCGCCAAGCCGTTCATGTCCGCTCTAGACAAAGCCATCAAGGTGCTGCACGGGAAGATGGGCATTATCGACCCTGAGTTGCCGCTGGAGCAAGCTCGACGGCTCTACATCGACAGCTACAAGACTGCTGTTCCTGGCAATACTATCCAGGCGCTCGTTTCGCTCTTCAAGCTGAACATGCCAGCGATCACGGCCGCTGATGAAGCCCTCATTGCCATGGCTGGTCCGGGCGGCTCCGACCTGACCCCCACTGCGGCGTTGGAGTCTACTTCCTAATCAGCCTGCTGCTCATCGCTGCTACCTGTATCTTTGCTTCTTTTTACCTATGTTAAGCTTAGCTTCGTATCAAAAACTTTCCCTCGTTCTCCACTTTAGCGCTATTGGGTGGGCTTGTCACCCAAAAACTATGTATCGGCTCTACTCTGCAACTTCGCCATTCTGCAAGCCCCGACAAGTCACCAAAAAGCCTTCTCGTCACGGCCGCAACCTCGACATGTACTTCACCCTCTACGCTGCTGTGCTCGCCATACCGCTGCTATGTTAGGCCTCATCCTCGACATCATCTGTTGGAACGTCCGCGGGCTAAACGACCAAGCGCGGAAGGATACCGTTCATGCCATCCTTGCGCAAACGACTTGTCACATCGCATGCTTCCAAGAAACTAAGCTCGACTACATCGACCACCAAACTGCGGGTTACATTGGCGGTTTTCGACTTCGATCTTTCGCGCATCGTCCCGCTATTGGCACTAGGGGAGGGATCCTTCTCCTTTGGGATGAGGAGTTTGTCAGCATCACCAACGTCCATATTGGAACTCACCTTCTTTCTGCTGATGTCACCATCCGCTCTTGCGGCACATCCTTCAAGATCACAACCGTGTACGGGCCCAGCTCGGATGGGGAGAAAAGGTTTTTCTTGGACGAAGCTATTGCCGAGAAGCCGGTTGATGACAATGAAAAATGGCTTATCCTAGGGGATTTCAACCTTATTTATCAGGCTGCGGACAAGAATAATGGCAACCTCAACCTTCGCCTCATGGGGCAATTTCGACAAGCCCTCATTTCGTGCCAACTTAAAGAGATCAAACTGCAGAACAGGAAGTACACTTGGAGCAATGAGAGAGATGTTCCCACTTTGGTGAGGCTGGATAGGGCTTTCTGCAACTCTAGTTGGGATCTCGCGTTCGACAACCATGGGCTGCATGCTTTATCCTCGGCTCTTTCGGACCACTGTCCGATCCTCTTATCCAACCAGAGTGGTCCTCGAAGGCCTGCCACTTTCCGATTCGAGAACTTCTGGACAAAAATGCCTGGGTTTATGGATACGGTCCGTCAAGTTTGGTCGGAGCCCACGACCCATACACAGCCGGTGCACGTGCTCAACCACAAGCTCAAACAGACGGCCAAAAAGCTCAGGGCGTGGAGCAAGGGGCTATTCTCCAATCATAAGCAGCAACTCATCATGGGCTTGGATGTTATTCTTCAGCTTGATGTGGCACAAGAGTCGCGCACCCTAACGCCGGAGGAGAAAAATCTTCGCGCCGCCCTCAAGCGTCGTGTCATGGGCCTAGCTGTGCTTGAACGTGCCCGCAAGCGTCAAGCTTCGAGGATCAACTACCTTCGCGAGGGAGACGCGAATACAAAATTCTTCCATCTACGCGTAAACTCTCGTCGCCGGAAGAATCTTATTCAGAGGCTAAAGCGGAATGAGGGATGGGTCACGTCACATGCTGAGAAGGAGCAACACATCCATGACCACTTCTCGTCGGTTCTTGGAGCCATTGCTCCGCGCCCCCTGGACTTCAATTGGGAGGTCATTGATCCGACCATCGAAGATCTTGAGGATCTCGGACTCCCTTTTTCCGAAGATGAGATCTTGCAGGCCATTACGGATATGCCTGCGGACAAGGCCCCTGGTCCAGATGGTTTCACCATTAACTTCTTTCGTGCTTGTTGGCCGATCGTCAGGCTCGACTTCATGAATGTCATAAACGCCTTCTCCGAGCTTTCTATCAATAACTTGCACGTCATCAACACTGCCAATATTGCTTTGCTTCCGAAGAAGGATGGAGCAGAATCCATTTCGGACTTCAGGCCAATCAGCCTCATCCATATTGTCCCGAAAATCATCGCAAAGGCAATGGCTCTAAGGCTCCGTCCAAAGATGAACAACATCATCTCTCCTTGCCAAAGCGCATTCATTAAGTCCCGGAGCATCCATGATAACTTCATGTACGTCAGAAACGTGGCTCGCCGCCTTCATCAAAAACGCTCCCCGGCCTTGCTTATCAAGCTCGACATTGCAAAAGCTTTCGACTCTGTCCGTTGGGATTACATCCTGGACTTAATGCAGAAGCGCGGATTTCCTCCAAGATGGCGTGCTTGGGTCGCACTTCTTTTTTCGTCTTCGACCTCTCGAGTTCTGCTCAATGGGATTCCCGGCAACGACATTACTCATGCTCGTGGTCTGCGGCAAGGCGACCCGCTATCTCCCCTGCTATTTGATCTGGCCATGGACCCACTTCCGCGGATCCTTGAGATAGCCACTCAAGCCGGTCTTCTGCAGCCTTTACCGGGAGGATTTATCAAGTCCCGCATATCACTCTACGCCGATGACGCGGTTATATTCTTAAGGCCCGAGGCTCGGGATGTTGCTAACCTCAAGGCTCTTCTTCAAAATTTCGGGGAGGTCACTGGATTGGTGACTAATGTGACAAAAAGTTCGGTGGCTCCCATTCGGTGCGATGGCATCAACCTCACAGATGTCATGACAGGCTTCCCTACCATACTCACCAATTTCCCCATCAAGTACTTGGGCCTGCCACTGACGCTTGGACGCCTACGCCGCGTAGACCTGATGGCTTACATAGACAAAGCTGCATCGCGCCTCAACCCATGGAAAGCCAAGTTCCTCAATCGCGCAGGCTGTGCCGCTCTGGTGAAATCTGTCTTGACGGCTCTGCCCATTTTCCTGCTAACTGCTCTCAAGGCTGACAAGGCCACCCTGAAGGCCTTCGACAAAATCAGGAGAGGGATGCTTTGGGCTTGCAGCACATCTGTCAGTGGAGGGAAATGCAAAGTCTGCTGGACAAAGGTCTGCCGTCCCAAGAACCTTGGTGGTTTGGGTATCCTGGACCTCGACAAGTTTGCGCGTGCACTGCGGCTACGATGGCTTTGGCTCGAATGGGTGGCTCCGGAGAAGCCCTGGGTGGGCCTCGAAACCCCAAATGATGAAACAGACAGGACCTTATTCAATGCTGCAACTAAGGTCTCTATCGGTGATGGCCGCAAAGCTTCCTTTTGGTCCAGCTCTTGGCTTAATGGCAAAACACTCCAATCCATCGCGCCTAAAATTTTTGAGGTCTCCAAAAGAAAGAAAAGATGTGTTCAAGATGCGCTTGACCATGACAAATGGATTGCAGACATTTCCGTCAACAACTTCACGGTGGAGCACATGTCCCAGTTCGTCGCCCTTTGGGGACTAATACAAGACATTGTCCTCACCCCAGGAATCGACGACAGCATCTCTTGGACTCTCACTCCTAGCGGCTCCTACTCCACTCAATCGGCCTACAAAGCACAGTTCATGGGATCAATTCCCTGCTCCTTCAAGAACATTGTTTGGAAGACATGGGCCCCCCCAAAATGCCATTTTTTTGCTTGGCTTGCTGTCCAGAATAGGTTGTGGACCTCCGACCGCCTTGCAATCCGTGGATGGCCTCATCAACCTACTTGCCAGCTTTGCAAATGCCAGACGGAAACCGCAAGACACATTCTTTTTGAGTGCAGATACTCCAAGAGGGTTTGGCAGCACGCGGCAAGCTGGCTCTCGTGCCCATCGTTGCTTCTGGATCTGGGATCGGGCCGCGAAAGTGTTCTTCATTACTGGCATGCCATCACAAGATCGTCAACCGCCTGCCCGGAGGGCTTGAAATCTGCCATCACTCTGATAACATGGGAGCTGTGGAAGGAGCGAAATGCGAGGGTTTTCAGCAACAAGGCTTCTATGCCTTTGGCAGTCATGCAAAAGATAAAGGACGAGAGCAAGAACTGGATCTTGGCGGGAGCTAAACACCTGGCTGACATAACGGCATAATTTCGTTCTTGTTCTTTTTCTTTTGTCCGTTGGCCTAGGCCTCTATGTTTGCTCCTTCTATATCAATATAAAAGGCAATACTTTTGCCTCGTTTCAAAAAAAAAATCAATAAATGTTGAAATGTAGAGCGCACACCGAGATAACCGAGGAGTTGGTACAGGAGAGCCATCAAAACCAGATTTGTCATTTTATTTTTGCTTGGGATTGGAAGCTTATGAGGAGTTGAGGACACACATACAACAATAAGGTATCAGCGGTAGGCCACTATATTTTTATGTGGGAGACTTCGTTCGTCTACCAATAAGCTCCCTGACTGGCCGGTCTTTCAATAGGCTCTTTGTACGGGTGTGTGTGTGTGAGCGTGTGAGTGTGAACCCACGCCTAAGGATTCTAATCAGTGTTCCTTAAAATAGTACATGAGGGTATTCTTCATCCAGAAGAGAAATAGACAACATGAGTACAATCTCTTAGGACCTGCCGCTGAATTACTTATAAATACTTAGAACCTCTGGTGAACAATGAAGTATTTCAGAAGTAACTTTTGGGGTTCATTTTACATTCAAAAGTAATGATTAGATGTGTGCCTGTTTTCGTGAAAAAACAACTCACCAAGAAATCATCTTTCAGCGTGCTATTATAACATGCATTACAAAAAAATGGCTATTTCCATCTATATTGCACATGACCAAACACTCTCTGACCCTATTGGACCGAGTATGAATCTGTGGATATAGCTCGTTTGCCAGGTGTTTGGACAAGTGAGACCTGTTAGTTATATGCACATTCTGAGAAGGAGGCTGAGGTGCACTGAAATATTACACAACCTTTGCCGCCTAGACTGTTCCATGGGCGTGGAGTGAGAACATAGTCAAAATAGTCATTCAAGATAAATCACAATGCAAAAAACTAAATTGACATGGGAGAAATAGGTATGAGCTTTTATTCATCTTTCTAGTCCAATCAAATGATTCGTTCTCATAAATACAGTACTCACGAATATGATACTGTATATTATTTCTTTCTTCCAGTTGCCTAAAGGAGTTTTGCATAGATTGGATTATTTCCGATCAAAATTCTTCTGGCAAGAAGATAGTGAAAAGAGCAAATACGGTTGACTAAATGGAGTGTTATTTGTCGTCCGAAAGATCAAGGTAGGCTTGGTGTCCATGATCTAGAAGTTAAAAACAGAGCCTTGTTTGGCAAATGGCTAGCTAGGTTATTAATTGAGGATGGCGTCTGGTAAAAATTGTTACGGAAAAAGTATGTTTGCTCAAAAGCGATTTCTCAGGTTATATGAAAATCTAGAGATTCTCATTTTTAGGCTGGCATTATGGTAACTAAGAAGTATTTTTTCCCATATGATTCTTTCTATATCAGGGATGGACTCTAGCAGGACAAAAGGTTGGGAGCAAACACCCTTCGAGAATAATATCCCGCTATTTATAATATTGTACGACATAAAGGTGATATCTTAGCAAAGGTGATGGAAACATGTCCACCGGCTATGATGTTCAGACATGATCTTATTGCACCCCAATTGGCATCTTGGAATGAATTGCTAGTTTCAGTCCAGCTGATATAGGGGTCCGATGAATTCCGTTGGGGACTTACCAAAAACGGTGTTTTTTGTAGGGATTCGTAGCATAGAAAACAAAAAAAATTCCTACTGCAAGAACGAATCGCAAGCCAAGATCTAATCTAGTAGATGGTAGCAACGAGGTGAAGATCAACATTCCATTGAAGATCGCTAAGCGTTAACGAGATAGATCTCGTGGTTGATGTAGTCGATCACTTGCCGCTTGCAAAAGCGCGTAGAAGATCTTGACGGTGCCACAGTCGGGCAGCACCTCCGCACTCGGTCACACGTACGGTGTTGATGAAGACGTCCTTCTCCCCGTTCCAGCGGGCAGCGGAAGTAGTAGATCCTCCTCGAAATCCCGCCAGCACGACGGCGTGGTGACGGTTGTGGTGGAGATCTCCAGCAGCGCTTCGCCGTAAGTGCAGCGGGAGAATTAGGAGGAGTGAGTAGCTAGGGTTGCGAGAGGGGGTGCTTGGGGCGCCGGCCTTGGAGCCCCTTGGGTGGTGCGGCTATTGGTGTGGCCGGCCCCTCCCTCTCCCCCTCATTATATAGGTGAAACCCCCTAGGATTTGCTCCAAAACTAATTTGAAGTCCAACTCCAAAACTGCCTTAATTAGGGAAACCTAGAAGGAGTGGGATTGCTCCCTTCCTTGTGGTGTGGCCGGCCAAGGTGGTGGAGTCCACCTTGGACTCCATCCTCCCTTGGTTGGCCGGCCAGGGTTGGTGGAGTCCAACCGGGGCTCCACTTTCCATGGTGATTTATACCGGATGCTTCTAGTACCTTCCATAAATGCACCGGATCATTTCCAAACTTGGAATATGACTTCCTTTATATGAATCTTATTCTCCGGACCATTTTGGAACTCCTCGTGATGTCCTGGATCCTATCCGAGACTCCGAACAACATTCGAACTCCATACCATATTCATATCTACTTAACAACATCAAAACCTTAAGTGTGTCCTCCTAAGGTTCGTGAATTATGCGGACATGATAGAGACACTTCTCCGATCAATAACTAATAGTGGGACCTAGAGATCCATAATAGCTCCCACATATTCAACGATAACTTCGTGATCGAAAGAACCATTCACATAAAATAACGATTCCTTTTGTTGCGCGATACTTTACTTATCCGAGGTTTTGATCGTCGGTATCTCTATACCTAGTTCAACCTCGTCTCCGATAAGTACTCTTTACTCATACCGTGAGATGACATCCCTTGTGACCTAGTCACATGCTTGCAAGCTAATTGGATGACATTCCACCGAGAGGGCCCAGAGTATATCTATCAGTCATTTGGATGAACAAATCCCACTATTGATCTGTGTGCTTAATGCCACTTTTATAACTGCCCATTTACGAAGTAGTGTTTGATGTCATCAAAGTATTCATCCGATATAGGTGATTAACATGATCTCATGGTCTAAGGAATAAATTAATATGTATCTAAAAGCTTGTAGCAGAATGAACTAAATGACTTGATCATATGCTATGCTTACTATGGGTATATGTCCATCACATCATTCACTTAATGGTATGACCTTGTTTTTAATAACATCTAGTGTTCATGATCATGAAACTATGATCATATATTAATCAACAAGCTAGTTTAACAAGAGGCTTACTAGGGACTCTATTAAGTTTACAAAACACACAAGTATTACTGTTTTCAGATAATACTATTATAGCATGGGATGTAAAAATTTATCATAAACACAAAGATATAAATAATAACTATTTTATTATTGCCTCTTGGGCATATCTCCAACAGTCTCCCACTTGCACTAGAGTCAATAATCTAGATTACATGGTAATGTACCTAACACCCATGGCGTTCTGGTGTTGGTCATGTTTCGCTCTAGGGAGAGGTTTAGTCAACAGATCTGCCACATTCAGATCAGTGTGTACTTTGCAAATCTTTATGTCGCCGTCTTCGACATATTCGCGAATAGAATAAAAACGTAGCTTGATGTGCTTCAGCTTCTTGTGCATTGGCTATGGCACCCATGGTGTCACAATAGATGGTCATCGGGTCCAACGCACTAGGAATCACACGAAGCTCAGTAATGAAACACTTCATCCATCTTGCTTCTGATGAAGCCTCCGAAGAAGCTATGTATTATGATTTTGTTGAAGATTTTGCCACAACGCTTTGCTTAGCACTCCTTCAGCTTACTGCTGCACCATTGAAAATAAAAAAGTATCCAGATTGTGACTTAGAGTCATCTGGATCAGTGTTCCAACTAGCATCGGTGTAACTGGTTAGAGCAAGCTCTTGGTCACCTCCATAACAAATAAACATATCCTTAGTCATTTTCAAGTACTTCAGGATATTCTTGACTGTTGTCCAGTGTTCCATTCCTGGATGACTTTGATATCTGCTGCTCAAACTAACAGCATGTGCGATATCCGGTCTTGTACACAGCATGGCATACATGATAGAGCCTATGGCCGATGCATAGGGGATTTTGTTCATCTTTTCTCTTTCTTCTGCCGTAGCTGGACTTTGAGTTTTACTCAAGGTCTTACCTGGTAACATGGGCAAGAACCCTTTCTTACTTTCATCCATTCTAAACTTCTTTAGAATTTTATCCAGGTATGTACTCTGTGAAAGCCCTATTAAGCGTCTTGATCTATCTCTATAGATCTTGATGCCTAAAATGTATGCTGCTTCTCCAAGCTCCTTCATTGAAAATCATTTATTGAAATAACCTTTGACACTACTTAGAAGTTCTATATCATTCCCAATCAACAATATGTCAACTACATATAATATCAGGAATGCTACAGAGCTCCCACTCACTTTCTTGTAAATACAAGACTCACCATGAGTCTGTATAAATCCAAAGTCTTTGATCACCTTATCAAAGCGTCGATTCCAACTCCGGGATGCGTGCTTCAGTCCATAAATGCAACGCTGAAGTTTGCATACCTTGTCAGCATTTTTAGGACCGACAAAACCTTTGGGTTGTATCATATACAACTCTTCCTCAATGTCACCATTAAGAAACGCCGTTTTGACATCCATCTGCCAGATTTCATAATCAAAAAATGCAGCTATTGCTAACAATATCCTCACAGACTTTAGCTTCGCTACAGTTGAGAAAGTCTCATCGTAGTCAACTCCTTGAATTTGTCGGAACCCCTTCACGACAAGTCGAGCTTTATAGACAGTAATATTACCATCATCATTTGTTTTTCTTTTAAAGATCCATTTATTCTCGACAACCTTGCGGCTATCAGGTAAGTCTACCAAAGTCCATACTTGGTTATCATACATAGATCCCATTTCGGATTTCATGGCCTCTTGCCATTTGTTGGAATCTGGGCTCATCATTGCTTCCTCATACATCACAGGGTCTTCATCATTGTTGTCCACAATCATGACATTTAGACAGGGGTCATACCAATCAGGAGTGGTACTAACCCTCGTCGACCAACGAGGTTCAGTAGCAACTTCGTTCGAAGTTTCATGATCATTATCATTTGCTTCTCTCTTATCAGTGCAGGCGGCACAGGAACATCTTCCGGTGTTGCACTAATCTCAAGTCCGAGAGAAGGTTCAATAACCTCGTCGAGTTCTACTTTTCTTCCAGTCACTTCTTTCGTGAGAAACTCCTTTTCAAGAAAGGATCCGTTCTTGGCAACGAAAACTTTGCCTTCGGATCTGTGATAGAAGGTATACCCAATTGTTTCTTTAGGGTATCGCAGAAACTCATAACTCAGATATTCACCTCCACGATCAGATCGTAGAAACTTAATCTTCTTGTTATGTTAATTTTCTACTTCACATTGAAATTCCTTAAATTTCTCGAAAGTTTTAGATTTATGTTTTATTAAGTAGATATACCCATATCTACTCAAATCATCTGTGAAAGTAAGAACATAATGATAACCACCGCGCGATGCTACACTTATTGGTCCACACACATCTGTATGTATGATTTCTAATAAGTCTGTAGCTCGCTCCATAATACCAGAGAATTGAGTCTTAGTCATTTTTCCCATCAGACATGCTTCGCATTTATCAAGTGATTCAAGTAGTCCATCAGTATGGAGTTTCTTCATGCGCTTCACTCCAATATGTCCAAGACGACAGTGTCACATGTATGTAGAATTATCTTCAGTTTTTAAATGTTTAGCATTAATGTTAAGAACATGTGTATTGCTACTATCGAGATTTAACAAGAATAAACCATTCATCTCAGGTGCATGACCATAAAATATATTATTCATAAAAATAGAACAACCTTTATTCTCAGACTTGAATGAATAACCGTCTTGCAATAAACAAGATCCAGATATAATGTTCATGCTTAACGCAGGCACGAAATAACAATTATTTAGATTTAAAACTAATCCCAACGGTAGATGAAGGGGGAGCGTGCCGACTGCGATCACATCGACCTTGGAGCCATTTCCAACGCGCATCATCACCTCGTCCTTCGCTAGTTTTTGTTTATTCCGTAGTTCCTGTTTCGAGTTACAAATATGAGCAACCGAATCAGTATCAAATACCCAGGCACTACTACGATTACTAGTAAGATACACATCAATAACATGCATATCAGATATACCTTTCTTCTTGATGTTGCCGTTCTTCAGATCTGCCAAGTACTTAGTGTAGTTCCGCTTCCAGTGTCCTTCTCCCTTGCAGTAATAGCACTCAGTATCAGACTTACGGACAACCTTGGGTTTCTTAGGAGGCGCAACAGCTTTCTTGCCGCCCTTCTTGAATTTACCCTTTTCCTTAGGCTTGCCCCGTTTCTTGAAACTAGTGGTCTTATTGACCATCAACACTTGATGCTCTTTCTTAATCTCCACTTCAGCAGTCTTCAGCATTGACAAGAGTTCAGGTAACGTCTTGTTCATGCATTGCATATTGTAGTTCATCACAAAGTTCTTATAACTAGGTGACAGTGATTGGAGGACGCGGTGAATCCCCAAAGCATTAGGAATCGTTATTCCCAAATCTTGGAGTTTCTTTGCATGCCCAGACATTTTGAGCACATGCTCGCTAACGGAGCATCCCTCTTCCATTTTACAGTTAAAGAACTATTCAGAGCCTACATAGCTTTTCACGGCCGCATGAGTTTCAAATATCATTTTGAGCCCACTGATTATATCATGAGGGTCGTGGTTCTCGAAGCGTTTTTGAAGCTCTGACTCTAATCCATAGAGCATGACACACTGAACTGTGGAGTATTGAGTCTTCCGGGTGAGGTAAACAGCTTTAACCGCATCCGGATCAGTCTCTGCAGGTGGATCACCCAGCGGTGCATCGAGCACATGGAGCAGTTGTCCAGCAGTGAGGACAATCCTCATGTTACGGAACCAATCCGTAAAGTTGCTTCCATTGTTTTTCATCTTTTCTTTCTCTAGGAATGAATTGAAATTGATGGTAGGGGTCGCCATAATCTACAACATATTTGCAAAGAATTAAGACTAAGTTCATGATAAATTTGAGTTCTAAATTTTAATTCTTTAAAACAAACTAGGTGAACTCCCACTCAAAACAACATCCCTCACGTTGCTTTAGTGATTACACGAACCAAATCCGCTACACCAAGTCCGATCATCACGTGAGATGATGTAGCTTCAATGGCGAACAATCAACATGTTCATCATATCAACCATATGACTCATGCTCTACCTTTCGGTATTCTGTATATCGAGGTCATGTCTGTACATGCTAAGCTCATCAAGTCTACCTTAGTTTTCTGCATGTGCAAATCTGGCTTGCACCCGTTGTATGCACACGTTGAATCTATCACACCCGATCATCACGAGATGCTTCAAAACAACGAGTCTTAGCAACGGTGCGAACTAAGGATGAACACTTTTAATCTTGAGTTTTTAAGAGAGGGGTCATCTTATAATGCTACCGTCGTGAACTAAGCAATATAAGATGCATAAAAGGATTAACATCACATGTAGTTTATAATGTGATATGATATGGCCCTTTTATCTTGCGCATTTGATGTTCATCTTCAAAGCACGGTCATGATCTCCATCATCTTCTGGAATGATCTCCATCATCTTCGACGGGGCGTCAAGGTCAATGGCGCCGTCTTCATGGTTGTCCACCTCTTGTAACAACTATTACAATATGATGTGACGAAACGAAATTTAAAGACAACCATAAGTCTCCTGCCGGTTGCCACTTTACAATAAGGATCATCTAATACATCAAGTATAATCATAATCACAACATGGTCATATCACATCACCAACCCCTGCAAAAAAAAGTTAGACGCCTCTAATTTTGTTTGTATATTTTACGTGGCTTGGGGTTTCAAGTAAGATCCAATCTACCTACGAACAAGAACCACAACGTTGATACAGTTGTTGTCAAGCCACTAGTGTAAGTTGAATCTTAACTATGGTGGGAGAGACAGACACCCGCAAAGCCACTTGTGCAATACTAGTTGCACGTCAAGCGTGGAGCAAATCTCATGAACGCGGTCATGTAAAGTTAGCCCAAGCCACTTCATCCCACCATGCCGCAAGATGCAAAGTACACAAGAGGCGATAACAAAAGCATCAATGCCCATAAAACCATTGTGTTCTACTCGTACAACAAACTATGCATAGACACGGCTCTAATACCACCGTAAGGATTCGTAGCATAGAAAACAAAAAAATTTCCTACCGCAAGAACGAATCACAAGCCAAGATCTAATCTAGTAGATGGTAGCAACGAGGTGAAGATCAACATACCCTTGAAGATCTCTAAGCGTTAACGAGATAGATCTCGTGGTTGATGTAGTCGATCACTTGCCGCTTGCAAAAGCGCGTAGAAGATCTTGACGGTGCCACAGTCGGGCAGCACCTCCGCACTAGGTCACACGTACGGTGTTGATGAAGACGTCTTTCTCCCCTCCCATCGGGCAGCGGAAGTATTAGATCCTCCTCGGAATCCCGCCAGCACGACGGCGTGGTGACGGTGGTGGTGGAGATTTCCGGCAACGCTTTGCCGTAAGTGCTGCGGGAGAATTAGGAGGAGGGAGTAGCTAGGGTTTGGGAGAGGGGGTGCTTGGGCGCCGGCCTTGGAGCCCCTTGGGTGGTGTGGCTATTGGTGTAGCCGGCCTCCTCCCTCTCCCCCTCATTATATAGGTGGAACCCCCTAGGGTTTGCCCCAAAACCAATTTGAAGTCCAACTCCAAAACTGCCTTAATTAGGAAAACCTAGAAGGAGTGGGATTGCTCCCTTCCTTGTGGTGTGGCCGGCCAAGGTGGTGGAGTCCACCTTGGACTCCATCCTCCCTTGGTTGGCCATCCAGGGTTGGTGGAGTCCAACCGGGACTCCACTTTCCATGGTGATTTATTCCGGATGCTTCTAGAACCTTCTAGTACCTTCCATAAATGCACCGGATCATTTCCAAACTTGGAATATGACTTCGTATATATGAATCTTATTCTCCAGACCATTCTGGAACTCCTCGTGATGTCCTAGATCCTATCCGAGATTCCGAACAACATTCGAACTCCATACCATATTCATATCTACTTAACAACATCATAACCTTAAGTGTGTCACCCTACGGTTCGTGAATTATGCGGCATGATAGAGACACTTCTCCGATCAATAACTAATAGTGGGACCTGGAGATCCATAATAGCTCCCACATATTCAACGATACCTTCGTGATCGAAAGAACCATTCACATAAAATAACGATTCTCTTTGTTGCGCAATACTTTACTTATCCGATGTTTTGATCGTCGGTATCTCTATACCTAGTTCAACCTCGTCTCCGATAAGTACTCTTTACTCGTACCGTGAGATGACATCCCTTGTGACCTAGTCACATGCTTGCAAGCTAATTGGATGGCATTCCACCGAGAGGGCCCAGAGTATTATCTATCCGTCATTTGGATGAACAAATCCTACTATTGATCCATGTGCTTCAACATATACTTTCTGAATACTTAATGCCACTTTTATAACTACCCATTTACGAAGTAGTGTTTGATGTCATCAAAGTATTCATTCGGTATAGGTGATTAACATGATCTCATGGTCTAAGGAATAAGTTACTATGTATCTAAAAGCTTGTAGCAGAACGAACTAAATGACGTGATCATATGCTATGCTTACTATGGGTGTATATCCATCACATCATTCACTTAATGATATGACCTTGTTATTAATAACATCTAATGTTCATGATCATGAAACTATGATCATCTATTAATCAACAAACTAGTTTAACAAGAGGCTTACTAGGGACTCTATTAAGTTTACAAAACACACAAGTATTACTGTTTCCGGATAATACTATTATAGCATGGGATGTAAACATTTATCATAAACACAAAGATATAAATAATAACTATTTTATTATTGCCTCTTGGGCATATCTGCAACATTTTTTCTGTGGGTTTCATGTATAAAGCGTTAATCGAACCCATTCAACTGGTTCTTAAATAAGTCCATTGAAAGACAAAGATACCGTTGAAAACTATGGTTTTTTGCATCGTATCTCCGTCACGGTGTTATTCTTACTAAAGATAATCTTGCAAAATGCAACTGGCACAGTTGTATGCTATGTGTTTTTTTTCATGACGAGGAGACAATAAAACACATTTTCTTCATGTGGCAGTTTGCTAGATCTATATGGTCAATCGTTTAGATATGTTCTACCTTATACCCACCGTGTAGCATTGCGAACATTGTCAGCAATTGGCTAATTAAACGGGGTGGATTCTAGGTTCAAGTTACTTATCAGGATGGGAGCAATTGTCTTCTTATGGTCGCTTTGGCTATGTAAGAACGACAAGGTTTTTAATGACAAAAAATATTCTATTATGCAGGTCATCTACCGGTGTACAACTATGATCCGTTCATGGTCCTTGCTTCAACGCAAGGAGGACCTGGCCTCTTTACGGAGGTGTCTACACTGTTGGAGGATATGGCGAAGGAATTTATTTCCCAACATGGGTGGCTGCATAATCGTAGGATCGCTGCTCCTGAGGTCTAGGTTCACACTTTACTAGGTTGACAATTTTTTGTATCGACTTTTTTTTTGTTTTCCTCTTGTTCTGAACATCTTGGACAACCCTGTCCATCTTAGCTATGCAGAGAATGAGTGTAATGCTTAAATTTTTTAAATAATAAAGCGCCATTTTATCGAAAAAAATGTAAGTGGATAAGACCCAACAATGAGAAAACTCACCACGGGAGTTAGGTGAGGATGCACCCCACTAAAGGGGTGCGCTTGTTTCCCAACACTCCTTTTCATTGTTTGTATCTATAATCTATAATCTATAATATCTAAATAGGACCAACTAACTAATTTGATTTCTCTTAACATGAAAGGCATCCACCTCATCTAGTTTCTCCAACTAATCCTACCCCGCCACATCAACCCACTAACTCTCCATCAAGTATTCCATAGCAATAAAGAGAAAAATGTCAGTAAACCATACACCAGAGTGCAAAAAGAACAGCCGACTACAATTATGTCTCTACCAATTGGTCTTCTGTCTAGCCTAAGCCAAGCGTGCCAAATCGGCACGGTCGTCGCACATGCATCTTGTAAAAGGTAATATTAATTTATTATTTTTTCTTCAAAACATTCCTTTTGATCCCTCATCTTCCTTCATTGAACTCTTCCTCTCCTACATTACTACATGCATTTCACGCACCTAACAGATATAAAGGGAAAGAAACACTTCATCATATCTCTTCACCTTCTCTAGGCAAAAGTAAGAATGGAAATGGAGCTATCTATGCAGGCTCTCAAGTTGATCTCACACTTAAGAAATGAAACTGTCATCTAAAAAAGTGAAGCTGCTTTGTTCTGACTATCAGAAAAAAATCACGCCGGTGTCAACTCAACCTCTTGACCTGCTGCAGGCATACGAGGAGACGGACCATCCCTCCTGTGACAACTTAAGCAAGTAACTTGCCTTCCTCTCCGTTCTCTTCTGCATCCATTAATCATACGCTTCATATTCCCCTCTTCCCTTTGACGGCGTATTATATCCGTCACGTGTCAGATGCCCTCTGCAGCTTTGTGCCAAAGGTGATTGAAGAATGGATGAAGACCTTCTTGCTCATAAGTTGATATTTTCTTGGTGTGTACATGGAGCAATGCCCTGCCATAAAACTCTGAATCAAAATGGTACGCACATATCAACTTCTTCAATAGCTTTTCAACACCCAATTCCACATTGACCCCGTGAGTCAAGAGCTGATTGATTGCTAGGTCGTCGTCCAATGGATCATGGCGAGTGAGTCAATAAGTTGCAGTCTAATAAATCAAGTCAATGTACTGTAGATATGTTCTAATTCTATGTGTTTAATTTTTCCCAATAAAATAGGTATTGAGCATTTGAGTTAATTATGTTACTACTGCGTTAACATTTGGGAATATGGTGATTCTGGGTGACATGGATGAGCTACGACCAGGACTCACTCACTTGCAGGGCGAGTAGATCTGAAAAATTGTGTCCGCAAACTTCATCCATGGAGGTTTCTTTTGCCTGCAGGTTGATCATAATGTTTATGCAACCTTCGTTAACTAAATGCCCTAATTTTCTAATATTCAAACCAAATTTTGATATGCAGGTCACTTATCTTCATGAGCCATCAACGGTGCGTATTCTAATTATCGAACTCTATTTCATATCATCTTTCAACCAAATAATTATCTTTTAACTTATCATCACTTAGATAGAACAATTAAGGCTGGCTATTAGTAATGTAGTTTTATTTCTAATTTTATCTACGTGTTCCCGCAGTAACGTCGCGGGGAATCATCTAGTTTATCCTCACCTCACACCTTTTTACGGGGTATGCATGTCGGTTCAAATCCGGCAGGCATCATTCGCGAAAAAAACCTTGAACTGACATCCACATTGATAATATCTCAAGGACTTCGAAAAAGCCAGTGGAAAAAATTATGTTGCATGGATTGCCTCATAAAAAATCTCACAGTGATTATGATTATAAACACACACATACGGACCAATCCACTCAACATTCCATTGAGTGCTCGATCATCTGAATCGAGATTTACAAATAGGAGTGTGAAGAATCTTGCCCTTAACCTTGCATCTCCCTAAGTCTCTTCATATTGATTCCATGAACGCACCAATGAGTTAGTGAAATTTATAGAGATTATAGTGGTACTTAGAATTTAAGATTCTCAACTGGTTCATCTTATGAACATCATTCGCATGGAGAAGCTTGGGGTTTATATGCTTTGTCAGATCACTCTTCACATAACCCAACTTAGGCCAGGTCAAGGCTCCCATATCGAAAAAACATAACCCAACTTAACTTGCGAAAGACAACACCTCCACAGTACGGGAAGAGACAACCTATGCTGGAGAGCTGGGTGTTGGGTTTGATGATGTTGGAGACCATTGGAGAACCGCAGGGGCGACGGGTGGGGTGATTGCCGGATCTGACCACCATTGCCACCTTACTCTCGTGCCAGGAGGATTGCCTATCTAGTCTACCGCGGCGGAGGGTGAGTGCTCTTCCCCATCTGGCTCTCGGTTTTCGGTCCTGGTGGAGGATGCGGAGGAATCTTCGAACGAGTCTTGCGCGTCGCAAGTCCCGTTTGAATCCGCCATGGAGCTTCTTCATGAACCGCAGCTAGCTACTGGTTGGTCCACGGTGGTTAGGAGGGGCGGACCACTGATGAGGTGCTTGCACAAGATTTTTGGATGGAAATAGGGTTCCTAGAGCCGGCATCCCGGTTTTTGGAGGTGCGCACACCGTCCAGCTCAAGTAAGCATTCTAACTATTCTGCTCCGTGTAGGTTGGATCGAGGCGAGACGCCGGTGCCATCATCTCCGGGCAGGGAGGTGGCTGAGAACTTGGTGGTCGCGACGGTGAAAGTTGCATGGTCTGCTTCGTCTACGGCAGCCGGGGTTCGCTTTGCTCGCCATGCACGGGCGTGATCAGGGCGTGGCCCCTGTCCTTTGAGGAGATTCACTCCACCTCCAATCCTGGGGCAGTTCCAGGACCATGCAAAGTTCAAGGGTTCTTCGGCGACGGCGAAGCCAATGGTGACAGTTGACTCGGGGATGGATGATGTTATTCCGCAGACGTCGATCTCGGAATTTCAAACAGAAGCGGTGGGCACGATCTGCATGGAGGAGATTTACAATTCTCCTGGCCGAGTGGGCCACCCGATGCGGTTCCTTTGGGCGGAGTCCAGATATGGAGCCGCATCGCACTCATCGTGTTCCTCATCTGCAGCTGCCTCGCGTTCAGTCTCGTATGTCAGCACCGTCAAGTTCGGCTACCGCGTTAGCGGCTTCGCCCTACATTCCGTCGTTGCTCCGTGATGGCAATAACTCCATGTGTATCAACTTGTTGGGACTCCAAGCGCAGAGTGTTGTAACAAACTTCTTTTCCCCACAACGGTGACTCCAGGGTTTATATCAATATCAAACTCTCGGAGAATCTGTAAAGGGCTGATTATTCTTCTCCTCTTCGAGCAACCTAAAAGTGAATTTTCTCCCTAATCATGCCTTCACGTTGCTGGGCTGAACCTTACGCTTTTTGATGTCATAATCGCTTGTAGGTTAGTGAGTATTAGACCCGTATTTAGGATTTCTTCACCTCCTAGCATTTTTATTTATCAATTTGATGCGTTGTAAGTACGGGTATTTTTATCCGCGGGTACCCATTTACCCTGTCGGGTGATGGGTATGGAAAAAACTTGTATCATTAACGGGTATGGGTACGGATAATGGGTAAGATTGACGATGGGTATATGTATATGATGACTCTATCCATGCCCGTACTATACCCATACCCTGCGGGTGACGTCCCTAGTAATGAATTGTGCAGGTAGTTTCTCAGAAAAAAAAAAGTTTTAGCACTTCGGACCACTAATGACAAAACTGAAAACCGACCAGCAGTTTATGAAACTTCTCCCTAGCTACCTTCCACTCTAAACACACCATATGAAAATCAAACAAACGGGATAACACTCAGACCAAAAAATGTCACATCTCAAGAATTTGTCTATGGTATAGGTAGCCGTCCAGTTTAGGAAACTTCTCCCTAGCTACCATCCACTCTAAACACACCAAACAAACGGGATAACACTCAGACCAAAAAATGTCACATCTCTTAAGAATTTGTCTATGGTATACGTAGCCGTCGTCTTAAGAATTAA
Source organism: Lolium multiflorum (assembly GCA_030979885.1). Taxonomy (NCBI): domain Eukaryota; kingdom Viridiplantae; phylum Streptophyta; class Magnoliopsida; order Poales; family Poaceae; genus Lolium; species Lolium multiflorum. The sequence goes on from CM061750.1 coordinate 26,609,549, forward strand.
TTAGAGGTGTACTCCATAGATAAGCATGGCTGGTGAGGATGAAACAAGCGATTCTCCAATTTCTTTAGGACGACGTAGGATGGGGCCACCTCGATCGTTAGCTAACTTGCTAGGTTCGACATCCAAGTTCGATCCCGCCTCTTGTTGGCCAACACGGTGAGATATGTATGTGGCTACGTCAAATTTACCCCACTGGATGGTAATTAAGTACTACTTCCAAGTTGGAGTATGTTGCAATTAGTTGGCACCGCGCACAACACCCCCTCTTTCTTGAGTTTTGCACCTGACTGCTAGATACTCCTCTCGTTGGCTCGTTTATCTTCATCAATAAAACCAAACTTTCAACATCAATCCACGACTACTAGAAAGCCGGCCTGAAGTTTACAAAACTTCATCTTAGTTAGCATCCAGTGCCAAGCGCAACTAACAAAAAAAGGACCAAACAAATGCCAAATCTCTCTTTTCTCCTCGGTAATTACATCAAAAACTACTTGCGTGCTTGAAGAAAACACCTTCGACAAGGAAACGACGAAGCAAGTGCCAAACGCCGGAGAGCGAGAGGCCAACACCGAACGTGTGATCTGGTCGTTGCTGAGGCGCTGACGATCGAGAGGGTGGTGACATGTGGACAGCTAAGGAAGAAACTGGGGCCATGACTCCTGGTCTGAATATGTAGTCATATGTTAAGATGTTTCAGAGAAACAGGGACTCCGATCCATAGTATATGCACACGCAGAGTGAAATTCTGGCTCCGATTATACAATAGTCATGATTGCGTGATACTAATATTTAAGGAGAAAATGTTACGGGTAGAAGGTCGTCTTCATCTAGTAGTAAAATACACAGATATATTGGCGGCTGGTAATTGGTGTTCACGAAAGAAGAACTGCCCCAATTCGTTCCTCAGGGACGACGTAGGATGGGGCCAGGGCCGCTGTTGTTATTAATGGACCTTGCTAGCTTCGTCTTCCTTCGTCTCCTAATCCGCCAATTCCTCATTGTACGTTCAGGAGAAAGCCATCATCGCTCAACCCACCACAAGGCGGATGAGTTCGGACAACCGATCATTATACTGGGGATCAGATCAACCCACACGTTTTATGCTGATCACCGAGCTGACGTAGGTAAACGTACGTACTATGCGCTGCTTGTGTGTTGTGTTATTCCATCATTGATTCCATTCTAGTATTTAGCTATCTACTTGTTACCGCTAGTCTTTTCTTCTCAGACGTATATGCAAGCAGTTCTGTCCAAAAAAAAAAAAAAAAACCAGACCAGAGGTAGTCCATATGACGATGGCCATGTACTCCTACAAACATCCGGACGTACGGGTCTCAAGCAAGATGTCTCTTCTCCGTATGAGGCAGCGGCCACAGCACCGGCTGGGGAGCCTGCGAACTAGGTAGGCAAGGTGCCAAGGTGGTCCTATGGAGGACGATAGTGTATGATGCAGAGAGTATGGGGCGCATACACACCCAGGGACTCGAGGTTTTCTCAAGATTTTTTACTTTACATATTTTCTTTTGCAGGAGCTTTGTGAATGTGTATCTTCAACAAAGCCTTAGATCATATGTTGGTGTTACCGATGGCTCTTTTTGAGAGTTGTTTAAGACATGATTTCATTGCGAGCCTTTTGTGACTTATCAAAGATATGGCCGGCCACCCGCGCCGGTGTATTCGTACTCTGAACTAGATTCTCTAGCATTGAGAAGCAAAGTTAGAGAAGCTACAGTACCCTAACTTAATTTCTTCTAAACCTTATGATCAAGACCAAAATGATTTCAATTAATTTGCATAATAAAAAATTCGGTTATGCATTTAGAATAATTACACATATGCAAAATTATGATGTAATAAAATTTCATTTAAACTTTTTTATGTCTACAGAAATTACCTACAACAATTAATTATAATACATATATAATAGAGTACTTATGCTACAATAGCCTGACTTTGCTTCGTTGATTCCCCTGACTTTCAGTTCTGAACGTTAGAGGACACGGTTCCCTCGTACTCATGACAAACTGGTCCGAGGCTCATTAGGCTCCAATGGGTTGAGCTGTTAGTGCAAAGATATTCATATAGAAGTCTGTTATCTAGAGCATATTTCTCCAAAAGATATATATATAGACATTTTTCAAATTTGCCAAAATTCTAGAAACTTCATACTTGTAAGCAAAAAATGAAAAAATTGTTATAAAAACTAGTACATGGAATATTTGTTGTAACTAAAAAATATTGTTTGTCATTTTTTCACAAGACAAAATTAAATTTCTTGTTCTTTATTTTGGATAAACATTTGATTAAGTAGTTTAGTATAAGATTCATAGCAGTTTCTTAGAGATGAAAACAATTAATTCTTATCATTTTGGTAAGAAAATTGAGTTTTCGCCCTCGATATATATACCACGTGACCTATATATAATTAATATCAAGGACTTTATTCTTAAATTTTGAATTGTGACGTTGGATGTGTTTGGAACTTTTCTTTCTATAATATATGGTTAATTAGCCTGGCAAGGAAATTTAGCTAGCTAGCCACACATGCATGGATCATGCAAGAATCTAAAATGGATCAACGATGTGACTACTGCAGGGGGGTCAATGACGAGTTTTCTATTGTTGTGTTGCAGTGGCAGATTAGATCGGCTACGAATCCACACTAAGTACCGATTTGCAGCCTCAGAAAATCTCTACGCACAAGGTGGATAATAATCAATGGGTAAGAGCTATCAACACCGACAACACCGAAAAGGCGAATCACATGGCGGTGGGCACTCTCAGATGCAAGCGCCAACACCCCGCTCGGAATTGATTGGTAAGTTTACCTCTACTCTCTAAAAATTGGTGTTGAACTTTCTCAAAATGGCCTATATCCACTCAAGTTTCATGGGGGCTATTAAAAGAAAATGGTAGAAATTAGGACATTGGAGTCTAAAATGCACACACCTCGATGGGCGTAGACAAGACCCAACCAAACCCTGCGTCGATTTTCTAGTTTATTTTTACAATTGGAAAAAGTGATCTGCCAAATATCAATTTCACTAATATATAGGTAACCAAAGTTCAACACCCTGAGCCATGGCCCATGTTGTCTGGGGTGTGGTTCTGCTCCTTCCTGGAAGTGCCGGACAAATTGGAAATTGAGAAGTTGGACAAGAAAACTTAGCTACTGCAGAAGTGTCTTAAGTAACCGTCCGTACCAAGTTGTCCAGAAATATCAACTAAATCCAAATGCCTCAAAGATGTCAGAAGGAGAAGGCTTAAAGGTGCACAAGGAAAGATATCATGTCTCTACTAGAAGAAGTAGTGCACACGATAGTAACAAGCTATATTTCTCCAAGGTGCCAGTAACAGAGCCTTACGATAATTAGCTCGACAGAAAATGGCTAAGCGACAACTCATAGGTAACATGATGGACATTTCTTGTATGTACTAGACCTATAATGGAAAACCTAGCAAGAGCTCGGAAGGAAAAGCTAGAAAAAGCTCGGAAGTGCAGTGGCTAATCCAGCCCATTTAGATAGGATGGGACGGACTTAACTTGGGATGGGCCTTTTTTTCCTATCTAGGTATGACATACGGGCATGGGCAAATCTTAGAGTGGGGCCCAACTCGCCTTTCCACCCTACTCTCCGCTATTAGAAGCGTTGTGAAGAAAACAGCTCGGATATACCCGGGGCTAATAGAGGTGGGTATTGCAAAGTTTTATAGCTCAGAGTTACATATCAGGGTGTCCATAAAGATTAACTAGTGGAATATGATAAATATAAAATTCTTATACATCATGTAATCCTATAGAGAACTGCTAGCCACCCTGGTTGTAGATATGCCCAAAAAATCAACAGAACTACAATCTAAGAGACTCCCCGCTAAAACTATCTTGAGAATAAAAGGTAGTAGTCACCATCCATTGTTTCTCCTTTCCAATTGTTCTAAACCTTAAGTTGGTATACCTGAAATGGCACACACTCCCTTTATTTTCAGATGGAGGGGTATAATATATTTAGCTCAACATTGCTGCGCTATTCTGCACATTGCGTGGAGAATAAATTGTTCCCTGTGTCTGTTATTTGAAAATTACTCTTATTGAGATGTATACAGAACTTCAAGGCCGGCCATATTTTCAATCCAACGAGAAACCTCATGTATTAACTGAAGGCTGCCAGATCGTAAATTTCTGTATGGGTTATCACAACTGTAGGTTTCATTATGTATAAACATTCATGAAATATCCCCTGCAGAAAAATCATTCATGAAATATAGTTTAATAATTAAATGATTTGATGTTCTATATTTTGATACTCCTTTTTACAAAGTTTGTCAAATTTACAAAAGTTTGACTTAGCACAAAAATTAAAATTAAACTTATTTGTGGAAGGAGTAAGTACATTCATAACTTTTATGGTGTGATCACCTGCAATTCGTATTTCAGAAAAGCTTGGGGGATCGGAAGGAACATGGTTATGCCTAATAGCAGCTGCGTGCGCACTGGTCAGCAGTTTCCAAAATTTCGAAGTGTTTCTATCAGATGGTGATGGTGATGGTTTTACCAACAAAGAAATCAGTGAGGTGGTAACTGGCACAATGGAGGCTGCCATGAGCTGCCTCTATATAATTCTGGCACTGCACGAGTCCGTTTCCGAGTCCGTTTCCAATCTGCTGCCAACACGGGCTGCGCTTGCGTCGTGGAAGTCGTGGGTCACATCCCGTCCTCACGTCAGGATTTTCATTGACACCGCCATTCTTGTGGTACTATCTTATCTGATATTACTGGACATCAACTTGAGCTTCCTCTGGCTCGCCATCTTCCCCCTAATGGCCATCGTTTTCATACGAGCGCTCTACATCAAGTTCAGTCGTGGTAAAGATACTTCAGAATCATCTAACACCGCCGAGAAGACCAACAGGAAAACTATGGAACTTAAGATCATAGTGATGGTAACGCTCGGGGCGCTATTTGTGATGGACCAGCTTCCAGACCATGTAGCCGAGGGCTTCGCAATCTCTCAGTTCCTCCTATTCCTAAGCACCACGGTGGCGGCCCTGACACGCATGACGATGAAGCTGCCCGATGGCGCCACCTTACCGGGCATAGAACCGGCGTCCGAGATGCTCGACAAGTCCTTGCTTGTCCTCCTGCTGGTGACGGCACACACGGTGGCCGCAGAGTGGCTGGGCGAGGATGTTGTACTTGTCTGCTTGCCGGAGGTCATCCCCGTGCTTCTCTGGTTCAGCCTTCACGTCGACCGTAAACCAGGCAGCAGCTCCATTATCAGCGTTGACAAGATGAAGCCACGCCAAAAGTCGCTCGTCTTCCTCGGTGCAATTTTGGTACTGGTAGCTGTTTTTTTCACCTACTTGGCAATCTCCATGGATGAATCTGGGCTCTCCAGCTGCTGTACGACATTCCTGGTGTCGTATGGCGTGTCAGGGATTCTGACCAGCTTCCTTGGGTTCATGCTAAGTAGCTGGCCGAGGCACAAAGTAACAGCTGCTGGCAGAGATGGGGCTTCTGGTATGCTCAAAGTCTGGGCATGTTCTTTGCTCATTGCGGCAGCTGCGTCGCTGCTGCTCAGGTGTCTGCAGTAACCACTACATCCAGTTTGGCTCGGGTAAAGTGGTACCCTCTGCCGAAATATTCTACTGGCACTGTCCCCGTGCTTGCTACGAAGAAATACCACACAAATAGGCAAGGAGTAAGGCCACACTCACGAGGATTTTCCCTAGAACTCTGGTGTCATGGGACTGTTATCAGGTTCCGTAAAAATAATTGCTGTTGGTTCTCTACGAGCGTGTATATATTTGTTTGTGTTTCTTTTTAAAAAACTGCTGGTTCTATATTTGATTTTGTATGTGATTTATAGGATCACACGTGTGTAGATGGTTGTAGTCATTTAGTACAAAATTTGTACTGTAACTTTATATTTTTTATTCAATTCGTTTGTAAACCACTGCTTCTCAAATTAGCATATCCATTTTTGTACTAATTTATACTAGGAAGATACGGAGCGGCACGCCGCGCCCGTGAGATGAAGGATTTGGGAGAATACTGTCCGGCAATGGTGTGCAAAAGAGATGTTCGAATAAAAGATCGAGAGTTGAGTTAATTAGTAGAATCACTACAAAACTATGAAAATGTCCAACTAAATTTCATGCTAATGTGGTAAGATTGTACTACAAATAAATATTTGAGAGATAAAAATAAACAGGATTAAATACATGTAATGCATGAAATATATTTCTTATTATTGGCGTCCAAAATACACTACCAAACGGATGTGTTATACGTGTACACATATACGCGTGTAATGAACACGCGCACTCACTACGGGGACGACCAGCTACACCGACGGCCCCGCACCGTCGGCCGTCGGCGTCTCCCCGTCGGCACAGCAGGCGTCGGGGTCTGCGCGTGCACCGTCGGCACAGAACTTCACCGTCGGCACAGCCGTACGCCGACGGCTGGACGGTGGCCGTCGGCCGCCTCATCGTCGGCACAGCCAACCAGCCGTCACGCCGGCGCCGTCAACGTCCCCAGCTGTGCCGACGGTGTAACCGTCGGCACAATTTTCTTTTTTTTTTCCCAGAATGGCGGCAAAACGGTGGCTGTTCAAACTGGAAAATCGCGCGAAACTGGGCCTGGCTGTGCCGACGGTGTCACCGTCGGCACAGACCCTGCCATTTGGCACAGCTACGGGCCTGTGCCGACGGTGACACCGTCGGCACAGCCAGGCCCAGTTTTTTCTGATTTTTGCCAATTTGGCCTCGTTTGCTCAGAAAATCGCAGAAAATGCACATATTATAGGATTGAATATGCAGTAACATATATATCACCATATAGCACACAGATATCACCGTATAGCACCAAATCTCACAAATATAGCATCAAATCTCACAAATAGCACAAATATAGCATACAAGACCATGGTACATACACCGGATCCACTACAAAGATGGAGCGTGTCATCATGTGCTAGTACAATGTAGAAACTATGGTGGTGCACCACCCGAGTGACGATCTAGCTACAGACGATCTAGCTCCGAGTGGGTGAAGTGAGGCCGCTGTATCTCGACGGTGCTCGGGGAGGTAGAACCACGACGAGAGCCACCGGAACCAGAAAAATGCCGAGGTTCGGCAGAAGCACCAGGAGAATGGCGACCGGGGTGCATCGGCGTACCACAAGGAGTGTCGTTCCCGGATTCTCCCAATCCCTACATGTTGGAGGGAGTTAGCAACTTAGCCATGTCACACCAAGTTAGCAACTTAGCCAAGTTAGCAACTTACCGGGGTCAACTGACGCTGACGCTTGTACATGATATAGAACTCCTCCTTGGACGGGAACACTGGCGTCGGCCCCGGATGAGGTGGCTCTGGGAGTGGTTCCTCTCGCACTCCAGTCATCATGAACCGAGTGAAACTCTGCAAGAAACAGGAGAGATAGCTCAGATTCAAACATGGGGACTTATGATGTTTTGCAACCATAGAGATTGAAACTTACCGCCATCTGGTTGCTCGTCCACTGGACATAGGCATCTTTCACAAGGTCATGCTCCTTAACCTTCTCGAGATACTCCTCGTAAGCTACTGCATAGGCCTCCTCGAGCTGAGTCTACAATTTCAGAAATAATGCGTCTCATCAACATAGCCATTCAGGAACAAGAGTCAAAACAGAGGATGAAAGTGTGGATGACTTACATCAACCTCTACCCGAGAACGGCATGTAGTCCGCGAGGAGGTAGCGTAGCTGCCGGGGGGAGGGTAGCCTTGATCTGCGTGAAGTTCCTCTGAGGCTTGAAACCCCCAGCAAGGCAGCAGACGTCCATGCGGCTGGCCGGACCCCGCCAGCATCATCGCCACCTCGTCGACCGGCTCGGTCATAGGGTCCTCCACCTCTGGATGGAGCTTGGCGTACTCCTCGCAGTATCTTTCTTTGTTCTCTTTGGCCTTGCCGTAGTACATCTCAGGCGCGGGCCGAGGCTCGTTCGGACCGGGCGTCACCAGCTTCATGTGCGTCCACGCTTCCATCTCACCAAGTTCCCTCCCGAGCTTCTTCCCCTGCATCACAAAACAAATGTTATGCATATCATCGAAAATCAAAAAATGCAGCTTGTTCCATTTTTATATGTACCAGACGCTCCCGATAGCGATCGGTGCTGCTGCTCCCCGCAGTGTGTGTTCCCTGAGAACCACGGTTGGCCTTGTTCCGGTCGCTCACGGCCTTGAAATCGGGGTTTTCGCCGACCCAATTCTTGACCAACTCCATGAAGGCGGCCCTCTTATTATTATCAGCCCAATGTGGTACAACCTGCAAAATCAAAACTCATTTGAAGAACAAACAATATAGTTGCAAGTTAGCCGCGGTACATAGAATCGCATTGACAATTACTTACCGACATGAAGTCATCTATCGTCATAGCCGGGGCGAGTCCCTGCACAATCTCAGGCTTTGTGTACCTTACGCCCTGCTCAGCATAGAAGTGGCCGATGCACGTGATCCTCTGGTTGTACCACTGCTGCCGTGTCAACTTCCGACACATGTTACGGAGCACCACGTCCGCCCTATCCTTATGCTCAGTCGCCACCCTATAATTGCGCTGCAATCAAGCATAACAGAAAGTGTGAGAGGCATGAGTTATCACGGTGGGGTTATCAACTACATATGAACGAAACCCAAAGAGTATGCATTACGTACCCAAAACTTCTTGATCACGGCGTCGGCGGCGGAAGCAAAGCCAGGGTAAGGCGCTATCTCATAGTCTTCCCAAGTGTAGGCTAGCTTGGACTCGCCTCCAAGGACCGGAGTGTACATCCCCGGCCAGTACTTCCTAATAGCAGCTCCAATCAGACTCCCTGGCACGCGGACATTCTTCCCCGTGTATGTGAAATTCCTGCACAATTATCAAACATTAGAAAATGCTAAGTGTCATAACGAAAATGAAATCACCTTACTACTTACTCTATCTTTCCTGGGACAAGGAGCCACTTCTCATCCTCCGTAGCAGGTTCCTTACTCTCATCGGGAACCTGCGCTTCCCCACGAATCCGCAACTTCTTCGGAGCCATCTCCGTCGAAGCCTCCTCGTCCCTAGACTCCTCCTCCTCCTCCCTAGTGTCCTCCTCCTCCTCCCTAGTGTCCTCCTCCTCGTCCGGACGTGAAGCCACTGAGCCGAGCAGAGGGAATGTCGCTAGAAGGAGCTGTGCATTCCCCCTCGTCCTCCAGCTCGTCCTCCTCGTCCTCCGCTCGTCCTCCCTCGTCCTCCAGCTCGTCCTCCCCTCGTCCTCCCCGTCCTCCGTCTCGTCTTCGTAACGCCGGGTGGGAATAATGGGTCTTGCACTCCGTCTGGAAGCACCCGGCCCTGGCTTCCGCTGATGCATCTGATCAAGCAAGGAGCTCGATGATGCCTTCCGTCCGCTCATATTGGGCAATTACCTGCATAAGAAAAAGAGAAAATAATTAATAAGCATGTTGAAAATTAATAAGCATAATGACAAATATAGGTACTAAGCATAATGAAAAATGTAGGTATTAAGCATAATGACAAATGTATGTATTAAGCATAATGATAATGTAGGTACTAAGCATAATGACAAATGTATGTATTAAGCATAATGATAATGTAGGTACTAAGCATAATGACAAATGTATGTATTAAGCATAATGATAATGTAGGTACTAAGCATAAAAGACCCTCACCATTCATCACCACTCTCATCTCTAGGCATTGGGTTCTCAGCCTCACTATCAAAATCAGTATCATATGAGTATTCATGGTCGGCATTGGGTTCCGGTTGAGTCTCGACAATGTTGTCTTTGCTCGCATGGCGCTTGGTGAGCATAGCTATGTCCTTCAGGTCCACCACGGTCTCACCACGCATTTGTACATCGTTGTGGAGATCCTGAAGACCTATGTCTATTTGAAGAGCCCCGAACTGCTCTTCCTCTTGATAGAAAATTCCCTCATATGTTACCGGGTCAATGTTGTTGTAATCGTCCTCGGAGGGGATGGGTAGCTTACCATGTGGCGATACCTGGAACACGACTTCCCAGCCCATGAGTTCCTCATTCTGACATGGGTAGGACAAATAATAAACTTGCTTGGTTTGGTGAGCCACAACATAGACGTCGGATCCGCTGTAGGTGGTTGTAGGCCTAACTTCAACTAAACCAATGGAAGGGGTGCTTCTCATTCCACCGTGTGGGTCAAACCAGTGGCATTTGAACACAAAGAGCTTGAGTTCTATGTTTGCGTTGTTGAACGTCAACTCGTATACCTTTTGTAACCTTCCATAGTAATCAAGATCATCGGCTCCGCGGGTGTAGACCCCAGTATTTATTGTTTTTGCATTAGGCCGGTTCTTCTGGTGAAACTCCGTATGGAAGCGATACCCATTTACATCATACTTCTCATGCGTATGGACTCTACGGTTAAAACCCTGGGAAACGCATCTCAACTCATCTGTCATCTCAACGTTGGGATCAGCTCCCTACAAGTTCAGTTCAGATTATTTTGTGCATTAGTTACGTGTAATAAGACAAGTCACGGATTGCAAAGTAAGAGGAACATTTGAGAAATTACTTTTTCATGGAACCAGTTCACGAAGCTTTTATTTAAGGGCGGGGCACCCTCTTTCAGAAGAGTGTACCACTGCGTGGGAGTGGGACCATTTCTTCCTGACCACATTTCATCATGGAATTGGCTGAAAGGAGAAAATACGTATTAGACCAAAACCAAGTTACTGGTTGCAAAGTAATTGGTTCGTCATTTTACCTCATGAAATCGACCACTTCCTCCATGTTCATAAGCACGTAAAGCATTATGCAATCCTTCTCTTCTGGCGAAATGTTCTCCACTTTTGAGGCACCGGCCTTGCCACCGGGATATTTGAAGAGCAAGAGCTTTGGGTCACGGTTGGGCTCATCGGAATTGTACCGAGCGACCGGGTTATGCTTAGTGGGCACATCATTGGCATAGTACATTGTCGTGGCGTCTGCCATCTCATGGAGGAGAGTTGCCTCAGCTATGCATGCTTCAATCTTATTTTTGTTTCCACATTTGTACCGAATATATTTGAACTCCCTCTCAATACAAAACTGCCAACGATACTGCACCGGTCCCCCAAGAGTGCCTCGTTGGCGAGATGCACGATGAGATGTAACATCGGAGTGAAGAAGCCTGGGGGAATATCATCTCTAACTTGCATAGCATGTCCGGCACTTGCTGCTGCAGCTTCTCAATCACCTCGGTACATATCTGCTAGCACAGACCGTGCGGAAAAAATGGCTCACCTCCGCAAGCACTCGCCAGACATGATCGGGGAGATACCCTCGAAGCATCACCGGCATCAGCCGCTCAATCCATATATGATAGTCGTGACTCTTGAGCCCGTTTATTTTTCCTGTAGCAAGATTGACTCCCTTACTCATATTCGAACAATAACCATCAGGGAACATCACGTCATATTTGAGCCACGTAAATGCCTCCTTCTTGTCGGCGCTATCAAGACAGTACTTGGCATGCGGCTTTAACCAACCTTTTCGATTGCCCTCAGGAGGCTGCATGTGTAGAGCCACCCTGTCACATATCTCCTCAATATCGACTCTAGCTGAAACATTATCCCTTGACTTGCCTGGTATGTTGCAGCAGGTGTTAAGGAATGCCTCCCCACAATTCTTTTCGGTGTGCATCGATATTATGGGGAAGTTCAAGGTCCTTGTAATACTCGAGCTGTTATGCCTGCTATGTGAGTCCAGTTGTGCGTTTTACCATATCCCTCAAATTGGTGGCCGGGTTCCTTACTAGGCTGGAGAGCACGTAGCTCAGCATCAACAGTTGCACCATTGAACTTTGGTATTTCTTTATGTTCAAGCACAACTACGCCTTTCGTGAAGTTTTTCTTGTCAGATCTGAACCGATGCCCTGGACGAGGAACTTGCGGTGTTTGTCAAAGGCAACATATTTGTGTCCAGCTTTTAGGTGCCTGAATTCTAGTTCGTGCCTGCACACTGGGCATGGAAACTTACCAGCTGTACTATGCCCACAGAATAGGGCGTACCCGGGTAGGTCATGCATCGAATAGTGGAACCAAACTTTCATGATGAAGTTTCTCTTTGATGCTCGGTCGTATGTCAATGTACCGTGATGCCACGAGTGGTGCAAATCATCCACAAGTGGTTGCATTAAGACACTCAATTTCTTCCCTGGATATTCAGGCCCTGGAAGGATCATCGACAAGAATATGTTCTTCCTTTGCATTACGACTCCGGGAGGGAGATTGAGCGGAATAACAAACACGGGCCAGCAGCTGTACGCGGCAGTCGACATACCATATGGGTTGAATCCATCGGTTGCTATCGCAATTCTAACATTCCGAGCCTCACTTGCCTCATTTGGGTGCTTTTGATCGAAGCGCTTCCATGATTGACCATCAGATGGATGTACCATGGGTACCCGTTTCTTCTCGTCTTGCAATCTTATCCCGGTCTTATGCCATGTCATCTGCTTGGCAGTCTCCTCGAACATGTAAAGCCGCTGGATTCTTTTGATGAATGGGAGATAACGAAGAATCTTTATGGCTACTTTTGTCTGCCTCTTCTGACCATTGCCTACATCTACCTCATGATACCTAGAGTGACCACACTTGGCACAGTACTTGTCATCCGCATAGTCTTTCCAAAACAAAAGGCAAAGTTTTGGACAGACATCATATGTTACATAATCCATTTTCAATGCTTTCAAGATTTTCTTCGTTTCGTACATGGTCTTGGGCAAGCAATGACCTTCAGGCAACATGTTACCTACTGTGCTCAGAGTCTTTTCAAAGGATGCTCGAGTACTCTCAAACATGCACTTGTCGGCTAGCAACTGCGTGATGCCATCAAGTTGAGACATTTTTGCACCCGGGTATAGAGGCCTCCTAGCTGAGGCCATCATATCAATGAAGGCCCTCGCGGTTGGCTCAGGTTCCTCCTCTGGAAGTTCCTCCGGTTGTGGCGGTCCCTCCGGTTCAGGCGGTTCCTCCGGTTCAGACTGTTCGTCCCATGGTAACTCTGGCATGTCAGCATCCCGAAGATCATCTAGCAAGTTTAAGATGCCATCGTTCTCATTGCCATCGATCCGCTGCCGCATCACCTCACCTCTATCACGTTCGTGCCGAGAAAAGTCGACCGGCGGGTCGTAGTCACGCATATACCCATTCCACCAAAGGTGTTTAGTCATCTCTAGAATATCCTTAGGATGACGCCTCCTGCAGACATTGCAAGGGCAACGGGGACGAACAATCCCCTTCGAACCACGAGCTAACTCCTTCACTAACAAATCGGTCTTCCATTTCCATTCATCTGTCACTTGAGTCGAACTAACACGGCCACTGTACATCCACTCATTATCAGCCATCCTGCTTTATTGCGTGACAAACAACAAATAGTAGCATGAAATTGAATGCATCATATTTTTATTTTTCTACCGGCGAAAACGCGTGCATCAACCTACATCTCTACTAGGTGGGCTCCTAGCAGCCCCCGGACCCGTAGTTGGGTACGTTCTCCAGTTTTCGGAAGAATTCCCGCTGCTCTCCCGATACACGTCTCGGCAAAAAGCCGAGAGGATGTGCATCCGGAGAACAACAAGGCGCTGACGAAATCCTGTCTCGCACCCGAGCAGAACATGGAAAACGTACCCAACTACGGGTCCGGCGACTGTCCCGTAAATGCCACAAGCGTTACGGTTCAAAATATGCTGACCACTAATGCATATTTATCCGCGTAACGCTTGCGGACGGGAATTGACACTTAGGTTACGCGACTTGACGGATAAATTAAATCTAATGACATAAAAAATGCGAAGGGGGAGTCGGCAATTCAGCTCACCCTCGGCTGTAGAGGAAGTAGTCGAACAACCGGCGATGTCGACGGCCGTAGAGATGCGCCGCAAGATCCGGGATCGTCACGCGGGATGCTCACTACGGGACCTGTTAGAATAATCAAAATTTGTCAATGCAAATTCATCAATTGATAAAACAAATGCATTTCTACAAAATTCTAATTTATTTCATTTCAATTTCCATTTCTATTCCTTCATTTCAATTTCTATTTACATTACAAAATTCTATTTTACTTCATTTCAATTTCCAAATTCTTTACATGTTTCTTTCAAATTCTTAACATTTCAAATTACCTAGCTAATTGCAAATACCTCCGAAGCACCGATACTTCAAAGTCTGCCGTGTCCGCGTATAATACTCCGCCGATACTCCGATACCCCGATACACGGGCGATACACGTATCCTAGGAGTATCGGCTTTTACGAATTTAAAAAGAAAGAAAGAAAATACCGATACACCACCGATACACCGCCAGGGACATCATCGACACGGCTATCTAGTGACTCTAATAGCCAGTGCGCTATCTATCTATTTGCTTGATTATTCTCTCCTCCGCCGCCTCAATTATTCTTTGACTTCACAAGTCATTGCATAGCATTTCATTAATTTTATATGTACATTCGCCGTATCGCCGTATTGTTGTTTCTAGAAATTGCCGTATCCCGTATCCCCGTATCCGTATCGCCGTATCTGTCTCGCCGTATCGGTGCTTTGTAGGCAAATACTAAAAAGCTAAAAAAATAAACAAAAGGTAAGAGTACCTTACCATATGGCCGGCGGCGGCGGGGTGCTGCGGGGTGCTGCGGGGACGGCGCGGCGGCGGGGTGCTGCGCGGACGGCACGGCGGCTGGGAACGGGCCCGGGCCCGGCTGCTGCGGGGGCGAGGAGGCTGCCGGCCGGGGGCGGGGAGGCTGCGGGCGGCGGGGTTGCTGCTGCGGCGGAGCAGCTCGGCCGCGCGGGGGCCGCGGCGTCGGCGGAGCAGCTCGTCCCGGGGGGGCGGCGGCGGGGTAGCTCGGCACGGGGAGCGGCGGAGCAGCTCGGAGCAGCGGTGGCGGCGGAGCAGGTGGCGGCGGGGTGGTGGCGGCAGGTGGCGGCGGGGTGGTGGCGGCGGCAGTGGGATCTGGCGGCTGCGGCAGGTGGCGGCGGCGAGGCGGCCGGTGAGGGGGCGGCGGCGGCGCGGGGGCGGGTTGCGCGGGGGCGGGTGAGGTTGGGGGCAGCTGGTTGGTTTGTGGCCCCCGACCGTGTCGACCTGGCCGTTATGGCCACGGCACTGTGCCGACGGCCGCGTATGTGCCGACGGTGACCGTCGGCACAGGTAGGGTTTTTTTTTCTTTTTTTTTAATTTTTTTACTGCAAATAATAAGAATAGATTATCACACATGGCATGGAAAGCAAAGGTTGGGCCCACTTTACCATGAAATAGGAGCCGACAAACCCGCAGCGGGAGTTTCCACGTACAGATTCAGGATTACAGCAAGTGTTCGTGTGGCACGCGTGTCTGAATAAGGCCGTGCCCGGGACCTATATATTGCATGCACCAAACCTACATCACACATATACACATATGATATGGACACATGCAAGGTTTCCAGGGCTTCCGACGCTCCGGTGGTCTCTATCCGGCAAAACCCTATACATGCATGCAGAATCTGCCTAAGTGTAGGAACCCCATGTCCGAGAAGCCGGGCACACCCGGAGGGGTAGCATTGGATATAGAACCATCTCAAATCACTTTTGTGCATGCCATGTGGACACACAACTTTTGGGGCATTCCCTAGGTCCGATGCTCGATTTCGACGAAACCCTAGTTCCGTTGACCGCGCCGTCTACCCCTTTGACTGCATCCCATCGGTTCCCCTTGGCGTATGCCTACGTTTGAGCTTGGTTAGGTCATAGGTACATGTGGAAACAAGGATCATCCCCTATGATCCCAAGGTTCTCTCCGGTTCACCTCCGAGGGAGTTCCCCCTATACATGCAGAATCCCTAAGTGTAGGAACCCCATGTCCGAGAAGCCGGGCACACCCGGAGGGGGTAGCATTGGATATAAAACCATCTCAAATCACTTTTGTGCATGCCATGTGGACACACACAAATTTTGGGGCCATTCCCTAGGTCCGATGCTCGATTTCTGACGAAACCCTAGTTCGTTGACCGCGCTTCCCCTTTGACTGCATCCCATCGGTCCCCGGTGGGCGTATGCCTACGTTTGAGCTTGGTTAGGTCATAGGTACATGTGGAAACAAGTACCATCCCATATGATCCCAAGGTTCTCTCCGGTTCACCTCCGAGGAGTTCCCCCTATACATGCAGAATCTGCCTAAGTGTAGGAACCCCATGTCCGAGAAGCCGGCACACCCGGAGGGGGTAGCATTGGATATAGAACCATCTCAAATCACTTTTGTGCATGCCATGTGGACACACACAACTTTTGGGGCCATTCCCTAGATCCGATGCTCGATTTCGACGAAACCCTAGTTCTTGACCGCGCGTCTACCCTTTGACGCATCCCATCGGGGTCCCCCGGGCGTATGCCTACGTTTGAGCTTGCTTAGGTCATAGGTACATGTGGAAACAAGTACCATCCCCTATGATCCCAAGGTTCTCTCCGGTTCACCTCCGAGCCCCCTATACATGCAGAATCTGCCTAAGTGTAGGAACCCCATGTCCGAGAAGCCGGGCACACCCGGAGGGGGCATTGGATATAGAACCATCTCAAATCACTTTTGTGCATGCCATGTGGACACACACAAATTTTGGGGCCATTCCCTAGGTCCGATGCTCGATTTCGACGAAACCCTAGTTCGTTGACCGCGCCGTCTACCCCTTTGACTGCATCCCATCGGGTCTGGGCGTATGCCTGCGTTTGAGCTTGGTTAGGTCATAGGTACATGTGGAAACAAGTACCATCCCCTATGATCCCAAGGTTCTCTCCGGTTCACCTCCGAGGAGTTCCCCCTATACATGCGACAAGTGTAGGAACCCCATGTCCGAGAAGCCGGGCACACCAGGGGGTATTGGATATAGAACCATCTCAAATCACTTTTGTGCATGCCATGTGGACACACACAAATTTTGGGGCCATTCCCTAGGTCCGATGCTCGATTTCGACGAAACCTCGTTCGTTGACCGCGCCGTCTACCCTTTGACGCATCCCATCGGGTTCCCGGTGGGCGTATGCCTGCGTTTGAGCTTGGTTAGGTCATAGGTACATGTGGAAACAAGTACCATCCCCTATGATCCCAAGGTTCTCTCCGGTTCACCTCCGAGTTCCCATACATGCAGACCGCCTAAGTGTAGGAACCCCATGTCCGAGAAGCGGCACACCCGGAGGGTAGCATTGGATATAGAACCATCTCAAATCACTTTTGTGCATGCCATGTGGACACACAAATTTTGGGGCCATTCCCTAGGTCCGATGCTCGATTTCGACGAAACCCTCGTTCTGACCGCGCCGTCTACCCCTTTGACGCATCCCATCGGGGTTCCCCCGGTGGGCGTATGCCTACGTTTGAGATTGGTTAGGTCATAGGTACATGTGGAAACAAGTACCATCCCCTATGATCCCAAGGTTCTCTCCGGTTCACCTCCGAGGGAGTTCCCCACTATACATGCAGAATCTGCCTAAGTGTAGGAACCCCATGTCCGAGAAGCCGGCACACCCGGGGGGGTAGCATTGGATATAGAACCATCTCAAATCACTTTTTGCATGCCATGTGGACACACACAACTTTTGGGGCCATTCCCTAGGTCCGATGCTCGATTTCCGACGAAACCCTAGTTGTTGACCGCGCCGTCTACCCTTTGACTGCATCCCATCGGGGTTCCCCGGTGGGCGTATGCCTACGTTTGAGCTTGGTTAGGTCATAGGTACATGTGGAAACAAGTACCATCCCCTATGATCCCAAGGTTCTCTCCGGTTCACCTCCGAGGGAGTTCCCCCTATACATGCAGAATCTGCCTAAGTGTAGGAACCCCATGTCCGAGAAGCCGCACACCCGGAGGGGGTAGCATTGGATATAGAACCATCTCAAATCACTTTGTGCATGCCATGTGGACACACACAACTTTTGGGGCCATTCCCTAGGTCCGATGCTCGATTTCGACGAAACCCTAGTTCTGTGACCGCGTCTACCCCCTTTGATCGCATCCCATCGGGGTTCCCCGGTGGGCGTATGCCTGCGTTTGAGCTTGGTTAGGTCATAGGTACATGTGGAAACAAGTACCATCCCCTATGATCCTAAGGTTCTCTCCGGTTCACCTCCGAGGGAGTTCCCCTATACATGCAGCCTAAGTGTAGGAACCCCATGTCCGAGAAGCCGGGCACACCGGAGGTAGCATTGGATATAGAACCATCTCAAATCACTTTTGTGCATGCCATGTGGACACACACAACTTTTGGGGCCATTCCCTAGGTCCGATGCTCGATTTCGACGAAACCCTAGTTCTGTTGACCGCGCGTCTACCCTTTGATCGCATCCCATCGGGGTTCCCCCTGGGCGTATGCCTACGTTTGAGCTTGGTTAGGTCATAGGTACATGTGGAAACAAGTACCATCCCCTATGATCCCAAGGTTCTCTCCGGTTCACCTCCGAGGGAGTTCCCCCTATACATGCAGAATCCTAAGTGTAGGAACCCCATGTCCGAGAAGCGGGCACACCGGAGGGTAGCATTGGATATAAAACCATCTCAAATCACTTTTGTGCATGCCATGTGGACACACACAAATTTTGGGGCCATTCCCTAGGTCCGATGCTCGATTTCGACGAAACCCTAGTTCGTTGACCGCGCCGTCTACCCCTTTGACGCATCCCATCGGGGGTCCCGGTGGGCGTATGCCTACGTTTGAGCTTGGTTAGGTCATAGGTACATGTGGAAACAAGTACCATCCCATATGATCCCAAGGTTCTCTCCGGTTCACCTCCGAGGGAGTTCCCCCTATACATGCATCCAAGTGTAGGAACCCCATGTCCGAGAAGCCGGGCACACCCGAGGGGGTAGCATTGGATATAGAACCATCTCAAATCACTTTTGTGCATGCCATGTGGACACACACAACTTTTGGGGCCATTCCCTAGGTCCGATGCTCGATTTCGACGAAACCCTAGTTGTTGACCGCGCCGTCTACCCCTTTGACGCATCCCATCGGGGGTCCCCCGGGCGTATGCCTACGTTTGAGCTTGCTTAGGTCATAGGTACATGTGGAAACAAGTACCATCCCATATGATCCCAAGGTTCTCTCCGGTTCACCTCCGAGAGTTCCCTATACATGCGAATCTGCCTAAGTGTAGGAACCCCATGTCCGAGAAGCCGGGCACACCCGGAGGGGTAGCATTGGATATAGAACCATCTCAAATCACTTTTGTGCATGCCATGTGGACACACACAACTTTTGGGCCATTCCCAGGTCCGATGCTCGATTTCGACGAAACCCTAGCTCGTTGACCGCGCCGTCTACCTTGACCGCATCCCATCGGGGTTCCCCGGTGGGCGTATGCCTACGTTTGAGCTTGGTTAGGTCATAGGTACATGTGGAAACAAGTACCATCCCCTATGATCCCAAGGTTCTCTCCGGTTCACCTCCGAGGGAGTTCCCCCTATACATGCAGAATCTGCCTAAGTGTAGGAACCCCATGTCCGAGAAGCCGGGCACACCCGGAGGGGGTAGCATTGGATATAAAACCATCTCAAATCACTTTTGTGCATGCCATGTGGACACACACAAATTTTGGGGCCATTCCCTAGGTCCGATGCTCGATTTCGACGAAACCCTAGTTCTTGACCGCGCCGTCTACCCCTTTGACCGCATCCCATCGGGGTCCCCGTGGGCGTATGCCTACGTTTGAGCTTGGTTAGGTCATAGGTACATGTGGAAACAAGTACCATCCCATATGATCCCAAGGTTCTCTCCGGTTCACCTCCGAGGGAGTTCCCCCTATACATGCAAGCCTAAGTGTAGGAACCACATGTCCGAGAAGCCGGACACACCCGAGGGGGTAGCATTGGATATAGAACCATCTCAAATCACTTTTGTGCATGCCATGTGGACACACACAACTTTTGGGGCCATTCCCTAGGTCCGATGCTCGATTTCGACGAAACCCTAGTTCTGGACCGCGCCGTCTACCCTTTGACTGCATCCCATCGGGGTCCCCCGGTGGGCGTATGCCTACGTTTGAGCTTGCTTAGGTCATAGGTACATGTGGAAACAAGTATCATCCCATATGATCCCAAGGTTCTCTACGGTTCACCTCCGAGGGAGTTCCCCCTATACATGCAGAATCGCCTAAGTGTAGGAACCCCATGTCCGAGAAGCCGGGCACACCCGGAGGGTAGCATTGGATATAGAACCATCTCAAATCACTTTTGTGCATGCCATGTGGACACACACAAATTTTGGGGCCATTCCCTAGGTCCGATGCTCGATTTCGACGAAACCCTAGTTCGCTGACCGCGCCGTCTACCCTTTGATCGCATCCCATCGGGGTCTCCTTGGCGTATGCCACGTTTGAGCTTGCTTAGGTCATAGGTACATGTGGAAACAAGTACCATCCCATATGATCCCAAGGTTCTCTCGGTTCACCTCCGAGGAGTTCCCCCTATACATGCAGAATCTAAGTGTAGGAACCCCATGTCCGAGAAGCCGGCACACCCGGAGGGGGCATTGGATATAGAACCATCTCAAATCACTTTTGTGCATGCCATGTGGACACACACAACTTTTGGGGCCATTCCCTAGGTCCGATGCTCGATTTCGACGAAACCCTAGTTCTGTTGACCGCGCCGTCTACCCCTTTGACTGCATCCCATCGGGGTTCCCCCGGTGGGAGTATGCCTACGTTTGAGCTTGGTTAGGTCATAGGTACATGTGGAAACAAGGATCATACCCATATGATCCCAAGGTTCTCTCCGGTTCACCTCCGAGGGAGTTCCCCCTATACATGCGAGACTGCCTAAGTGTAGGAACCCCATGTCCGAGAAGCCGGCACACCCGGAGGGGGTAGCATTGGATATAGAACCATCTCAAATCACTTTTGTGCATGCCATGTGGACACACACAACTTTTGGGGCCATTCCCTAGGTCCGATGCTCGATTTCGACGAAACCCTAGTTGTTGACCGCGCCGTCTACCCCTTTGATCGCATCCCATCGGGGGTCCCCGGTGGGCGTATGCCTATGTTTGAGCTTGCTTAGGTCATAGGTACATGTGGAAACAAGTATCATCCCATATGATCCCAAGGTTCTCTACGGTTCACCTCCGAGGGAGTTCCCCCTATACATGCAGAATCTCTCCTGCCCTTTTTTTCCCGCCCACCCTTTTCCCGCTGCTTCTCTCCCGCCCTTTTTTCCCCCCCCCTTTCCCCCCCTTCTCTCCCCCCCTTTTTTCCCGCCCACCCTTTCCCGCTGCTTCTCTCCCGCCCTTTTTCCGCCCCACCCTTTCCCGCCCATTCTCTC
Organism: Lolium multiflorum; assembly: GCA_030979885.1. Lineage (NCBI taxonomy): Eukaryota > Viridiplantae > Streptophyta > Magnoliopsida > Poales > Poaceae > Lolium > Lolium multiflorum. The sequence goes on from CM061750.1 coordinate 26,630,888, forward strand.
CCGCCATGTTTTCCGCCGTTTCAGCCCTCGTCGGCCTATATATAGCCATGGCTTCTCCACTAACAGCACCAGCAACATTTCTCCCTTCATCACTTCTCTCATCCAATAGAACCACAAAATCCTCTGAGCTGAGCTGCCGCTGAGATGGCTCCTCGTCGCCGTAGCAACACGGGCTTCATCGGCGTTCGCCCGCGGCCTGCGGGACATTTCGCGGCTGAAATCACCGCCGGTGGTACGCGTGTGTGGCTCGGCACCTTCTACACGAAGGAGGCTGCTGCCCGCGCATACGACGTTGCGGCTTGGAGGTTTGGCCGGCCGCGCCACGAAATGAACTTCCCGAGGTCAGGTCTCCGACGAAGCTCGAGTCTCTCTGCTGAGCCACTACTTCGCTCACAGGGTGAAGCGCGGCGGTACTGGTGGCCAGCGGCGGATTGATACCACCGAGGCGGACGAGCAGTTCATGGCACAGTGGCGCAGAGACCATCCCGGAGACGTCGAGGCAACGCGCGCATTCGGAAGGAGAAGCAGACGTACAGGAGAGAGAGGAGGGCGGGAAAGCGGCAGAGGAAGGCCGAGGTTGAAGCAGAGTACGCCAAAGGAGAGGCGTCGACATGGGGGAGAATGATGAACGGTGGTTGTGGAACCTCACAACCACCGCTTCAGAGGACACCCCCAACGAGGATGAAGATTTCGACTTCTCTGATTAATATGTGTGTGTCGAGTCCGTGTGTCTAGCGGGTCATGTGTCGACCCAGTGTTCTTTAAAAGCTTTGGTTTGTGTGTGGGTCTAGTTCTTTAAGTGTTTTGGTTCATGTGTGTGGGTGTAGTTTCTTTAAGTGTTTTGCTTCCTCTGTGTGGGTGTAGTTCTTTAACTGTTTCGGTTCGTGTGTGGGTCTAGTTCTGTAAGCGCTTTGGTATGTGTGTGAGTCTAGTTATTTAAATATTTTGTATCGTGTGTGGGTCTTAAGTATTTTGTATCGTGTGTGGGCCATTCACCCCCTCCGAGGTTCGATTTCTGGCGAAGGGGTTCTATACCGCCCTTATACATATATATAGGTTTCTCGCAAAGGGGTTCGCCAAAATAGCAGTGAGAAATAAATAAAAAAAAATGATATGGATTAATAATTATATGGGTAATAATTATCTCTTTGATGCAAAAAAACAGGAAAAACCAAAAATGTGCATAATTGGCGTGCCGACTTCGTGTGCCGTGGTCACCGTTTCAAGAGAAGCAAGGGGGGGACCCAAGAAGAGTCCGGTACGGCCGCGCAGTGGGCTACCGTCAAACAAGGACGGCGCCGTGACAGTTAACGGCTCGGCCCTCTGTCGATCGTGTACCGACGGTTCCAGATGTGCCGACGGTGACCTTCGGGCTCCACCTAGCTGTGCCGACGGCCGCGGTTGCGCCGAGGGTGGCCGTCGGTGTACCGTGCGTTGTGCCGACGGCCGTGCTGTGCCGACGGTCAGCTCCGTCGCCGGTCGACGAGGGCCGCTGTGCCGACGGCCCCGACATTTGGCCGTCGGCACATGGGCTGGCCGTCGGCACATGGAGTTTCTCCCGTAGTGACTCAGATCTGCTGTCTTCCTAGCAAGCACACACATGCAGTTCTCTACCTTAGGACTTGGCATCCACATGATATTGTATTATTCTAGGCCACCGCTGAGTTCTTCTCTTCTCCCTCTTCTCCACCCAAGCCAACTACCTTTATTCTACTTTTCCAATCTCCTTCGAGCTCCTGAGATTCTGAAGGCTAGAGCCAAATTTCTTGTGGTAGTTCGCCATGGGCGTATGAACCAGTGTGGCGGAGAGTTCAGCGAGCATCCTTGTTTCTGTTGCGTCCTTTTGCGGGTCCCATCCTGCACAGGTGCAGAGAACCTATGCGACCTGGCTGCTGAGGCCTTCATGAACCAGTCTTCAGAAATCAGAGCCTGCTTGTGGTCTCAGCCGAAGCTCGGTGTCATGCACCTGTGCTCTCTGACGCCCCACCGGATTGCATGTGATCAGGTATGACACCTAGAAATTCAGGTATGCACCTTGGTTCTTTTATAGACCCATGGCATTTTTCATGCATCTCAGTTGAGCTCTTGGTTCCCCGAGAAATTCATGCGGAGTACATTACGATGAAAGAAATCTGGGAGATACCAAAGTGTAGTGCAACAGATCGCAGGAATCCAAATGCACTTCAAACATCTCCACTGTATTCCCGCAACTTTCAGATAGAAAAGAACAGAAGTGCAGAAGTATATATATACTGATGCAATAGTGCATTTTTATTTTGTCCCCATTTAGAAGAAATAGGAAATCTGGGATGGTTTCTCAGTCAAACTCTAAGGTGTCAGAAAAAATGCCAATGCTTCAGGTTATTCAAGACTTCGATGGACATTAGGGAGATATCATCAATGCTCACTTTATTTTATACATAAGAAAATTAGGACATTAGAAAACACACAGAAACAGACATACCTTGGCAGCCTCGGCGCAGACCGTAGAACAAAGAGAAACCAGAACATCGGCACCAAAGACAACCCGATCTCCTAGTGGCCCAATTGGCAAGTAGCTGCGGCGACATCCAGAACAGAGATGTGGACCTCCAGTTTGATGGAGCACATCTAGTAGGTGGCGCCGTAGCTAGACCGGCAAGGAGTAGGATAGAGATCGTGAGGAAACAGAAGTGACACCTGTAGATCAGAAAATCTTTAGTTGTTCCCTGAACTGTTCTGTTAGATTGGTTGACACGCAGCCATTCATTGTACCTCTCGCTCAACGACAATGAAGTTAAGCTCGAACAAATTTTGGCAGGTCATCACTTGATTTCTGTAGTTCCAGATTCGGGCAACATGGACAATGATCTTCCATTGGAACACACGAGGCGACAAATCTTTTGACCAAGGATGCCTGCATAGCTACTATGTTAATTTGCCCGTAAGAGATTATTTTCAGTACTGGTAGATATGAACATCAGTAGGAATCAGTTCCAAGAACGTAGAAATCAAATGTAAATTTATCAATTGGAGTGGATGCTGAGAAGATGAACAATCTAAGCCAACAAATTGATCCAAACAAAGACATGAAGACCTACCCTGCAGTCCACACGTAGCAGCAGGAGGACCAGCACGGACAGCAGCAGGGCAAAGTGTAATATACTGCAGTCCATGACAATAGCGCAGTCGGAGGAGCTAACGTAGAAGGAGGCTAACCTCGCCAGATGGCGGAAGCATTGCGTGTACTCATACGACAATAACCTGCTTAAAACATAAGGTAATTAGGTGGCTGGCACATGGGGTTGTTAAAAAAAGTGAATTCATACACTTTTTTTCTATGCAAACTCTACCTAGACAATTCAGGCTCATTTATTTGCACCAAATTGGAAATAGCACAGCTTAGTACGTCCATCCGTTCAATACAAAGAAAATAACTACAAAGAAGCATGAGAGTTTGAGAAAATCGTTAATTATAGGAACATAAGATAACGTTATTAAATCTGAAAATTTAACTCGCAAAAAAAAGCGTACAGCCATGCTACAGTACTTAACATATAGAGATAGGGTTTTTTTTTTTTTTGCCTCCAACAGTGCAACTCAAAGTAAAGGAATCAAGAATGTATAAGTGCAAACCCTGTTTTCTCCATCTGCATATAGAGGTATGAATACAATGGCAACTGGAAAAGGTGACAAAGAACGCACAGTCTTCGTGCCAACAACATATTTCGTTTACAACACTCAAGCTCCGATGTTCTTATAGCTAACAAAATAAGCAGGTATACTACAATCTTTCAAAACAACATTATTGTTACCGACCAATGCAGAAACTTTCAGAACAAACAGACATACCCAAAATTTTCAATGACCACTACTGCATTCCCTTGATAATTTCTAGGAATGGCTCAGCCACTACTTGACAACCAGCTTAAAGGTCAAAGCAGCAGAAAATCACAAAATACTCCATATATAGTCGTTGTTGGTGCAGTAAAAGAGGAGCAATAGCATACCTGGAAGTAATGAAGTAATCGTATCATTTTTTTTTTTGGTATCATTTTTTTTGGACATTGGAACACACATCTTTGTCCCCTGCTCTGCAATCATACCACCTTGTGTATGCATTAGCAACCAGCTTTAACTAAGAAGAATAGCACACAAATATAATAGGCATGGTAGTAGATACACAGAAGTGAATGGATAAACATATACTGCAACATAGGTTCTTAGTATTGATTATAATTAACTGTGGAACTTACCAAAATGACCCAAGAAAAACAGTACGCACTCTAAATTTTGAGGATAATCCATGGGATTTAGTACCTCTGTAGAAATTAAATTAAGTACCATACCGGATACTAAGCATCTATGTACAGTCAACCCGAAGCAAAAAAAAAAAAAAAAAACAGAGAGCACCAACACCTATATTAGAGGAGCTACACACAACCTGAAGCGGAAATAGCAGAGCACAAAGGACACCTCCATCAGGCCAAGACACAATGTAGTCAGAAGTATTTATGATACGGGAACATTCCGGCAAGTATTTATACTGTTGGAATAAAATTAAAAACTCTCAGTTATCACATAAGTGTCTATTCTATCATAATTATTACCTTGGTTAGACTCTAAGAAAACTCACATTGGCACAAAATCTTGGAACATATTCAGAGAGTAGTTCATGGTGCATGGCCATTGTCAGTTTGAGCCATCTCCAACTTGAACTCTTCATTCACAAACACCATGTAAGAAACATCGGTACCATGAAAAGAACATCTTAAATGGACGCTCTTATACACATTCAGTCAACATGGCTGTCTCACAGCCTCTGGAAAAACTGGGGCATAAATAAACTGACAGCAAAGTACTGTGGAAACATGGAGAAGACATATCGAAGGCACTGCTTTTGAGTATCTATATCAAGGAAAAAAATAGCGCGCTATAACAAAATAGCGTGGGTCTAAAAATACGCTATTAGCATGCTATAGCGTGCTATTAACGCGAATAGCGCGCTATAGTGCCGAAATAGCGTAGCATCGGCTCTCCGGATATGCTATAGCGTGCTATTAGCGTTGGAATAGCGCGCTATTTTTTTCCATGATCTATATATCATTGATAGCAAAGCATACTTAGATGTCCCAATACTTCTATAATCAGAGCAAAAGCTTGATTCCTAGACCTTTTCTTCACTTTGAAAGGTAAGGTACAGTCCTCAAAACCAAGCCATGTCTCAGTCCATATTGCTTAACTGAACAATCAATTTCACAAACCTAGAATCCAGTTGTCCGTCCACCCATCCCTTCCATAGTTCCATTCCTAGGGGACTAAGTTCCTCTCACGACATGCTCTTTTCAATTTCAATACAACGCGCTTCAGATTTTTGGACAGAGATCCAGTACCTTGCTATAGACGAGTCACGCCGTGCCTTGCCCACCAACATCCACCGTTCAAACAAATCCAATGGCCAGCAGCGATCAAGTCCAAATCAACACGCACTGGAGCAGACAACACATGGAAAAAATCGCGGGACTTCGTGTGGTCAGCTTGGCCGCTCCTGCCAGCGCCGGCCGTCGTGCCCCTGGTCAACGAGCTTGGCCGTGTGTTGGTACGATGTCTGTATTGCCAGTTCAGATAAGGGCATCTCCAATGGGGCGACGCAAACGGACACTAAACGACCGTTTGCGTCCGCGGACCGAAAATGCGTGTGGACCTGCTCCAGCGGTGCGACGCAAAGTGACCGAGTCGTCCTTGGCGACGCAAACGCGACCCAAATATGCAGCAGGTTTGCGTCTCCGCGGACGCTGCGCAGACGCGTCGATCGTCTTCCTTTTCTTACCCGGTCCCACATGTCAGTGACAGCGAAATCGACCGCTTCGATTTGCTTCCTTTTCCCCTTCTTTGCTGCCCTAGTGCGACGCCACCACCCAACCCCACCCCCGCCACACCGCCGCAGTACACGCCATCTGCTCGGTCCTCACGGCGTGACTCGTCTATAGCAAGGTACTGGATCTCTGTCCGCGGCTGAGAGGCCCGGTATCACAGCTGAGGTAAAAGGAGGCTGGAGCACCACCGGCCACTCGAGTCCGGCCGCTCCGGCCACCACCGCGCACACGTCCTCTCCTCCACCTGAGAGAGAGGACTGAACACGGGAACAACCACGTCGCCTATACATGTCTGGAAAGAGAGGAGGACGCCAAGGCCCTCCGCCTCGCTGTCAGAGATGGAGAAAACGGCAGCAGTTCTAGGGGGAGATTATGGAGGGCGGTCATTGGAGGAAGAGAGAGAGCAGATGAGGAAGTGGTGGGAGAGGTGGGGCAAAGCGGTGGAACTCCTCGGCACATCCCACAGCTTAACTCTCCTTTGACCAAATCACAGATCCCATTGAATGGAAACCGGAAAACCGGGGATTAATTGCATACATGAGGAGAGAGCGACGTGAAGAGCCCACACGCAACCGAATAGAAACCGGGAATCGCCAGTTATTACGGCATTAGCGAGCAAAGAAAAAAGGAACGAACGTGGCCTCATCGATCTACAGTAGAAATACATGACGCGTCAATTTCTGTTCCACGCTGGGCGACCCCACCCATTGGTCCTGGTTCGTTTGGACCCTTTAGTCCCGGTTCGTAATACCAACCGGGACTAAAGGGTGGCCTCTGGGGTAAAAGCCTTTAGTCCCGGTTCGTATTACCAACCGGGACTAAAGGGTTTTCGGGTTTTTTTACCTCCACCACCACCACCCCCCCGGATCGTCTTTTTCAACATTGTAAAATAGAAAAAAAAATGATAGAAAATTTAAAAAATAAAATGTTTTCAGATTCTTCTATGTTATGCAACCTACTATTAGGGAAAATTAACTAATTTGAATTTTCACTTTTTTTTGCAAAAAAGATTTGAAAAATGGTAAAACCGCATTAACTTTTGCATACGCCGTCGAAAAAAAACGTGTAATATATCAAAATCATCGTGGGAAAAAGTTACATCCGAATTCACCTGAGTTTACCCGCTTAGCCAATTTTTAGATTCTCAAAATTCCAAATGAAACTATGAAAGCAGGAAGATTTTAGTTTTTGCCAGAAATTCAGGATTTTATATTTTTAAGAATTTTAAATTAATAATTTCATCATGCATAAAGATTACTATTACTTAACCATAAAGTTAGCCAATTTTTTAGATTTTCAAATTTTCAAAGTTTGGCAAAAAAATTATAAAAAAAATTAATATTAAAGAACAATTATAATACAAATTAAAAAAAATAATACTTATAAAAAATAAAATTATAATACAATTATCACAACATGTTATTACGTCATTAGTTTTGTTTATTAAAATAATTATTTGGAATTCGAACAATAAATAAGTGTGACATCGACCAACATGTTAATAGGATTGATATGATACTAGTATCACAACATACGCGTGAAGCATTTGGAAGCGGGACGGGAAAAGAACTTGGAAGTTAAGCGTGCTAGTGCTAGAGTAGTGGGAGGATGGGTGACCAAGCGGGAAGTTGGACCAAGGGTAAGTAATTTGACTAGAGATTAAGCGTAGTTAGAGATTAAGTGTAGTTAGAGACTAAACTAGTTAAATAACTGAAATACTAGAAATTCTGGAAAAAATAGGAAAAAAAAGGAGCGAAAAATAATTAGGCATAACAAAATGGTTTAAAAAACAAACTGGGACTAAAGGTCATTTTAGTCCCGGTTGGTGTTACAAACCGGGACTAAAGGTCATTTTCTCGACGCGCGCTAGCAGCCCACGTGGCGGGACCTTTAGTCCCGGTTTGTTTTACAACCGGGACTAAAGGGGAGGGCCTTTAGTCCCGAATGATTGGTCCCGGTTCCAAAACCGGAACTAAAGGCCCTTACCAACCGGGATTGTAGGCCATTTTTCTACTAGTGTCGACTCTTGCGTACACATGCATCAGTTTAGCTAGCTCTCTATAAAGAAATAAACAAACTATCTAATTATCTATTGCATACAAAAAACAACATATAGAATTTTAATAGAGTCGCCACGTCTACGTCCGTCATTATATGGCTTGAAGCAATCACCACGGGCATGGTTCAATCGATTATGACAACCAATGTTGAACAGGGACTATCATCAAAGCAATGGGAACCACACACTATTCTACCAACATGCCAATGCCAATGTGTCAACATTTATAGTGTATGTTGATGACATTGTGATGGCTTGTAGGAGATTACATATCTGAATCAATTCTTTGCACATGAATTTGACGTGAAACACTAGGGCTACTTAACGTATTTTATTAATATAGAAGTTTCACAGCGATCAGAGGCCATATTTTTATGAGAAAGAAAATATGTCCTAGATTTCCTTAAGGAAACTGGTATGCACGGTTCACGACCAGCACCTACACTGATTGAGCAAAATCATCGGTTAAGTTGTGATATTGAGGCTTCGGTTGATAGGGAATGCTACCAAAGGCTAGTAGGAAGGCTAATTTATCTTCCACATATACGTCCAGATATAGCTTATGTTGTTAGCGCCATGAGTCAATTTATGCAAAAATAGCACATATGGAGGTTGTGAATAGAATTATCCGGTACTTGAAAGAAACTTCTAGAAAAGATCTCCTATATACAAAACAAGGAGAGTTGCGGGTTGAATGTCATATTGATGCCGGCTGGGCAAGTTTACTCCAAGACCTTATATCAACATCTGGGTATTGCACGTTTATTAGAGGAAATCTTGTCTCATGATATAGTAAGATGCAGAGCGTGGTAGCTTGATCAACCGTGGAAGCCAAATTAAAATGCATGGCCCAAGGTATTTGTGAACTATTATGGCTAGAGATTCTTCTAACAGAGTTGGAGTTGTATAACTACTATATTAAACCTTAACAACTTCCTTTTTTCACATAATTTTGGGCATCATTAAGAATTAACAAGGTTGTTTTTTTGGGTGCACTTTTGGTGCTTTGTAAAAATTTGCCTCTTCATCTTTCTTCATACTACTTTTTTTTTCTCTTCATACTACTTGGGGGCTGGGGCTGTGGGCTGGCAGGGCTTCTTTTGCTGCTTTGGTGTTTGGCGTGGCTGTAGCGTTGCCATGGCAACCAAAGCGGTGCTCAAGTTCCCAAACTGAATAACCCAAACCTCCACGGCTCCACCGCACATACAGAGTCCAGACCAAACAGCCAACCCCCCTCCCCCCCTGGCCACGCCCATCGCCCTCCCCGCCGCACGGCTCCACGGTGCCGCAGTTCCGGTTCCTCCCCGCGACCACGATGCTCTGGCCTCCAGATGGTGTGGTGGTCTGCTGCTGCTGCTCCCTTCTAGGTTGGCCGTGGCCTCCCGCATCTCAGTGCGGTGGCAAGCTGGGCTTGCCCCTTCTCCTTCGTCTACCTCGAGTACGGCACATACCGCCGGCGTTGCCGTTTTAGGAGATCGCCGCCACTCACACGATGTATTTGGATATCGTCGCCACGCCACCTCTTGATGAGGATACGTCTTCCTCTGCCCGCGCGATGCGTGTGCCGCGGCCGGGTCCCCGCCCCACAGAATCTTGCTGTGCGCAGCGGTGGCAAGCGGGATTATGGCGCCGACGCGCGTCGTTGCAGCATCCGACGGCGCTTGGCGGAAGACTCCTCTCTGTCCTTGAAGACGGCAGAGGAGTATTGCTACAGCAGCCAGCGCACGGCCGTGAAGTCGTACTTGTGCCTTAGGTCCACGCCCGGATTCCATCCCCGACGAGTTCTCTACGCCTCCTTCCCCTTTTAGATCTTTCTTCTGTATTTTGATTTGCACTGATTTTCTTTGGTTGATTTGCTTTCTCTTCTTCTTGCAGATGGAATGCGTTTGTGCTGCTCCGCGTGTGGCCGGCGTGGTAGGCAGCCGGGACGTCCCGGCAGAGGCCGGAGTCCGTGCTGGTGCGCCGGGTTCTCTCTCTGGTATGCAGGTGGGCGTCGCCACTATTTCTATGCGTTCCGCATCTCCGTTTTTTGGTAGGCCTTCTTTCTCATGTCTTCATTGGTAGTAGCTGCTGGACAAGGGCATGACACGGGTGAGCGTGCACGCGAATGAGTACAACATCTGGAAGATGGGCGTGATCACAGTTTACGTCTCATTTTTTGATAAATCGGTGCCATGGGGGTGATTCTGAGCTAATTTGCTGTTATAGTGGTCATATTCTCTCGCTTAGTTTCGAAGCACAAACTTAACCAAACAGTAAGTTTTAATTTTCATTATGTTTCTTCTCTCGCTTAGTATTTGTAAACACCCGTAGCCTGATGCCATTGTATAGTTAGAGAGCATTGTGTTGTCCCACTATTTTCCGCTTTGGCACTGTCTGAATGTCAAAGACACTAGATATCCCACAAGGAGCACACTGATGGACAATCAGCATATTGTAATGTGGAATTGCATAATATTTAATACCTCAGAGTAATTTAATTTAGATGCCTTAAACATACCACCATTGTAGGATAATGTTTAAGTGGACAGAAATGGCAATTGAACTGAAAGTCTAAGAACATGCCTGTTTTGATAGTTTCTCTGTAAACTGTCGATTGGTGTGAGTTTAGTGGCATTATTTCCGCATATGTGTTAAGGCAACTATCTATCACCTACAATGCACTGAAACAATCTTCTGATTTGTTTGTATGCAGCTGAAGAAAATGTGCAAGGTGCGTACATAGTGTGGTAATGAAGTAGAACTTTACCACACTTTTTCTTATTTGTCTCGAACAAATGTATTACCATCAATGCTTCGCCCATTCTTCGTATGTTTGCTAAAAGATTCAATTTATTTTTACTAACCTCCAGGTGATCTTTTTTGTAGTGAATTGAACCTTATGAAAAGAAAAACCTATCTACATGACTCCCATTTCGTAGACTACTATCTTCCCAATTCAAATGAACCACTGGCATCTCATAAATGTTGATGCTATTTTTTTACTCCACAGACATTAGAGATCTTACCGATCAAAACAATAGTGCTCTCATCAATATTATGCTTGCATGTTTTGAGTCAACCTTAAGAATAATCACTCACATGAGTTTTTGGTACTGCTTAGCTGGTGGTAATTACTATCTCCCCTTTCCGGTGCTCCTGTAGAAAAACGTCTTTACTGGAGGACTTTTAAGCGGTGCAAACATTGCTAGGGTACGTATCTTTATTTTCATCACATGCTGGCCTGCTGCGCCGCTTGCCGTGCGGGATGGACCGCTGTTGCTCGCCATGTCGCCTTCTTCGATTATGGTTGGTGGCTGTGCTTCTGTTCATCGTCCTGCTCCTCCTCCTTTTTCTGGTGATCCGTCGCTGCCGCACCTCTGGTCAGGTCTTGGAAGATTGGATCGAGCTTTGCGGCCGGCGGCCTTCCTTAGTTGCCTGGTGAAGAATCATCTCCCCCTCATCAAGATTTAATTTATCTCTGTTCGTCGTCCATCCATGCAATCCTGAGCTTGATAACCATACTCTTTATGTTCAGGCAATGAGCTAGAATAGCTCGCGGTCTTCGGTAAGCAGCCTACATCGAGCATCGACGACTTGCAGTTTTGGCATTTTTTTGGTTCCTTAATTCCCAGATGAAGATTCCCACCCCTTCATCAAGATTCAGTTTATTTGTATTTGTTTCGTCCATTCGTACTAAGGTAGGCTATGTTTGGTGTTCCTACTATTCAGTGAATTTCGTCTGTGGTCAGAGTGCGTGGTACGTTCCTCAACACAGGATTTTGTTGTTTTTTCCGTCATCGGAAAGTTTTTGATTGTTTGCTGCTGCCGGTTGTTCTTTCTGTTGGGTTCCTGAGTTTTTTGCCTGCTGTGTTGGGTTCTGTTCTTGTGTTCGTGTGTTTTGCCCAAGGTGGATGCTTGGAGGCAAGATATATGGCTGGAAAAGTGACCACTTGTTCTGCCTACGTAGGTCTTACTGTGAGTGGAGATCCTCTTAGTTGCTCTGGGCTGGCTATTGGTTGCTACCGGCGGTTCACCTCCTCCGCATCTGTGCTGGCGATCTTCAAGATGTTATTGTTGTGCGGATTGGGCAGTCCGGTGGTGCGCGTGGAAGGTGTGGTAGGGAGGGGTTGTGCTCGGCATGCCGTTGCTCCTGTAGCATCTATGATCGGTAGCCATTTGTGGTCGCGGGATTTTGCTGCTGGTAGTGTGATTGGTTCTGCGGACTACTCAGATGTTCCTTCTGTTGGTGGTAGATTGCATATGTTCGGTTTGTGAGCTGACTAAATATTTACGTTCAGAATTTTTTACAGTATGAACACATCTGTGTGTATGCTCTTATGCCAATTCCTATCTTCACTGAATTGTAGTACTAAGAGTGGAGAAGCTACATCATCCAGTGCGTATCAGCCTGCCAATGGCTTCCCCGAATTAATGGTTTCCTCTACACATAGCAACACTTTCAGTGGTACAATCCTATATTCCTATTACAGTTTGTAGTTTGAGGATATAAACTGAGCAAGTAATCCTTTAGTTCAGCCTTGCTTCAGTGAATAAGTTTCATATTACAGTTATGAATCCTTGCGTTCCAGCTGGTCAGAGCATATAAAGGTATGGAGGTGTACATCGACATTACTATGTAAACTCAGTTCCTCCATTAGCAGAATCAATTACTTTCTTAAGAGATAATAGGCAATATTATTTACGATTTCTCAACCTGATGAGCTACTTTAAGGTGTTTCATACAAAATGATACATACCCTGTCAAATCTTCCGAGAAATTCTAACTTAGCTATAATTTAGTTCGACCTTCATATTTTATCTACGATATATTTATTTACAAAAATGTGGTCTAATGATTTTTCCCCTAATTATCTCTATGATTTGCACTTTAAGAAGCCAGAGGAAAGTCAGGAACAGTTCAAGGCCTGTTGGTATTCAGCAGTTCAGTGCATGGCCTGTTTGAATCACAGGATTGAACAGAGAGTGGTTGATTGAAATACTTAGAATATTCTGATGGGAGTTGTTCGATTTATCACTTATTTTCCCACAGGATTTATCACACATTTTATTAAATGAATTCCATTTACTCATAACCTATTTGAAAGAATATATTTTGCTTTAGTAGTGATGTCATAGGTTTGTATGTACTATTTGAAGCAACAATTCTCATTGGCCTATACATAATAAGAACTAATGATCTTAAATCAAATACAGGAACAAGGCCATCCTCCCAACACAAATTTCAGGTTTGTGCAAATGGTAGCTGGAGAGGTTCAGTGCTGAAACTACCTATAGATGCTACTATGTTACACGTACTGCTGCACTTCAAGCCACGGCAGCTCAGATCACAGTACGCCTATGTTATGTGCACTTTTCACTAGAAAATACTTCCACGTTATACTATAACCACTGATTTCTTCTCTACTTCGTGTTGCACTGAATGAATATTATATTGAAGACAATTCTTCGTCTCTTCTGTCTTTATATCATCTCTACTGTTGTAATCAGTTTGTTCAGTAATAACTAATAAGACAGTATTTATGCAGTTGATTCTTACTCTGCCTTTCTAATTTATGTTTATAGCATGCACAGAACAGAATTCAATTACAATTCAGTGTCAAACTCAGTGAACTTCTCAGCAGAGTTAAAATTCTCATTTACTACGCGAACTTGTAGTAAATACTGGGAAAAAAGAGCTACATACAACATACCAGGCACCGAGACATCTACTTCACCAGCATGAATGGTTGCTCCCGTCCTCCCCCTCAATCCGCCCTCCATGGCTCTGTATCCACCACCGCCTACCACTGCTGACTAATTGCTCTGTATCCAGGATCTCATCGTAGGTCGATGATGCCCATGTGTGGGATCTCGGCCGGCCGCGAGACTCCATCCCTGCAGGAGTCAAGGAACGAGAACTCTTCCTTCCTTTCATGGCTTACCTTTTTTCATTCATTTTTCTGGGTCTGGTTGAAGGAGTCATCTCCTCTCACTAGCATTTTTTGTCTTCTCTGGTTGGTTTGGTCGCTGGTGGTGAAGCCACTCACAGTTCCAAAAAATACTAGATCGAGAGTAGTATTACAGAAATGGTGAAAGGAACGGTTAGAATGGAGGGCCCAATATTACGGAGCTAGCACATCTACCCAAACCACCATATATATATTTCAGTGCTATCATCTACTGTTAGTCTTTCGTAGAACAGACTACTGTTAGTACAGCAGCTATACAGAGCAATTCCTCTCAAAGAAAAAAAGCTATACAGAACAGTCTTATCAATTATGCAGTCTACAAGAAACACACACCAGCACAACCTACCAATCCCTTTCGTATAAAAGAACCCGTCTTCTCCGCTTCTCAATATCGCCGTGCAATGCATATGTGTTTGCAAGTTAAGATATGTATCTGCTTTCACCGTATCTAAGTTGCATGTCAGAGTTTTATGGGTAGACGGACGTGGCATCACCAATTAGAAAATCTCAATAACTATTTTGGATGAGAGACATCACTAATTTTATTCTGCCTATTAGTAAAAAAATAAGTTCAATCTCAATATACAATTCAATCTGAACACAAAAACATGCCTCTCGCCAGAATAAATGGAAGAAGCACACGATTAGCAAAGATGCCTACCGTAAACTAAAATGCAACACCAGTTATTGGCTCTGATGCCCACTTATTTACTTGATCTTCATGATCAATTTTTTATGCACCTAATTTCAGTGTATGTTGTATCCAATTTAGTTGCCAACCATCTTTAAACAAGAAAACATTAATTACTTCCATCAATTTAAGTATGGTTTTAAAAATATTGCAATCATCATATCAGTTCGGTGCGGCGTGCCGCCGCACCCATCCATTGCTAGTAAATATAAGCCCCTGATGATTTGTTGTGATAATAAAACTGCTATCAACATTGCTAATAACCCTATTCAATATTCAACATGGTAGAAGAAAACATGTTGAAGTTGATAGAAACACCATCAAAGAAAATCTTGATAGAGGAGTGATGGAGCTTGACAACACCAGCAAAAGGGTTTTGATACGTTGGAACTCCAAGTGCAGAGTGTGTACTCTGGAAAGCAATTTTTCCCACAAGGGTGACTCCGTTATATAGAACTCTCGGGGAACTGCGCAAAGAGGTATCTCTCCCTCTCTTCTTCTAGCAATCATGCAAAGTAAAATAAAGCCTTGTATCCCCAACTCCACTGTGTGGTTGTCAAGCACAAGGTTTCGTGTAAGTAAATAAAACATAAGTAGTAATAAAATAAGTAAAACTAGACAAAATAAATAAACTAAGTAACAACAGTAAAAAGGTTAATTGTTTTTGGGGTTTTGGATGCAAATAGGATAAGTAAATATTTTTGTATTTTAGGAATAAAATAAAGCAGAAAAAAAGTAAGATAAAAGCAATATAAAGGTGTTTCTTATGATAAAAAGTGGACCGGGTTCATGGGTTCACTTGACTATTCTCTCTTTTAAGTTGTAGTGGACAATAGCAATTCATCCATGAGATATGAAGGGCAAAATAATAACATGTGAATGATACGCATTCATATGGGCATCACGTTCTAACATAGAGATGATGCAACACATCTCTCTTATACTCCACAAGAAAGGGAAAACTCCATGTAATTTTGTATATCAGAGTATAGCTATAAGTACTTTGACATGATGTTTGAATATCAAATATGCTACCTTGAACAAACAATATTATCACTTTTTCACGTGACGAACATAGCATATGCATTCACTTTATCCCTAGTGAGGTAGGAAAAGAAAAGGAAAAACCATGAAAGATCATGAATTTGTTGTCACTATTCAATCAATAAAACCATGCTACTCCATCTAATACACACATCACCCCACACACGCTCTTGCATAATATTTCGATCGGAACCAATACTTAAGAATGGGGCACATAATATGCATCTATCAATACATCTTGCACATAATATGATCAGATCTCATAGCACAATATCATGGAATAAGGATCCACCACATAGGTATTACAAATATGGCCATAATCATGTTGGGTAGCTCATATATAATGGCACTAAGAAGTATGAAGAACATGAGAGAAATAGATTAAGCTACTGCCACAAACCCGTAGCCCAGAGGTGGACTACTACCCCTTGATCATAGTGATGATGATGATGAAGACGTTGGAGATGGTGGAGATCCCTCCGGCGGCGGCTCCGGTGGAGTTTCCCCCTCCAATCTTCGCTGCTGCAGCCTCTGTTTTCGTGTTTCTGTCTTATGCGGCGCTCTGCTCCCGAGAACTCTACAGGGTCATATATATTGTGATTTTTAGGTCAAAATACGTCGGTGGGCGAAAAGATCACGCGATTTGGACGATCGAAGACCGAAGACCGAAAGAGGGCAGGTGGCGCCCCCAGACTTCCAGGTGTGCTTCCATGTCCCAGGGTGCTTCTCCCGATGAAAAAATGGCGCTACAAAAATCCCAGCTCAATTTGACTCTGTATAGGTCTTTGAAAGTGAAAAATACACAAAACAGGGAATTCCTGTTCTGCAGAGTTATAAACCAAATAAAGGGGATCATTGGTAAATCCTCATACATCAATGTAAAACATGGTATTATCATCATATATCTTGCAATTATGTGGGAATTCAATATGAGAAAGGACAAAGTTCATGTATGTATTTTACATGCATCAAGGAGTGATATGTTTACCATATGTTACATCAGCTTGTCAACTGTAGATGTGCTTACAAAAGGTTTACCTGAAAACTTAATATCTACATTTTGTAGCAAGATGGGTCTACATGATTTATTCCACCCCGCCCCGGGTGTGTGTGGGGGGGGGGAGTAAGTTGTAGTTTTGGTGTACTTTAGGGTCTTATGTGTAAAAGTGCGAGAAGAATCAAGAGATAGAAAGAAGCTCTAGAACTCCTCCTTATCCCCTTTAGGAATTGTATCTGAAGAAGTCGGCAGTGAAGAAGCCTAAGAGAATCTACGGCGTGTCCGCGCCCACCTTGGCCCTCAGCGCTGGCCCCGGCGGCGATAACGTGACGGGACCTCGGCCAGCCGGGCAGAGGAAGGCGAGTACCCCGGCGGCCCCTAGTTGCCGGGCGGCGTGCCACCGGGAGCCGGTGACCTACTCTGTCCTGGATGTGCATGCTGGATACTTGGCATCATCTATCTGAAAGATCTTTCACTGACCAAGGAGGATCGATGGCGTCTCGTTGCGAGCTACTACACCCATTACAGGCCATTTCGACCACGTGTTTGACATGTGCCCCGCTTCTGTGGAGTCCCCTTAAGTATACAAGGAGGAGCCGATGTAAGATAGAAGGTTAGGCTTGGAGGAAGGAGGAGGAAAATGTTGTATCGAAGGCGAATGGAGGGGGGTCTCAGCTCCTTGTGTACATTGTTCGAGCTTAAGAAGATCAGACATGCAAGACGTAGGGGTTTCCCATCTTGCGTCCTGAATCTGGGTAAAGATCCCGTGTTTATATGTTGTACTTGATCCAGGTCGTAGCGCCTAGCGCTCATCTACCGAACAAAAAAGGGGTGTCAACTTCCCGTGTCCTTTGCATGAAACACTCTACCAGCACATCACTCGACAGGCTGCAAAATGTTGGTGTTCTGAATATGTACAGTGCACTGGCGGAGCTTTGTTGGGGCCAAACCGGGCCGTGGCCCGCCCAGCTTTTTTGCAAAAAATTCAACTCCTATACATCTAAGGCCCATCATAGCCCGTGAGCACACAACAGCCCGCCCTTCCGCCGGGAGCTGCTTTACACCGATCTGGTCGGTACCGATCGACGAGCCGCACACTCCCTGGCCTTTGTTGGGCCCGGCCCACGATTCCTACCGGCTGAGACTGCTTCGCTGTTCAGTAACGAGCCGAGTTCGAAGCGACGAACCGCACACCCGCCGGTCGTTGTTGGGCCCGGCCCATGATCGCGGTTTCAGATCTGAACAACTTTTTTATTTTTTTAGATTTGAACAATTTTTAAATTCAAATTTCTGAATTTGAACAAATTTTATATTTGAACAATTTTCGAATCTGAACGATTTTCATATTAGAACAATTTTCATATTTGAACGGTTTTCAAATTTGAACGGTTTTCAAATTTGAATGGTTTTCAGATTTAAACGGTTTTCAAATTTGAATATTTTTGAATTTAAACATTTTCTCAATTTGAACAATTTTTAAAAATTAAAATTTTCGAATCTGAAAAAATATAAACAAAACCGAAAACAGAAAAAAGAAAAGAAAACAGAAAAAAGAAACCAGAAAAGAAAAAAGAAAAAAGGAAAAACGAACTGCTAAACAGCCACAAATGGACCTGGCCCATACCCGACCAGGGGCGTGCGGTGGCCGGTAGCCACCGACCTGATCGGTGTATAGGTTTTGCGCTCCCGCCCACCCACGGTCCACGGAGATGTTCCTGCGCTCGACTATCTCTGTCTGCATTCCCCTCTAGAAAGAACTCGACACAGGCAGCGGCCATTGGGATGGTGGCACCCAGCTAGGTCTAGGTGTTTAGACAAGAAAATAAGGGGATTTGGGGGGCAATCGGAGGAGGGCAGAGGAGGCAGCAGCGCCGCGCGCAGCTAGCGTGTCCAGGGCACCACTACTGCAACCTGTAGGTGCGGCCGCATCGGACGCCGGCACCGGCCGGAGGTTCAGCAGCCGGCAAGCGACGGAATCAGGCCCTACTTCTTTCCAATTTTCTGTCCAGATACATTCCTTCTTTCTTTCCCTAATTTTTTTTTTGGTAAGGAGTAGCAATTTCATAGCATGGGATGGCGGAATGATTACTGGTTTTCTTCAAATTGCAGCAGCCATGAGAAAAACCACTTAGAGAAGAATTGACTTTGTCTTGGAAATAAAAAAAATGAAATCAGTGTAGTTAAAGAAAAAGAGAAGAACGATACTTCAGCACTACATTTGCTCGTTACTCTTCCAGATTCTACAAGCGCTGAACATATATTTCCTAGTATGAAGATTATTAAAATAAACCCAATCTTGCTAATAACCCGTTAGTTCACAGAGAGTGTGATATTTTAGAGGAATCAACTATGATGATGCCATTTCAGATTTCAAAAGCATCAAGGATTGGGCAGCTGACCTGTAGTATGTATCTCCATACTTAAAGCCATCTAATATCTAGCTTATTTTGGTATACCTTCTGATTTGATGTAACCAATGGGAACAAAGAAATTTGATCAATAACTAGTGAAGCGTTGTGTTTCGCAACAAAAATTCCGTGCTTATTTTAGCTTGGCCCGCCCATGATTTCTTTTCAAGCTCCGCCACTGGTACAGTGGTCCATCCGCGTTGGTGAATCTCCACGACCTCTGCAACTGTCCAGTCCATAGGAATCTCCACGACCGTTTGACTGCCTTTTGCCCGCGCGCAGATGCATGAGCTGACGATTACACTATCCATAGGAACCTATAGAAACTTGCAAAGTGTATAATTCCATCTAAACTGAGGAGGCTCTCCCTTATTCTACTCAATTGCAATCAATGGTGGACAAGTGCACAAAGTGTTTGTTAAGTTTTTATCTCATGTTCCCTTCAACACGTACACGGTTACAGATTACCATGCTTTACGTGGCAGTAACTTCAATGCCATATAACCGCCGGCCATGCCACTGATTTCCATCGCCGTGATCTTCAAACTAAAGCCAGCACAAGAAAAGCTAGCCACCTCCCTACCTTTGGCATGCCTCAAGTCAAATCAATCCATCAATAAACTACACAAACATGGCTTCAACCAGCGAGTTTGACTTGGGAAAAGCAAAACTTAGTTACCAAGCACACCAGCAAGACGCGAAGACCCTCCCTTCTTGCTCTATCTATATAAGTCATTGTGCTGTGATGCCCTAGCTACACAAACAACCATGGAGGCCAACACCACCACCTCACTGTCAGCTCTCCTCTCCAGCAGTGACAAGCTAGGGCAGTCTATAAGAGTGTACTCCCCGGCGACCGGAAAGGTGCCCTTCGAGTGGGAAGATGAGCCAGGTAAGGCCAAGAGCCCGCCGAGGGTCGAAACCCTCCCACCTCTCTGCCCATCGCCAGCAATGGAGAGTGCCCGACTGACCGGTCGACGGGGGAAGCGTTATGCAGATCAAAGATCAGAACCAGATGGCTTTGGAGGAGGGTGCCTGCCTTTGAGGTTCCAGCTGGGGAGAAGCATGAGGAGCTTCTTTAGAGGAGAATGATGAATAAATTAATGAGTTCTATGGCCTTTTTTCCTTTCTCTGTACATTTATAAAGAATCTATGATAGTTCTATTTTCTCATTTCGATCACTTAGTGTCCAAACTTCGCACATAGCACATAGAAACAAGTTATGAAACGATTTTCCTGTTGCCACAAGAATACATCAGGTTTGCCTTTTGCGATACAGCCTACCAGCAGCACCATCACAGCGTCAAATGATCAAGAATATATAGTTAATTAAAAACACATAACAAGGACATATTAAGAAACTAGAGATGGTCAATTATTGAATCACCGAGCTAATATATGCCTGAGAAGCGTGTCAAGGTAACAAGCTGCGGTGTTATACAGCAAACTACCCAACATGAAGACAAAAGAAATTTCCGGAATGCCAACTGACCACGTCCATGGCAGCTGGCCAAATGCATTCCAAACAAGATGCATACTGGTTCCCCTTGCTCTCGACGACTCTAGTTATCTCGTGTTTTCTTGTCCGACAAATCTTTCATATCAACATCCTTTTGTCTACTAAAATAACTACGCCGTAAAAAAAGGTGGAAACAGATTATTAGCTCATGACTTTGGCGACGACTCCGGCACCGACGGTTCTCCCTCCTTCCCTCAGGGCGAATCTTTGCCCTGCAAAGCACATACAGTAAGATTAAGTTTTCCTACAACAGTTTGATGCCAAAAGTTCAAAGTAGTATGAATTGTAAAAGCATACCTGGTTCAAGTGGAATAGGCGATATCAACTCAAAAATTGCAGTTACGTTGTCACCAGGCAAAACCATCTTCACGGGCTCAGGCAACTCAATTTTTCCAGTGATATCAGCAGTTCTGAAGTAGAACTGTGGGCTGTAGTTTGACATGAAGGCAGTGTGGCGACCACCTTCATCCTTTGTCAGGACGTAAATTTCTGCCTCAAACTTCTTGTAAGTCTTCAAGCAACCAGGTTTGCAAACGACCTGAAATGGTACAAAAAGGAAGCGAGTGATAATCAATAAAACAAGCAGCAAGTCATGTGTACACACAGGTATGGATCAACATAAATAGATTACAAGTCATGTGTACTACAAATATTCTCTGGCGATAATAGTGACAATTTCCTGGTACATCCATTTTGCCAAAAAGATAGGTATAAGTAATTTTTTCTCCAACTTAGAATCACGCATACTGACCTGGCCACGTTGTACATCACCACGCTTAAGACCACGGAGAAGAAGACCAACATTGTCACCGGCCTGCGGACAAGGAGTTGTAAGCACAAAATACAGCATCAGTCAAGAAAATTGCATGGTGTCCTTGACAGAATTGTTACCTCTCCATGATCCAACATCTTTTTGAACATCTCAACACCAGTAACTGTAGTCTTCACAGGACCAGTCTGTGACCAATAATATGTTTCATCACGATACATCAAGGTAGAAAACATAACATGTAATAATCTTTAGATGACAATTAGGAAACTAATGCACCAGTTTGTGTCAAGTTTTGCATCTAGAACAGGTCAACTCATATGTGCATAGTAGATATGGCAGAACAAATATGTAAGGCCTACAATTCAAAGTCTCACATGAAACTTCACTAGGATTTACCATGATAATATGTTTTTAAAATTATGCACCAAATTCACAACAGTTGCACGATGCTATTCAAATCCATGCAAAAGAGCAAGAGACCTATTCTACTACTCCCTCCGATCCATATTACTTGCCATTAGTATGGATGTACCTAGAACTAAGATATGTCTAGATACATCTATATTAGTGGCAATTACTATGGATCGGAGGGAGTACCAATTCATGCAAAAACAAATCCTTAATAGTCCAGCAATCAATCAGAAATATTTAACAGGCATGAAAAGGACAAACAGTGTTCAAAATTACCTCTGTTAAACCTAAGATCTCAACGTCCTCACCAGTTTTAATCATCCCTTGTTCGATACGTCCAGTCACAACAGTACCACGGCCCTGCAAATCGAGAACAATTAATCCATGTTAGAATGAGCTGCCAATAATATCATTAGGTAAGATTAATGTGAGTTGGTCATAAATGTTTATTTGTGTAGTAGAAACTTACTCTTTATGGATAATAATATCCATGTTTTACCGAAAGTTAACACAGAAATAATGACTGCCAAGGGACAGTTTTTATGTTTGGAAAAGTACACAGAAATAATGACCAGGAAAACATTCAATGCACTGAACTGGATCGGTAGCATCTTAAAGTAAAAGACTTGTGATTCAGAATACAGTTCTAAATCGTCTGATTAAGTTAGAATGGCCCACTGAAGATACTACAAGTAAGAAAGTAAGCTGTTAAGCAAATAGAATACTCCCTCTGTTCCGGTTTATGAATCCAATGGTGGTCAATGTTTTTTCTTAAAATGCATATATATCATATTTTGACGAAATTGGTGGTCAATGTTTTTTCTTAAAATGCATGCAGGCCATACAAACCAGAATGGAGGGGACCTAAACAAAACAAATACATTATGTAAGCCAAATTAAAATAGTCTGACAATGTGCAGATGTTGTCTTCTTTGAAATCCCTCTACAGAAACCTAACATCATAGAAAACAGGCAATAATACATGGATGTGCAACCGCTGGGATGAACGGGAAAAATATATGGATTTTGGGAGTCATAAATTGGCCAAGTGCCCGATTAACTGACCTAACACCATACTGAAGAGTACACCCAGCCATGGTTTTAAAGGCGCCAAGGCGTCCTAAGGCGAAGGGGGGCGCTCGGACGCTTAGGCGACGCCTAGGCAGACGCTTTGGACGCCTAGGTACCTAAGGCGGGCGTTTTCCTAAGGCGAAGGGGGCGCGCTTGGACACTTAGGCAACACCTTTAAAACCATGCACCCAGCATTGAACAATGGAGATGGTTTTATTCTGGTACATATTAATTTTGCTAGGCTTTCTAACAGTTAAAATTAAATATCAATAATTGTAAATGACAATCATAAAATCTAATCACCTGAATTGAGAAAACATCTTCAATTGGCATCAAGAAATGCTTGTCAAGCACCCTAACAGGATCCGGGATGTACCGATCAACCTCATCCATCAGTTTCAAAATAGCATTCTTTCCAATCTCGTCATTTGTTCCGTTCAAGGCATGCAACGCAGATCCACGCACGATCGGAATCTCATCACCAGGGAACTTGTAGAAACTGAGGAGCTCTGCAGGAAAAAAGGAAGACAGTAAAATCACTTCAGAACAGGAACATATGAACCAGCCAGAAAAATGTAATAAACTGAAACATGCTAGCATACCTCGAAGCTCCATCTCCACAAGTTCCAGTAACTCTTCGTCTTCAACAACATCAACTTTGTTCAGGAAACAAACAAGTGATGGTACACCAACCTACAAAGAAGGAACGAGAAATACCCGCCGGCTCAGAAGTGCAAAAACAGCATGGTAAGAAGACATTGCAGGGCAGGAGTTCTCAGAATTTGAAACCTGTCTAGCTAGAAGAATATGCTCCTTCGTTTGGGGCATGGGGCCATCAGGAGCTGACACGACGAGAATACCGCCATCCATCTGAGCAGCTCCGGTGATCATGTTCTAAATGGTCCCCAGCAAATCAAAAGCATGCAAGCATCAGAGCAGGGTGTGTAGTAGACAATTAAGCATTCTATAAGCTCTAGATTGGAAAAATTCAGATGCCCTAGCTAGTAGCCATTCTGAGATGATGGATTGAGCTGGAATCTGATGAAACCTACTCCGAGTCAAAGCATGCTTGGTATTTCATTTCATCAATTTGGAAATGGAGACAACAGCCACCAAAATTTCTGAATTGAACATGCAGGGCTTTCCTTGTTTCTGTATAACATGGTTTCGCTAGATTCGGGAACGGGAGCCCGTAACAGTTACCTTGACGTAATCAGCGTGACCTGGGCAGTCGACATGAGCATAATGCCTTTTAGCGGTCTCGTACTCCACATGAGCCTGCACAAAGGGAGTGCACATGATTAATCGATCACCAATTTATCTGGAAATGGAGATTAACGGGTGGGAACAAACCGTCGAGATGGTGATTCCTCTGGCCTTCTCCTCGGGAGCCTTGTCGATCTCCTCGAACGCGATGGACTTGGCGTTCCCCGACTCCGACAGCACCTGCATCGCGAGCAGAAACAAAACAAAAAAAGGCATTCAGATCATCCCTACAGTGCGCTACACACGTTGTACACAAAAGTAGTCGGCCAAACTAGTGGTGAGTCGAATGCAGCACGGGCTGATCTGACCTTGGTGATGGCGGCGGTGAGCGTGGTCTTGCCGTGGTCGACGTGGCCGATGGTGCCGACGTTGACGTGGGGCTTCCTGCGAGAGATTCGTTCACCCGAGAGATCATTCAAACCACGAGCTCGAAAACGCAAACGAAACGCAGCGGCGAAGGGCAGATCTGAGGAGAGTGGGGCGGGAAAGGGACTCACGTGCGGGTGAAGGTGGCCATGGAGCGCGCCCAGAGGCCCGCGGCGGTCGGCGGCGGCGGCTGGGGCGCGGCGGCGTCCGGGAGCGCCGCGGGGCCGGAGATCACGGCGGCGCGGAGGGTCGGGTAGGCGAGGACGCGGCGGGAGCCGCCCCGGAGCACGGCGGCGGAGGCCATTGCGGCGGCCGGCGGCGGCGGCGGGAGGAGGAGAGCGGAGTTGGGAGATGGGTTTTAGTTAGGGCTTTAGGAAAGGCGCCCACGCTGGAGAAATGCTAGCGGCTGG
The DNA here is from genome assembly GCA_030979885.1 of Lolium multiflorum. Lineage (NCBI taxonomy): Eukaryota > Viridiplantae > Streptophyta > Magnoliopsida > Poales > Poaceae > Lolium > Lolium multiflorum. Next base: position 26,655,708 of record CM061750.1, read on the forward strand.
CTGGCTCCTGTTACTTCTACGCCACGGTACGACTCGTGGGCCGGGCCGGGCCGGGCCGCACATGGGCTCGAAATGCTTAGTGGGCCGGCTAGGCGGCCTTCTCGGGTGGCCACAAATGTTCGAGGGAATTACGACTCTGCCATCCGGTCCACCACAGCCACGACTCCTTCGTCTCGTCTCCCATCTCTCGCCGCCGGCGCGCGACCTCCACACGCCACCGCCATGGCCGCCGTCTCAGCCCCAGCCGCGTCCCCGCTCGCCGGCGCGTCCTCCGGACCCCCAGCCCACCCGCCCACACTCCGTGAGTTTCGCGGCGCGTGCCCCTCGACCCTGCGCGCCCGCCCCGCGCGGCGCCTCCCGCCTACGGCGGCGGCGGCGGCGGGCGGGGGCCCGGACATGCGGGAGACGCTGGACAAGGTCGTGGGGGCGCACAAGGTGGTGCTGTTCATGAAGGGGACCAAGGACTTCCCGCAGTGCGGCTTCTCCCACACCGTCGTGCAGATCCTGCGCTCGCTCGACGTGCCCTTCGAGACGCTCGACGTGCTCTCCAACGACGCGCTCAGACAGGGGCTCAAGGACTACTCCCGCTGGCCCACCTTCCCGCAGCTCTACATCGACGGCGAGTTCTTCGGAGGATGCGACATCACACTCGGTAAGTATATCTCTGCCTCTCTCTAGTCTGGCTTGCCTCGCACACGATTACAAATCATATTCTTGACTTGCTGCTGCTATAGTACACGCGCATGAATACTGGATTGCGAATTGTTCTGTGACGAATTTGTTTTGCCCAGTATCAGGAAATAGCAATTCATTCATCAATCTGACATGGTTCATAGTTTTTTTTTCGCACTGATGGTAGAACGGGCAACGGGGACTCGTGTAGCTGTTTCACGCATATAGTTTGCTCATGTTGAAGCCATGATACAGTACTGTTGCTTCTCGTGACTATAAGGGTCTAGGGACTAGGGCATTGTCAGTTTGTAAAGCTACTAAGGTAACATCAGTTGAGCTCTTCATATCCAAAACATAAAGTACGAACGAAGTGCACTCGGCACTTTGTTGCCGAATATTTTCTGCTCTCATTTGCCATTGAAGGTTATTTTTTCCTTTTCTTCTTCGGACTAAAAAGGGGGAACAATATTTTGAGGAAACTATGTTAGGCTTTGGCTTAGTAGGGTGGAGACAAGAAAGAATCGCGAACATGATATATCAGTATACCAAGATAAATTAGTGAGGCACAAATTACAATACTTAGCAATGACGAATTCGAATGTGATCGTTTCATGATAAAAGATGTGTTGCACTTGGGCTGTGGACTCGGTTGTTTTTTCAGCAGTCTAACTGACGTAGTGCTTGTGTGTGCCGGATAGCCTCAGGGATAAGTTAGACAAACTGTTGGGACCTGGGAGTATTAAGTCTGTTGAAATCTGGCATCAGAGAGTGCGGAACACATAGGGTGATGTGGCACTTGCGTACTTGTTCTAGACAGCTTTAGAGGAAAAGAATTAAGGTGCCATGACAATGCAACATTTGATAGCCTCTGGGGTGACCAATTATCATAATGCTCACTCTCGAACTAGCTAAAATTCTAAGAACTAAGTTTGATGTGAACTAAGTAAAAGGTTTTGTACCATCCACAGGTTTTTCAGGATGTGTGCAGAACTCGTGACCTATAACTTAACTTGATGACAAACCGTTCCAAATTCCTCTCCATCTTTACCATATGAGCAACAAAAGTTGCTCACCTCTTGCTTATACGAACCCAAGGCATGCTCTGCACGTCCTCACCATTATTATCATCACCAACATAACTGTATCTCCTCACCAAGGTATACAGCTTTCTTTCCTAGGTGGAAACCTTGTATAATAAGTCCATTACATCCCAGGATGTGTTGGATTGTTGGAAATGTTAAAATTCATTGATAGAACATGCGACTCAGACAGTAGGGGCAAATATGGTGATGTAGCTTGCCTAAATCCAACCACTAACAGCCACTCTTTAGATCTCCTGCTATCTTACCATGTACTCCAGTTTCTATATCCTCAATAACTCTCCAGGCACTGAACAAATATGGCTTCCTATAATCATAATTGTGAGTTGTGACTTTGATGCTTCTTGGTGTTACTTTCCATGCTCCAAACTCCAAAGTAGTAGTGAGTCTGAAATCAACTTTAAGATGGGAATGTTGATTCCCTCCGTGTTATATATTTATCCTATTTTTTAGGGCAGCATTACTGCAGGAGAGGATTGCCAATGTTATGCTCCTGTTTCAAATCAAACCTCCAATAGTATGGTCTAGTGCCAATGACATGACACAATGCCTTCCACTCAGCTAAAGCTAAGCTACCTACCACGATGTTCAGACTATCTTCTTACCTTTTCTTTGCCTGCTAAGTCCTGAACACCATGTTTCATGACAGGTGAAAGAATTGCAATCATACAGCTTAAATTCTTGCAAGCCATTCCCATTTCATGAGCATAAGGTCAAATTAGTCCATTCCCTTCCTTGATGTGTTTGTTTTGAAAACTATAGATAATAAATATTGTTGCTGCATTGTTGTTATACTCATGATTAATGTTGATGTTTTCCTTCTATACACAAGTTTCTGCAGATGTGTGTAATATCAGTGTTTGAATAACTGGGCTAAACGCTTGTGTTGTTGTATGTTATGCAGAAGCATACAAGAGTGGGGAACTGCAGGAAACGCTAGAGAAAGCAATGTGCTCGTAGTGAACGATGGACCACATGAGACAGCAACTCATGCACGTTTCAGACATGACAGAGAACTGGAGACGCAGTTCCTAAGCAGTACAAAATTCAAAATATTAAGCAGTGAGATACAAATGTAAAATGCACTTTGGGTGTGATAATTTTTGTGCAATCTGTATAATGGTACAGTATCAGTTCCTTGTACTGCTAGTCGATCAACAGCTCTGTGTTGGCTATCTGGTGTTAGCCACATATTGCTAGAAACATCATGAACTGAACTGTGTCTCTCGTCCTTGTTCCCAGGGTGCGTAGTTTCCGTCTTTTGTTTCCGAAATAATGAGAACTAATTAGTAAAGATGCATAACTGCAAACACCAGCCACAGGAAGCAGTCGAAACCCCTCTACCTACTAACTTCTCAAAACTTGGAGGTCTCTCATCCAAACATCCATGGTACTGCATATTATTTCTCCACGAACTAACACAAATTTCAGATATGTTTACATATAAAAGCTATAACTAGGGTGGATAAAAGGAAAATTAAACTTGAACTGCCGATCATCGAGCATAAACGCAACCTGCAATGAATACTATGGAAAATATATCCTGGCAGAAACGAGAACCAATGCCCTGTTGAACAATTAAACCAAACTTAAATTAGATATATATATATTAATAACCTTTATATAATTGTTAAACAATCAACATTATTATTTAAAGTCGCATACCAGGAAGGTGGGGCCATAGTTTAGCAAAGGAGATTATCCCAACGTCCATGGCCTCCATCTTGTTGTCGCAGCTTGACAACTAGAATGAACCAAACTGTTTGTTAAATTTCGCTTTGATTTGTATATTTTCTGATTCAACATCAACACGATCTTCAAAAGTATTTATGGTGTAGTAGATTTACTTATAGTAGTTATCTAGCATAAATAATTCACACGGTATATTAAGAGCTAAGAGTCGTGACTTCTCCTAAAATGAGAACTTTGTGAGGAGCAACGGGGAAACTGCCGTTTGCAACTAGTTGCACCCGCACCCCAATGTCGTATATCATTCTTCTGAATTTTCAGAAAATGTGAAATAAATTGCAGATATGTTGTGTTCTATATTATGCATCTGCAAATTTTCATTCAAAAAAATTAAAATATCAGGCATGCACAAAAGAGACAAATGATGTATGAATAGTTTTGGGATACTATTTACTTTGGTCTTTTTTTTCACATGTCACATATGGTCATATTTTGAATGAAATTTTGTATATGCAAAATATACGGTGTAACCAATGTCCCTGATTTATTTGACATTATTTGAAAACTCGGAAGTATGAAATTCCCTAATGGGGTGTGGGCACAACTAGTTGCGGAATATTCGCAAAACCAGTGGGAGTACTGTACGCTTTTGCCTTACAATAGTTAAAGCAACACATGAGTCTGTAAATTAGTGTAATGAAAAAGATGGACCAACTTTTTACCTTGAACTTTGCTTACATCCTAAAATTTCTTATAAAATTTGTAATACCATCAAAACAAACATTGATCCTAGGAAACAGTTCAATTTTAAATTGTTGACCGACTATGCGAATTTTGCTACCTACAATAGAATAGGAAAATTCAAGTTACCAAGTGTCATGCATGGTATGCATAAGCACACAGCTTAGTCAGTAAACTCAAAATAAATAAATAAACTCTGAAATTTTGTGTACTTGTTTTTTTCCAGTAGAAATTTGCATGCAATGAGTAATATATATGTTTCCCTAATGAAAATAAAACAATGTTTAGTGCTCTAAAAAAGAAAACAAATTTGGAATTCAAATTGTCATTTTAACACATGTCACACTATATATATGCACGTGCATGTTAGTGCGTGTGTAATTTTGTACGTCTTTAGTATAGAAAAATGAGAATATATACACTATATGATGCACAATACCGAAGTTACCTCATTGATAATGTACCAATCCATATTTTCAAAACCTTGAAGGTGATCAATA